>OX101824.2:34959814-35537814 GCA_944452925.2 Chrysolina oricalcia
AGTCAGTTGTACATCCAATACATAAAAAGAATACTATTGGTGAGTTTTTTTCCCCTTCTGATGCTGGTCCTGTGCTCAAAAATAATGCAGTTGGAAAATCGGTAATGCTATTTGGAACATGGCATCACAGACGTCTCCTTGAAAACTAAATCCAGATCAATGATGAAAACCAAGTAATAAAACCTGTCAAAAACATGAAGAATCTGGGTTTATCAGTCGATGATGATCTCAGGTTCAAATCGCACATACGAAATATTCGTGGCCTGGCGTTCAGGAATCTGGAACTCATTTATGGCAACAGGAGGTACTTGAATCAGAAGGTTGAGGCCATGCTCTGTGACTTACTAGTACTCTCCAAATTCAACTACCGTGACTCAGTTTATAGTCCATGTCTGTTTGATGAGGACAAGAGGCAGTAGGGGGTGCTGCATCTCCCATAAATTGAATGAAATAGGATGGCTCAGTATGCAGCGTAAACAACTTCTCTATGCGACTTGTTTTTTCCATGAAGTAATCACTATTCGAACACCTTTATACTTATGGAAGAAAATTTAATTTCTTGAAGATGTTCACAATTTAAACATACGCTACAAGAGAACTATTACTCCACCGATTCATAGAACTGAAACCTTCAGGTGGTTTTTCTCTTATCAGATACCACTCATTTAAAACTATGGTCCAACAAACATGAAGAAATTAAATATGAATTCATTTAAAAACGTATAAAAGTATATATCATCACGGAACAAATGAATGCATGAGTCTATGGAATAGTTTTTCTTTTTTTTATGGCTATTCACAGGTAGGTAAATAATATAGAATTAAGGAGCGGCAGAATAATTATAAACATAGTGATTTTTGTTTGTTATATTTTTTCAGATACGCTTGACAATAATAACAGAGGTAACACGTATATCATCATCTGATCTTCTGGGTTTTTCCTCTTATATTGTACGTACTTATATTTGAAAAGTAAGGACCTATTATTATTATTATCATTATCATTATTTTCGTTGGGAATGTACCAGTCAGTCCCTGTCTCCAAAGCTCCGACCAATCTGGAGGGCGCGCTGGTGTCGTTTACCCCAATAATAATATTGACAGTAATAATTATTATTATTATCATTATTTTAGGAATGTACCAGTCAGGCTCTATCTCCATAGCTCCGACCCATCCGAAGGGAGAGCTGGTGTCGTTTACCCTAATAACCACTTCCTACGTGACTATTGGGTCCGAGATTCATGTGTTCTGAGCAGACGAAGTGAACCAAGGATGACGGCCTTCTGCATTCGTGCCGCTAAGATCTCTGTCATATCAAGGCAAGCCGGTATCATCTTCAAATTTGAGAACAGTATGTTCATCATTCCACCAAGGACTCCTATGATCAAAACCACCATTTTGACAGAATGGTTTGGATACAACCTGCGGAGTTCAAAGATAATATCTCGATATTTAGTCCGTTTTTCCTCCTCTCTCCGAACGATATTCATTACACCTGTAGCGAAAAACTCCATGACAAAAATCGTTTTATTTGGTGGTCGAGGTGGACATCAGGCTTATTGGCTTGTATTTGCCTGAGGGTGGGGAATGAGTAATGTCGATAGATTCAGCACTTCTCATTCTCCACAACGGACTCAATATCCCCCTGAGCACCGGTGTCTCGTCTATACCGTACAAGTATCATAGCGCCGCGTTCTGCTTTTGGCTGAGGCCGCATAAGCTCTAATCAGATAATATGTGAAATTCAACCTATGAGTGGCATCCGGAAAATACACAGTATCGTTGCCCTAATTCGATTACCGCCGCTAAAGGCGATGGTTAAATCTGGCATCATTGCTGGACGCTCACTAATCTACAGGATGAAAGTAAACTATACAAACCGGACGCTAAGTAGCGTGAATTCGTGAATATATTGGACGCTCAGAGACGGGTACATGAAAGGACGCCACGAAATAGGTGTAATGTGTGTTCAAATTTTTATCGTCGAAAAGGAAAGCTTGATCACTCCTTTATGACCCCTGATGTTCAAATCTTAAAAATATACATATGTAGAACAAGAGACTTATGATATCCACTCGACGGACGCTCAGAGAAAGAGTTGTGAAAGGACGCCTGGAAGATAGCTGGATGTATATATATATATATATATATATATATATATATATATATATATATATATATATATATATATATTTATATATATATACGTATTTTTTGTATTAAGTGGCACCCATTCAAGCGGTGTGAATATAACACCCATTGTATAAATGTATATTCAAAACGTTGTCGAAAGAGACACCACTGGATATGCAGGACAAAAAGCACCCATGTGTATATAGTTCTGTCAGTATTGTTCAAACCGACACCCACCAGTGTTGCCAGATTGAAGGGTGCCTAACTGAAAAATAATCAAGCATCGCAAGTATATTCAGAACATTCATCATCACGGCTTTTTCACCGTTAAGTCGATGACTAGAATTTTATTCCTTGTCAGAATCCGACTTTGTGTCCACACTCTTTGCACTTCCACTCGACGATAATTGAATAGGATATCAAAAATATAAAAACAACATAAAGAAAAAAATTGGATCAATAAAAAGCTAAAAAACATATATGAAGCACCCTTCCCAAAAATACCGAATTGCATAAAATACCGAATTTGAATAATTTTCTATCACAAAAACACAGTATTTTAGATATATGCATATCCTAATTCACTTTTATTTCTTCAGTAGATTAGCGATATGGTATTCAACACACGTCATTTATTATCAGTAAAATATGAACATTTGTTAGGATCACACGGAATGTTATGCGGCACAGTCCCTATGCGTTCAATTAAATAGGTTTGAGGAGAGATATTATATCGTAATTTGATGTTTCAATTGGTGTCCGTTCCAAAGTTTGACAGCTGCGCCATTGTGTTCTAGAAACAGTTCGTGATTGGTCAAAAATTCTCAAGATCACTTGGAGTTAAATCAAGAACAGGATCCGTATCTGTTGATTTGGTAAGGAAGTCGTGAGACTCAAAAGAGTTTACTTATATGTCGTAAATCCGGCCGGTTATTAAAATTACATTTGAATGAAAGTTAAAAGTTATACACACGAATAAATGTGGCACCCGAAGACGGGTGCTACAAGGTTTATATGGGTGCCTCGATAATAAAATAGGTGTTGAATGGGTGCCATATTGACATTTGACCTCATGACCTCATAACCGTCAAAATGACGGGAAACCTATTTATCATTATTTAATTTTTTTCTCGTGTATAAATGATTTAATTCAGATAAAAATTTGATGATATACTTATGTCTTTTTTTTGGGTCGACTGAGAATGATTTTTTTGCAATTCAGAAGATAAATTCTCATGTGCATTGAATAATAATATAAGGTTTCCCCAAACCGAAGCGGGACGTGGGAGCGGGAACGGAAAATGGGAACTGTGCGAATTGCAAAAAAAACAGTGCACGGAGCAAACCAAACATATTTCGCTGTTTGCCTGCATTTTAGAATACGAATAATCGCACTGGTATACATTTTTATATATCTTACTATCGAATTTAGTCTCGTGTTCATCCCGTTCCCGCTCCCGTCCCACGTTTCCGCGTTGGTTTTGGAAACCTTTATGAGCGAGAAAAAATCAATTACTATTTTTCGGTTAATTTGGGATTATGACAAAAAGTGTTGAATTCGAAAGTTTTCGATTTTTCCAATGAAGGAGGCCACGTTTTGCGCAAATGGCAAAAATTCGTTTTCGACCCCTAAATTTTATCCCTATATCACCGTTTTCAGTGTTTTCGTGTTTAAATATTTTTTCCTCAAAGTTGGAACCCCATCATCTATTTCCACTTGGTGCTTGCCTGTTACTTTCTTTATCAATGTTAGTGTTTGAAATTCGCTTTGGCACCAGCCTAAAAGTGTCTTTTGATGCGAACAAGATGCATACCGAGGGGGAAACCGCTGAGGAAATTGTATTACATCAATTCCCAAAAATCCCAAGTTATTCCAATAATACACGAAGTTCTCGAGTAATACCCTGTTTTATAAGGGTGCTGCCATTTAGAATGGGTAACACTGGGAGTGTTCGGTAAATGCAGATCTGACAGCTCCATTCAATCTGTCTGCTCCACTACAGGTATGGGAAAACCACGCCTACAGATTGAATGAAGCTGTCAGATTTGCATTTACTGAACGCGCATACTGTAGATCAGTAATTGTTTCAGTTGTAATAAGACTCAAATTTTCGAATATAATACTCAATCCTAACTCTGCACTGGGTTCAATAAGATTAGGAACAGAAGAGTCCGGCATGAAATATTCACAGAGAAGTTGTGATGACTAGCTGCATTCCCTTCATTGCTTTCGTTCTTTGAGTGACCGGTCGTGGTAGGCTTCGATGCGCTAGTTGAATATAAATGTTTGACTATTTACTTTTTGAAAAGCTTCATTTCAAATCGAAAATAATGGATTTATATGATAAAGAAGACTTTCTCCATTGAGAGTTGGTTCCGTCTGATTGAAAATGAATTGAAAGTAAACTGCTTCAGCTTGGATTCACGTTGACGCCGCTCTGGATGTCGGGTACCTCTGAGTTCGGTTTATACGAGCAAGCCATGTGTGGTTATCCAGCAGAAACTTACATGATAGTTCACACATCACATAAGCACGAAGTAGTGGCCCCTATGGATCACGGGCCCTGAGCACCTGCCCAGATAGTCCAATTGAAAAGCGAGGCCTGCGCATGTGGAATTTACATAACAGACAGACATTACGGTACTCAAGTATGTCAGACAGTAATAAACTCGAAGTTATTTCAAGATGATTCAAGAGCTTGCCGTCTTAAGTTTTCAGTTCGAATACGAAAGCAGCAAGCTTTCGAATATATAACTCACACAATAACCTAAATCTTTGAAGTGGTTTGGGTCATACCTATCAAATCATCATGAGGATGTCAAAAGAAATCATCACTCACCACTCCATTATATTTGCTGTGGTGTAACCCAAGGTACGGTACTCGGTCCTGTACTTTTCCTATTATATGTTAATGACATGACCAATTTGAATATATCAGATAGTTTCACTTTATTTTCTAAGGATACTACTGTACAATGGCACGATGAGACTGAGGCTAATCTATTTCAAACCATTTCTAGAGATATTGACCGCATTAAAGGATGGTTTGATTTAAATTTACTATCATTAAATGCATCTAACACGAAAATACTAGCCTTCGTTGCAAGCTACCTGTACTATTACTAGACAATGATACTATAGAATGTAAATAAACTACGAAATTTCTTGGAGTCCGCCATTTTGGATTTATGAATTACGATAAATCATTCACTATCTCCGACCCCAGAATTCTACATATACCAATTTTCAATCGAATCAGACCATGATCACAAAATTTTTCGCCATCTTGAAGCGTCCAATTTAAATTGAATTTTTTTTTTCAAAAAATTCATAATCTCAGACACAGAAAACTTCCAAATACCAATATTCAATCAAATCGGATAATAATCACGAAACTCGTCTGCCGCCTCGGAGCCGCCATCTTGAATTCTGATTTCAAATTCTACGAACTCAAAAACTCCCACATACCAATTATATCACATACCAATTATAACATAATTATTACAAATCTTGTTCGCCATCTTGCATCCGCCATTTTGTTTTTTCTCCAACAATATTCTGTATTGAATTTTCACTGGAAGTTAATCGGATAACAAGAAGTCGCTCAAATTCAATAGGCAAGATTTCATTACAGGCAGGCACCGGGACTGGTGAGGCTAAATAAAAGCTCATATTCGTAATGAGTAACGAAGGCAAATAGACGAAACTGTAATATTTCTTTTTTAAATCTCGGAATAATTTCAATCATTATCAAAATAGAGTTTTTAGACCACCGCATAACAAAGTAGCCTTTGGCTCATTCAAATCTCAACGCAAAGTTGATGTTTTTCGATGAATGTCATTAAATGATAACATTTCCGCTGTCAAGCGGAAAAATAAAAAAACGCTCGCATTTGTATGGTACATACTGTTGGGAATAAACAAGTAGGTATCCATGGAAAATGGTGTAGTGAATAATCTAACACACCTCCTCATGTGGCAGAATGTGCGAATAATACGACTTTAGGTATGAATCCACCTAAAGTCGCATTTTTCGCACATCGCAAGCATAAATTTAAAACTAAAACTACGAATGAAAGACAATGTAATGAAATGGACGTGTTCATGCAAGAAACTGGGCAATTGAAATCAACATTAAAACCAAGAAAGATGGCCAACTTTCAACTAATAACATAATTTCTTCCATAAATTAGAAAAGTGCATGTGTGGTCTTGCCTTGGGGAAGATTCACAAAGGTCACATACGAAAATCTCTGCTCACAGCTGATTGCTTCCAAAGAAGAAAGATGTAATGTTTTATTCTTGAGTAATTTCTTGTGTAGATCTATATCTTCTTGTTTTCTTTTTTTATGGTTACTAATGGTCAGCTAATTGAACTTGTCAAACAGTTTTCGTTCATATATGACAAGAGATAAGAGAGAAAATATTTTGGGCGTCATCCGAGTTTACGCAAAGATCTCTTTTTCGGCATCCGATTTAATATACTGAAAGAGCCAAATTGACAAATTTGCTTCGCAATTTCAGCATTGGTATGACGCCTTATTTTCTATTTCTCTGATTCCTCACAACTCCAGAGGCTCCCAGAAGCACTGAGTACAAAACCACAATTCTTTATCTTGGTGATAGTTTTCATGCCATAAACACCAGAACAGAATACATCAAATCAGCAAACCACGATAATCTCAGGTTATGGTTCACCTTAATCACCTTCTGTTTTCTGAACAAAGAATACCAAGACGTTTCAAAGATCAACATTTGGAATGATATGCGCATGTCTAGTACTTTCTTAGGGTGGATTTAGTCAACTTTAGCACAAGCATTATCATGAACATAACGGTAACATCAAAGGTTTTTAGCATAAACTTAATATTGTTGTATAAACGGTGCCATTTGATATAACAGATTCGACTTTCGGTTTTAACATATATTTGGGCACACTTTCATAATGATGTTGACTAAATGCACCTTTGATTTCGTTAAATTGATGCTACATGAACTCCGTCATTTTCCTATTTTCATTTTCCTATTTTAAAATTCATCTAAATCTTTAATTCATTTTAGTTTTAGTGATGTTGCATGAATCCACCTTATACATCTTCTTCCAGAAAAATCGAGACATAAATATGAATAACAATACGAACAATCATAACTTGGTGCCAATCGAAAAAGGTTTATTAGTATTCAGGAAAATTATTACCTACTGGCTCATTTTGGAGAAAGATCTGAGACCCTGAAACCATTAACTCTTTGGTCTATGTATTCGATGCTACGGACATGCTCGAATGTTAAAAACGATAAAGACATCAACAAATATTCTAAGCTTGTCGCGTTCTCAAGAAACAATCTGTTGAATGTAGAGCAATATAATCCAAAATAATATTTACCTCTGAAAATGTACAAGGATTTTTACATGAAGCCGCATATAAAGACTATCTCATCAAAAAGGTATATTTCAATTATACTTTATACTCTTCAGAGAAGTTGGTGAATCAGTTTTATTATTATTCATTTAATATTATTACGAAGCTTCCGATTTGCCGGCGTCATATTGAGAAATATATTCTCAACTATTGTGAACAAATTAGACTAATGGTTAGAAACTCTTTCTGTCACGCCGACGGCAGGAGTTCGATTCTTTAGACTCGAATTTTTTATTTGAGATAATGATTGGACTGCGAGCAATTTCGATACTGACTTTGGCAAAAGTTATTTATACTTTTAATTTTTTAGAGGTAATTCTAAATATTGGTATTGCTAAGCCGACGATATCCATTATTCTTAGGTAATAATGTATGTTCAATGAAGTATCGAGTTCTTTCTTTGTCTGAAATCTGCATTTATAGAAAAAATACTGTGTGTAATTCGAATACAAAATGCAATTGATGCGTCGCGCGTTAACTCTCTACGTCGAGCGACAATCCATCAATTTGCGCTCTGAATTCACAAATAGCTATTCCTTGAATGCTTTCTGTCGTCATTGTATTGTTTATCTATTATTGCTGCAAAGTAACATCCACTCTCACCAACTTTAACTCAACGTTTTCGGAATGACGTTCAAATTATCATGAATGGGCCAAGGTGGCGAGTGGTCAGGTGTTCACTTCTCAATCCAGTCATCGGTATGGGTTCTAATCTCAGCTCGATCCCATGCCTAGCATCACACGCTGAAAGGTGAGGGCTACGTCTTCTCTAGCTCGCACAAGTTTTTTGAAGAGTTCTTAGGGTTGCTCGTGAGATGTAACTGGTTGACGACAATTTTTTTTATTGACTGAGAAAATAATTGTTGAAAAAAATAAAAAAACCTATTTTACTTCTAACATGGACTAAAAAATTTAAAAAATAATTGACAATGAAATTCTCATATGTGAAAAAAACGTGATTGCTTTCGATCTATATTCTCATATCCTCTATTTTGATTTAACAATACAGAGCGTTCAAGAGCTCAAGATAACTTTGTCAAGCACCCCACGCTATTTTACATTTGAGTAATATCATTGTCAATTATTTTCAACTTCCTAGTTAGAAGTGAGCCATGTTCGTTAGTTTTCGAAACTATTATTTTTTATGACTAAAAAAGCATAATTTCCTACCCCAAAAACCCCCACATACCAATTTTGAATCGAATCAGATCATGATCACAAAACTCGTCTACCAATTCATGAATTTTGACAAACATTTCATAATCTCTGACCCGAAAACCCTCACACACTTTGGAAAAGAATCAGACCATAATGACAAATATCGTCCGCCATTTCGGAGCCGCCATTTTGAATTCATGAATTTTGACAAAAAATTCATAATCTCTGACCCTAAAACCCTCACACACTTTGGAATCCAATCAGACCATAATGACAAATATCGTCCGCCATATTGACGCCGCCATTTTCAATTTATAGATTTCGACAAAAATTTCGAAATCTACGACCTAATAAACTCCCACATACCAATTTTGACTCGCATCTGACCCTCTAAATCTCGTCTGTTCTACTGGAGCCGCCATCTTGAATTCATGAATTTTGACAAGAAATCCAAAATCTGCGCCCTAAAAACCCTTATATATCAATTTTGAATCAAATCTGACTCTGATCACAAATCTCGTCCGCCATACGGGAGCCGCCGTCTTGAATATTGACGAAATCCATGGTTGAAATTGCTGCATAGACCAGTGTTGCCGCTTTTACGGGTGCCTCAATACATCGTATTCTTCGGGTGTCAAATTGTATGATTTCATTTTCTTTATACATTCGTATAAAGCAAAGCGCCCTCTACAGTGAAAATGCTGAACTAATCAATATGTCGCTGGCTAAAAATTGGTCACGAGGCACCCCCCCTTTTTCTTCATAAAATGACGTAAAATGCAGTTTTCTATCATAATAAAATGTTTTCCATGCGGAACAAAGTGGCACCCAAAATCGGGTGCTACAATGTTTATATGGGTGCCTCTTAATACAAAACATATGTTAAATGGTGCCGTATTGACAAATGATATCTTTATATATATATATATATATATATATATATATATATATATATATATATATATATATATATATATATATATCATTTGTCAATACGGCAACATTTAACATATGTTTTCTATTAAGAGGCACCCATATAAACCTTTTAGCACCCGACTTTGGATGCCACTTTGTTCCGCATGGAAAACATTTTATTACGATAGAAAACTGCATTTCACGTCATTTTATGAAGAAAAAGGGGTGGTGCCTCATGACCAAATTTTAGCCAGCGACATATTGATTAGTTCAGCCTTTTCATTGTAGAGGGCGCTTTGCTTTATACGAATGAATAAGGAAAATGAAATTATACAATTTGACACCCGAAGAATACGATGTATTGAGGCACCCGTAAAAGCGGCACCACTGGTCTATGCAGGAATTTCATCCATGGATTTTGTCAATATTCAAGACCGCGGCTCCAGTATGGCGGACGAGATTTGTGATTAGGGTCAGATTTGATTCAAAATTGGTATGTGGGATTTTTTTAGTCTTATACTCCGTTTTTTTTGCCAAAATTCATGAATTCAAAATGGCGGCTCCAGTATGGCGGACGAGATTTGTGATCAGAGTCAGATTTGATTCAAAATTGATATATAAGGGTTTTTAGGTCGCAGATTTTGGATTTCTTGTCAAAATTCATGAATTCAAGATGGCGGCTCCAGTAGAGCAGACGAGATTTGTAAATAGGGTCAGATTCGAGTCAAAATTGATATGTGGGAGTTTATTAGGTCGTAGATTTCGAAATTTTTGTCGAAATCCATAAATTGAAAATATCGGCTCCAATATGGTGGACGATATTTGTCATTAGGGTCTGATTGGATTCCAAAGTGTCTGAGGGTTTTCGGGTCAGAGATTATGGAATTTTTGTCAAAATTCATGAATTCAAAATGGCGGCTCCGAAATGGCGGACGATATTTGTCATTATAGTCTGATTCGTTTCCAAAGTGTGTGAGGGTTTTCGGGTCTGAGATTATGAAATGTTTGTCAAAATTCATGAATTGGTAGACGAGTTTTGTGATCATGATCTGATTCGATTCAAAATTGGTATGTGGGGGTTTTTGGGGTAGGAAATTATGATTTTTTAGTCATAAAAAATAATAGTTTCAAAAACTAAAGAACATGGCTCACTTCTAACTAGGAAGTTGAAAATAATGACAAATTTATCTTGAGCTCTTGAACGCTCAGTATTGTTAAATCAAAATAGAGGATATGAGAATATAGATAGAAAGCAATCACGTTTTTTGCACATTTGAGAATTTCATTGTCAATTATTTTTTAAATTGTTTAGTCCATGTTAGAAGTAAAATAGGTTTTTTAGTTTTTTTTAACTATTATTTTGTCAGTCAATAAAAAAAATTGTCGTCAACCAGTTACATCTCACGAGCAACCCTCAGAACTCTTCGAAAAACTTGTGCGAGCTAGAAAAGACGTAGCCCTCACCTTTCAGCGTGTGATGCTAGGCACGGGACCGAGCAGAGATTAGAACCCATACCGATGACTGGATTGAGAAGTGAACACCTGACCACTCGCCACCTTGGCCCATTCATGATAATTTGAACGTCATTCCGAAAACGTTGAGTTGAAGTTGGTGAGAGTGTATGTTACTTTGCAGCAATAATAGATATACAATAGAATGACGCCAGAAAGCATTCAAGGAATAGCTATTTGTGAATTTAGAGCGCAAATTGATGGATTGTCGCTCGACGTAGAGAGTTACCGCGCGACGCGAAGCGAAGCGCGGTAATCTTTTGAGAGCATTAATTGCATTTTGTATTCGAATTACACACGGTATTTTTTCGACAAATGCAGATTTCAGACAAAGAAAGAACTCGATACTTCATTGAGCATACATTATTACCTAAGAATAATGGATATCGTCGGCTTAGCAATACCAATAATTAGAATTACCTGTAAAACATTAAAAGTATAAATAACTTTTGCCAAAGTCGGTATCGAAATTGCTCGCAGTCCAATCATTATCTCAAATAAAAAATGCGAGTCGGCGTGACAGGAAGAGTTTCTACCCACTAGTCTAATTTGTTCACAATAATTAAGAACATATTTCTCAATATGACGCCGGCAAATCGGAAGCTTCGTAATAATATTAAATGAATGATTATAAAACTGATTCACAAACTACTCTGAAGAGTATAAAGTATAATTGAAATGTACCTTTTTGATGAGATAGTCTCTATCTGCGGCTTCTTGTAATAATCCTTGTACATTTTCAGAGGTAAATATTATTTTGGATTATATTGCTCCACATTCAACAGATTGTTTCTTGAGAACGCGACAGGCTTGGGATATTTGTTGATGTCTTTATTGTTTTTGACATTCAAGCATGTCTGTAGCATCGAATACATAGACCAAAGAGTTAATGGTTTCAGGGTCTCAGATCTTTCTTATTTATGTCTCGATTTTTCTGGAAGAAGATGTATAAGGTGGATTCATGCAACGTCACTAAAACTGAAATAAAATGAAGATTTAGATGAATTTTAAAATAGGAAAATGACGGTGTTCATGTAGCATCAATTTAATGAAATTAAAGGTGCATTTAGTCAACATCATTATGGAAGTGTGTCTAAATATATTTTAAAACCGAAAGTCGAATCCGTTATATCAAATGGCACCGTTTATACAACAATATTAAGTTTATGCTAAAAACCTTTGATGTTACCGTTATGTTCATGATAATGCTTGTGCTAAAGTTGACTAAATCCACCCTAAGAAAGTACTAGACATGCGCATATCATTCCAAATGATGATCTTTGAAATGTCTTGGTATTCTTTGTTCAGAAAACAGAAGGTGATTAAGGTGAACCATAACCTGAGATTATCGTGGTTTGGTGATTTGATGTGTTCTGTTCTGGTGTTTATGGCATGAAAACTATCACCAAGATAAAGAATTGTGGTTTTGTACTCAGTGCTTCTGGGAGCCTCTGGAGTTGCGAGGAATCAGAGAAATAGAAAATAAGGCGTCATACCAATGCTGAAATTGAGAAGCAAATTTGTCAATTTGGCTCTTTCAGTATATTAAATCGGATGCCGAAAATGAGATCTTTGCATAAACTCGGATGACGCCCAAAATATTTTCTCTCTTATCTCTTGTCATATATGAACGAAAACTGTTTGACGAGTTCAATTAGCTGACCATTAGTATCCATAAAAAAAGAAAACACGAAGATATAGATCTACACAAGAAATTACTCAAGGATAAAACATAACATCTTTCTTCTTTGGAAGCAATCAGCTGTGAGCAGAGATTTTCTTATGTGACCTTTGTAAATCTTCCCCAGGGCAAGACCACACATGCACTTTTTTTAATTTATGGAAGAAATTAAGTTATTAGTTGAAAGTTGGCCATCTTTATTAGTTTTAATGTTGATTTCAATTGCCCAGTTTCTTGCATGAACACGTCCATTTCATTACATTGTCTTTCATTCGTAGTTTTAGTTTTAAATTTATGCTTGCGATGTGCGAAAAATGCGACTTTAGGTGGATTCATACCTAAAGTCGTATTATTCGCACATTCTGCCACATGAGGAGGTGTGTTAGATTATTCACTACACTATTTTCCATGGATACCTACTTGTTTATTTCCAACAGTATGTACCATACAAATGCGAGCGTTTTTTTATTATTCCGCTTGACAGCGGAAATGTTGTCATTTAATGACATTCATCGAAAAACATCAACTTTGCGTTGAGATTTGAATGAGCCAAAGGCTACTTTGTTATGCGGTGGTCTAAAAACTTTATTTTGATAGTGATTGAAATTATTCCGAGATTCAAAAAAGAAATATAACAGTTTCGTCTAGTTGCCTTCGTTACTCATTACGAATATGAGCTTTTATTTAGCCTCACCAGTCCCGGTGCCTGCCGTAATGAAATCTTTCCTATTGAATTTGAGCGACTTCTTGTTATCCGATTAACTTCCAGTGAAAACGTAATATAGAATATTGTTGGAGAAAAAACAAAATGGCGGATGCAAGATGGCGAACAAGATTTGTAATAATTATGTTATAATTGGTATGTGATAAAATTGGTATGTGGGGGTTTTTGAGTTCGGTGAATTTGAACTCAGAATTCAAGATGGCGGCTCCAAGGCGGCAGACGAGCTTCGTGATTATTATCCGATTTGATTGAATATTGGTATTTGGAAGTTTTCTGTATCTGAGATTATGATTTTATTGAAAAAAAAATCAATTTAAATTGGACGCTTCAAGATGGCGGAAAATTTTGTGATCATGGTCTGATTTGATTGAAAATTGGTATATGTAGAATTCTGGGGTCGGAGATTATGAATGATTTATCGTAATTCATAAATCCAAAATGGCGGACTCCAAGAAATTTCGTGGTTTCTTCACATTCTATAGTATTATTGTCTAGCAACTAAGGCTAGTATTTTCGTGTTAGATACATTTAATGATAGTAAATTTAAGTCAAACCATCCTTTAATGCAGTCAATATCTCTAGAAATGGTTTGAAATAGATTAGCCTCAGTTTCATCGTGCCATTGTATGGTAGTATCCTTGGCAAATAAAGTGAAACTATCTGATATATTCAAATTGGTCATGTTATTAACATATAATAAGAAAAGTACAGGACCGAGTACCGTACCTTGGGGTACACCACAGCAAATAGAATGGAGTGGTGAGTGATGATTTCTTTTGACATCCTGATGAAGATTTGATAGGTATGACCCAAACCACTTCAAAGATTTAGGTTATTGTGTGAGTTATATATTCGAAAGCTTGCTGCTTTCGTATTCGAACTGAAAACTTTAGACGGCAAGCTCTTGAATCATCTTGAAATAACTTCGAATTTATTACTGTCTGACATACTTGAGTACTGTAATGTCTGTCTGTTATGTAAATTCCACATGCGCAGGCCTCGCTTTTCAATTGGACTCTCTGGGCAGGTGCTCAGGGCCCGTGATCCATAGGGGCCACTACTTCGTGCTAATGTGATGTGTGAACTATCATGTAAGTTTCTGCTGGATAACCACACATGGCTTGCTCGTATCAACCGAACTCAGAGGTACCCGACATCCAGAGCGGCGTCAACGTGAATCCGAGCTGAAGCAGTTTACTTTCAATTCATTTTCAATCAGTCTGAACCAACTCTCAAAGGAAAAAGTCTTCTTTATCATATGAATCCACTATTTTCAAAAAGTAAATAGTCAAACATTTATATTCAACTAGCGCATCGAAGCCTACCATGACCGGTCACTCAAAGAACGAAAGCAATGAAGGGAATGCAGCTAGTCATCACAACTTCTCTGTGAATATTTCATGCCGGACTCTTCTGTTCCTAATCTTAGTGAACCCAGTGCAGAGTTAGGATTGAGTATTATTCTCGACAATTTGAGTCTTATTACAACTGAAACAATTACTGATCTACAGTATGCGCGTTCAATAAATGCAAATCTGACAGCTTGATTCAATCTGTAGACGTGGTTTTCCCATACCTGTAGTGGAAAACGGAGCAGACAAATTGAATGGAGCTGTCAGATCTGCATTTACCGAACACTCCCAGTGTTACCCATTCAAAATGGCAACACCATTATAAAACAGGGTATTACTCGAGAACCTCGTGTATTAGTGGAATAACTTGGGATTTTTGGGAATTGATGTAATACAATTTCCTCAGCGGTTTCCCCCTCGGTAGGCATCTTGTACGCATCAAAAGACACTTTTAGGCTGGTGCCAAAACGAATTTCAAATACTAACATTGATAAAGAAAGTAATAGGCAAGCACCAAGTGGAAATAGATGTTGGGGTTCCAACTTTGAGGAAAAAATATTCAAACACGAAAACACTGAAAACGGTGATATAGGGATGAAATTTAGGGGTCGAAAATGAATTTTTGCTATTTGCGTAAAACGTGGCCTCCTTCATTGGACAAATCGAAAACTTTTGAATTCAACACTTTTTGTCATAATCCCAAATCAACCGAAAAATAGTAATTGATTTTTTCTCGCTCATAAAGGTTTCCCAAACCAACGCGGGAACGTGGGACGTGAGCGGGAACGGGATGAACACGAGACTAAATTCGATAGTAGGATATATAAAAATGTATACCAGTGCGATTATTCGTATTCTAAAATGCAGGCAAACAGCGAAATATGTTTGGTTTGCTCCGTGTACTGTTTTTCTAGCAATTCGCACAGTTCCCATTTTCCGTTCTCGCTCCCGCGTCCCGCTACGGTTTGGGGAAACCTTATATTATTATTCAATGCACATGAGAATTTATCTTCTGAATTGCGGAAAAATCATGCTCAGTCGACACAAAAAAAAAGACATAAGTATATCATCAAATTTTTATCTGAATTAAATCATTTATACACGAGAAAAAAATTAAATACTGATAAATAGGTTTCCCGTCATTTTGACGGTTATGAGGTCATTTGGTCAAATGTCAATATGGCACCCATTCAAAACCTATTTTGTTATCGAGGCACCCATATAAATCTTGTAGCATCCGTCTTCGGGTGCCACTTTTATTCGTGTGTATAACTTTTAACTTAGATAGAAAACTGCATTTCACGGCATTTTATGAACAAAAAAGGAGGGTGCTTCATGACCAATATATAACTAGCGATATACCCACTGATTACTTTTTGGGACCTTTGAAATACAAAACTATATTACTGAGACAATTGTTCGTAAAAGATAAGGATATTTCTTTCGAAAAATGTACACAACCCGAAAGCTAGTTGACTTCTGAATTGCGAAAAAATCATGCTTAACCATAAGGAAATATCCTATGTTAGGTTACATAGTATAAACTGTTTGCTGTAGGTCAAGCATATGTAGCCTTGATCCAAGTTATATCATAGCAGGTCTTCAAATCGAAATATTAAACTGCTCCAAGTTAACGGCGGAAAGTCTTTGTAATGTTGATGATCTGAACGAAATGGATCGAATGAGTAACTCATACAAGTAATTAACTAATTAGCATACCTATTGTATTATTGAAGATTAATTCAAAATCGCAAAAGGAATTGTAGTTCAATTATATTATAGTATTAAAAACAAAAGTATGAAATATTGTAATAATTACTAAATTATTCATTTTATAATACTAAAAAGTTTAAAATTAACTAAAACAAAAATTTAAACAAGCTGTCATTTGAAAAATGCACTGAAAAGAAGAAAATAAACTTTTGAGTAAATCAAACCCATAATTTTGATATAGGATACAATTTTCAATAATATAAAAGCTTTTTGCGACAATAGATCTTGACACAAGTAACTCTCAATAATTACGTAAATTGAATGTATTCAGGAAAATCTTGCGACCAGCCTTCAGATCATTCAAAATTGTATACAAAAATTATGGGATCAATTCATTTCAGAGTTTATTTTCTCGTTTTTATATAAAAGCTTGATTTAAAACAAATTATTTCAAGTTCTTTTATCACAATATATCATGTCGTGACGTACCTCATCCCGAAACTCCCATTCTTCATATATCCTATTCGTGAAAAGCCGTGATAAAAGCTAGTATCATCTGAACTGAAGAATTGAAGAGAACTTGTGTCCAGCTATGTTTCCACAAAACATAATTCACAGTTTCAAAAGTTTGCGTAGCCGGAAATACTCGTACGTTGATCGTTTCAACAAAATTGACTTTCAGTGCGGAATTCATTTAGCAATTCCATTCGAATGTAATTTTAATAACCGGCCGGTTTTACGACATATAAGTAAACTCTTTTGAGTCTCACGACTTCCTTACCAAATCAACAGATACGGATCCTGTTCTTGATTTAACTCCAAGTGATCTTAAGAATTTTTGACCAATCACGAACTGTTTCTAGAACACAATGGCGCAACTGCAACTGTCAAACTTTGGAACGGACACCAATTGAAACATCAAATTACGATATAATATCTCTCCTCAAACCTATTTCATTGAACGCATAGGTACTGTGTCGCATAACATTCCGTGTGATCCTAACAAATGTTCATATTTTACTGATAATAAATGACGTGTGTTGAATACCATATCGCTAATCTACTGAAGAAATAAAAGTGAATTAGGATTTGCATATATCTAAAATACTGTGTTTTTGTGATAGAAGATTATTCAAATTCGGTATTTTAGGGAAGGGTGCTTCATATATGTTTTTTAGCTCTTCATTGATCCAATTTTTTTCTTTATGTTGTTTTTATATTTTTGATATCTTATTCAATTATAGTCGAGTGGAAGTACAAAGAGTGTGGACACAAGTCGGATTCTGACAAGGAATAAAATTCTAGTCATCGACTTAACGGTGAAAAAGCCGTGATGATGAATGTTCTGAATAAACTTGCGATGCTTGATTATTTTTCAGTTAGGCACCCTTCAATCTGGCAACGCTGGTGGGTGTCGGTTTGAACAATACTGACAGAACTATATACACATGGGGTGCTTTTTGTCCTGCATTTCCAGTGGTGTCTCTTTCGACAACGTGTTGAATATACATTTATACACTGGGTGTGATATTGACACCGCTTGAATGGGTGCCACTTAATACAAAAAATACGTATATATATATATATATATATATATATATATATATATATATATATATATATATATATATATATATATATATATATATATATATATATATATATATATATGTTCCAGTGACTGTAAAACAGTCGAAAACAATCCTTTAGGAACTCACTATACCTTTGTATAGATTGTATGGCATATGTTTGACAGAAAACAACTACTTCTCTGGCTAATACCTCGACAGATATTGAATTATATCTGTCAGACATATGTGCAAAGATCCTTACTTTGAAGGAACAACTTTGCAGGAGCTCTCAGAGACAGACAGCAGGACACCGCCTGATCCAAACAAGGAACCAACTGCAGACCGGTTTCGGGATGAAGTCCCTCATCAGTGCAGTCCTGGTTATCACGGTTGTATACACGCGGGGGCCCGGTGCCCGTCATCGTTCGCCGGGATGAACACTGCAATCGCTCACAGGATCCACCACGGCAACAGATTAGAGAGCGCTCCAGAAGGACATTTCGGATGCGAAATGGTATACGCTGACTACTTGTTTCAAGGAGCAATAAATGTTCCAGTGACTGTAAAACAGTCGAAAACAATCCTTTAGGAACTCACTATACCTTTGTATAGATTGTATGGCATATGTTCGACAGAAAACAACTACTTCTCTGGCTAATACCTCGACAGATATTGAATTATATCTGTCAGACATATGTGCAAAGATCCTTACTTTGAAGAAACAATTTTGCAAGAGCTCTCAGAGACAGACAGCAGGACACCGCCTGATCCAAACAAGGAACCAACTGCAGACCGGTTTCGGGATGAAGTCCCTCATCAGTGCAGTCCTGGTTATCACGGTTGTATACACGCGGGGGCCCGGTGCCCGTCATCGTTCGCCGGGATGAACACTGCAATCGCTCACAGGATCCACCATGGCAACAGATTAGAGAGCGCTCCAGAAGGACATTTCGGATGCGAAATGGTATATGCTGAATACTTGTTTCAAGGAGCAATAAATGTTCCAGTGACTGTAAAACAGTCGAAAACAATCCTTTAGGAACTCACTATACCGTTGTATAGATTGTATGGCATATGTTCGACAGAAAACAACTACTTCTCTGGCTAATACCTCGACAGATATTGAATTATATCTGTCAGACATATGTGCAAAGATCCTTACTTTGAAGGAACAACTTTGCAAGAGCTCTCAGAGACAGACAGCAGGACACCACCTGATCCAAACAAGGAACCAACTGCAGACCGGTTTCGGGATGAAGTCCCTCATCAGTGCAGTCCTGGTTATCACGGTTGTATACACGCGGGGGCCCGGTGCCCGTCATCGTTCGCCGGGATGAACACTGCAATCGCTCACAGGATTCACCACGGCAACAGATTAGAGAGCGCTCCAGAAGGACATTTCGGATGCGAAATGGTATATGCTGAATACTTGTTTCAAGGAGCAATAAATGTTCCAGTGACTGTAAAACAGTCGAAAACAATCCTTTAGGAACTCACTATACCTTTGTATAGATTGTATGGCATATGTTCGACAGAAAACAACTACTTCTCTGGATAATACCTCGACAGATATTGAATTATATATATATATATATATATATATATATATATATATATATATATATATATATATATATATATATATATATATAGATATATATATATATATATATATATTATTATTGCATTTTCGCCATTAGGAAGAGAGGAGGTGTCCGAAGAATATAAAGAACATCTTAGCTTTGTAGTTGAAATGTATCAAAACTAAATATTAGGAATGTGAACAAATTAAAACCAGTCTGTCAAAAATGGTCTGTTATTGTTTAATATCGCGAAATCCTAGTTCCCTGAAAGCTGATCTCAGTAATTCGGGACTAGCCGTTAAAATTGATATACTTCGTCGTACCTAGAGGTTTCATAGCGCGACCGTTATATACAGTGAAACCAATTCACCTTCAACGATTCCGTAAAATCAGTTCTCAGTGGCCGTATATACTTTATATTCAATTCATTCCCCTGTGTACTGAAACGATTGCTTTCCCGTACCCCTGTCAAGTTTAACTTTCTTCAGTGTATCGAGTGTTCATTATTTTATTCTATACTATTAATAGTATAGAATTATTTTATTTCCCAAAATAATACTTTCACTCCGGGTATAGGGGAAAGTAGGGTAATAATCTGAAAACATTTCATAGGATGGTGAGATGGTACAGCCGGCATTCTGACAGTGGTGAGGGCAATTGAAGCCTGCCGCTTGCCATAATACGAAACGTGGTCGTAACAACTGACCCCTGGAATACCGTTTCTTCATTGTAGCTATCCTGGGCCTCCCAAAAGTGTCATCTGGAAGACAGTGGGGCATACCACTATAATCTTACTGGCGCCTGAGGCTAGTATTGGGTGTTATAGCAAGTGTACCGTTGTCTGATACACCCGGTACCCGTAAGCGTCATTGTAACTTCCGAATAGGGGGGTAAAACACGTTACACACCATTCATTTTGAAGATTTCGGAAGACAAAGAAAACTATGACATCAGTGAAGATGACGCTTCAAAGTTCGCCATGTTGCCGTACATAGGGATTGTGATATGTTGTCCAATTTTCTCCAAACTCAGTGATGTATTCGGAAGAAAACGCATTTTGCTCATGACAACATTTGTTGATCTAGCCATCTGGATTCTGAAAGCTACAGGAAGGAGTATTTATGTATTATATTTTGCCAGAATATTGGTGGGGTTTTCAGATGCCATAATGTTCTCTTCATTGCCAGCCTACCTTGGAGAGGTGACAGCTCCGAAAATTAGGGGTACTTGGGGTAACTCAATTACCGTTTTTTTCCTTCTTGGAGAACTGTTAGTTACCGTGGTAGGAAGTTATTTTAATGTACAAGAAACATGTTACATTTTTATTCCCATACCGATTGCATTTTTTGTGTTATTCTCATTCATGCCAGAGTCACCTTATTTCTATACGATGGAAGGAGAATATGATAAAGCAAAACAATCACTTCGTGTACTCAAACAGAAGGCAGATATTTCGAGAGATTTTGGGTACCTGAAAGCTGATGTGGAGAGACATATGTCGGAAGAAGGAACGTGGAAAGACATGATGATGATGAAAAGCAATAGAAAAGCTCTCACTCCTGGCGTATTTTCAAGGGTATCTCAAGTATTAGAAGGGGCTCATTCTTTCGCAATTTTTACACAATACATTTTTGATAAATCTACAGGACCTTTCACAACCGAAGTATCATCAATGATTTATATTGGTCTGAGTGTTATGCTGAGTATTTTTGCCTGTTTCGCAGTTGACTTTCTTGGTGGAAAAAAGGCGTACATCGGTTCATTCATTCCTTGTAATATCGTTCCGTTCATTGAGTCGATATACTTTTTTATTTATCAATATCGGCCGGATATAAACACCAGCTCTTATCATTATCTTCCTATAGTTGGCATGATATCTTTCATAGTATTCAGCTCGTACGGAATAGGAATACTCCCCACTTTAATGAGTAGATATCTATTCTGTAGAATTCAAGTTCAAGCTAACCGAAACACCAGGATGGACATTTCAGCAAATTTTTGATACACTACTGTGAATCTGCCATAATTTGGGGGACCCTAACCCCCCGGGTACCTCATAGAGAACATCCTAGCAAATTTTTGATACTCCACTGTGAATCTGCCGCAATTTGGGGTACCCTAAAAAGAAAAAAGATATGTGCTTGGCGTAGAATCGAACTCGGTCCGTTCGCTTGAGTACAAAATATGTTAACTACTAGACTATCTGAGCTATTGAAAATGTAAGAGATTAAAGACATGCCAACAATGTAACTAGTGATGTAGGCTAACAACGTCGAGGTGGGCCATTTATTATATTCGAAATTATATTGTGAAAAAAATTCAGTACAGATAGAATTTCAACATCTAATATATTTTTGGAGAATAAATGTATCAATTATGAAACTTGCTCAGTACGCATTATTTTTGGTACCCCAGTTGAGTGCAAACATCACAATGTGCCATCCATAATGCTATATTTCAGGAATAATTATATCAATTACGAAAAAAGAAATCTAATCTGCATCATTGAGTTTTTGTAATAGAAATCAGAGTTATTTCTACATTTCGGTAGCCCAGTGCGCATCACAATGTTTCATCCATAATAATATTTTGGAGATTGCCCTGTACATCATATTTCATTTATTTTTTTCTATTTATTGTGATGATAAATCGATTAAACGTAATTTTGGGAGGTCCCCTCGTATACGTTATGATAATAATGAATCTCCTTGTATACATTATGATAATAATAGTGAATCTCCTGTGATTTGACGTAATTTTGTAAAAGGCCCAGTACATCATATTTAATTAATCTTATATCGACTATGACAAATCGATTGAAAGTAATTTTAGGAGGTCGCCTTGTATACATTATGATAATAAGAGTGAATCTCCTGTGATTTGACACAATTTCGGGAGGTCCATGTAGAGATAGTTGTAAATTGTCTCACTCTGCAAATTGTTTGGGGAACCCTAACCACCCGGTACACATCTCTAACAAATTTTTGACACCCAGCTGAGATTCACTGATATGGATTCATCATATGAGTTACAGAAAAAATGTAGTCTTCATTATTCTTCTAGATGAACTCCGCTCACCATTGTGAACATCCTATCAAATTTTCAACAATGTTCATCACTCGTCCTGCTTACTAACCAGCCTTTATTTAATAAGTACGAAAATTGCAGATTGAAATAAAAAAAAAAGCTGTTGTGTGCTGTGGCTTGAACCAGCTACCCATGACTTTGTCACCAGCCATCCTATCAATTCGGCTATAAAGCGTGATTGTATATTTAGATGAAATGGTTGTTCATAAAAGAAAATGTGAAAGGCGAACTGCGGGGTGCGTCGTTACTTCATCAATCTGTTTTTTGTAATGTGAATCTGAGTTATTCTGTGTGTCCCGTATCTATATCGCGTATAGTTAATTATCAACTGATTGAAACAAATAGATGCGTATTTTTTTTTGGCAGTCCGCACCTTATTAGTTGAAGAGTAATTCAATCAATAACTAATGAATGAGTATTTTGGCTGTCCGCTGGTGCCAGTCTCTTAATAAATGAGTATTTTTGATAATAAACTATTTTCTTTGGTTTAACGAAATGCTGGGGAGGGCCCTGTACATCAATGAGGCATTCGAAATAAATATTTGACAGTCCGTCCCTTATTAGTGAAGAGTAAATCAATCAATAACTAATAGATGAGTACTTTTGGCGCTGTCATCTTATTAGTAATTTGGGAATAACAAATCTATTCAAAGTAACTTTGGAAGCTCCTTGTATACATTTCTAACAATAAACAATTTTCTGTGGTTCAACTGAATTTTGGAGAGAGTCCTGTACTTCAATTGGGCATTCGAAACAAATATTTGGCAGTACGTCACTTATTAGTAAAGAGTAAATCAATCAATAGATGAGTATTTTTGACTGTTCGCTATGCAATCATAGTAATTTGGGTATAACAAATCGGTTCAAAGTAACTTTGGAAGCTCCTTGTATACATTTTTGATAATGAACAATTTTCTGTGGTTCAACTAAATTTTGGAGAGAGTCCTGTACTTCAATGGGGCATTCGAAACAAATATTTGGCAGTCCGTCCCTTATTAGTGAATAGTAAATCAATCAATAACTAATAGATTAGTGTTTTTGGCTGTCTGCTATGCCATCTTATTAGTAATTTGGGTATAACAAATTGATTCAAAGTAATTTTGGAAGCTCCTTGTATACATTTTTGATAATAAACCCCTAATATTTCAACGTGCGATACAGTCTACTGATATAAGAGACACGGTTTTAAATTGTGATACTATGCATTAATTCAACTCGGATTGTCGAATATTTATTTCGAATGCCTCATTGATGTACAGGGCCCTCGAAGAGTAAATCAATCAATAACTAACAGATGAGAATTTTTGGCTGTTCGCTATGCAATCTTATTAGTAATTTGGGTATAACAGTTCGATTCAAAGTAATTTTGGAAGCACCTTGTATACATTTTTAATAATAAACAATTTTCTGTGGTTCAACTAAATTTTGGAGAGGGGCCCTATTCATCAATGGAGAATTCGAAACCAATATTTGGCTGTCCGCTATGCCATCTTATCAGTAATTTGGGTATAACAAATCGATTCAAAGTAATTTTGGAAGCTCCTTGTATACATTTTTGATAATAAACCCCTAATATTTCAACCCGCGATCCAGTCTACTGATATAAAAGACACGGTTTTAAAGTGTGATACTATACATTAATTCAACAATTTTTTTCCTTGGTGTTTTGGCATCGACTGTCAACTTTGAAACACTGTCAAAGCTTCGCTGAGAGGCGCAATTAACGTAGCGTGTGTCATAAAACGTCATTTTCAACTTAAATTCAATTCCTGCCGCAGTAATAGCTAAGAGAGATGTATTTTTTTAATAATCATCGTGGTATTAGCCGAGGCAGTAGTTGTTTTCTAACAAGTATTTTCCATTTTAAGCCTGTGTGAAGTATTCAAATAACCACTATGTATTTTCTGCTGCAAATAACCAGTATTCAAATGTTTCACCGATGATATTCATAGCGTCGTGACAATAACGTACATTTTTCCAGAAATCGTTGAATATTATTCACTTCAATAATAATATCCGTATCCGTATCGGTGGGACCTATAAGCAAATTTGCGCTAAATAATCAAAAACGCCTTTTGATAGCTTTACAATACAAAGTATTTTCAAGAAAATCTATGAAAAATGAAAAGTTTAATAACTATTACAAACGCACATGAGGAGAATGTTTTTTTCTATTGTGATCTGAATTAATATACTAGCTGTCGTCAATGTGGTGGTAGACTCTCATATTGTTTACATACTTGTTACATCAAAACAATGAACTGAAAAAAGCTAGCTTTGTAGAAATAGTATGTTCTTTTCTGTCGCCTTCTCCCGGGCAATTACAGATAAAATGTATGTATTAAATAAAATGAATTCCGAAAAATTCGACTCGAAAATATTATGATCACACACCCTGTGATGCAAACGAAATAATGAGGATTGTAGAAGTTTCAATATTTAAAGATAATTTTTTACTAATAGATTGGTCGTTCATTTGAAACATTTCCTAGTAACTTGTTTGAAGTTATTTTGTCCAAGGTTATTGCGATTAGTTAACTTACCAGAGAAGAGTGTTTTTATTGAATCTAAGGTAGGTATATTTCACAACTTTTAATATATACAGGTACCTACATTGTGAAAATTCGCAGTAAAAATCGTCGTCCGTTATGCTTTCAGAACTGTAAACTAGCAATATATGCTCAAATGTTGAAGTTTTTGTGTGAATACATATTTTTTTTTGTCACAGATGAAGTTATGTGGAATTTCACAGCTGTTGAAGTAAACGAGAGAAATAAAATAGCGGGATATATTAGGTTTATATTGAAAATATTTGAAAGTGAACTAATAAGAATAATTTTAATGTTCCATGGAAATTTTTTCATCACAAGAATGGTATACCCGAAAATCAGTTTTCTAGGCATTTTTATAGTATGCACTGCATCATTTCGGTAAGCCACAAGGGTCCATTACATTGCTGAATTGTAATGTTACTCTTCTTAGAGCATTTTTATCCCAATGTTGTTTATGAACGTATTTTCTATAAATTTTTTGTATAAATTTTGTCATTTCGGTGTGCCGCAAGGACCCATCACAGTTAAATTGTGCTGCATCTTAGAGCATTTCACTCCCAATGTTGTTTATGAACCAATTTTCTAGACATTCTTATAGCATGCACTGTTTCATTTCTGTAAACCACAAGGGTCCATAAATAGCTGAGTTACACTTCTTAGAGCATTTTTATCTCAATGTTGTTTATAAAATAATTTTCTAGACATTTTTAAAGTATAAATTATGTCATTTCGGTGTGCCGCAAGGACCCATTACGCAGTCAAATTGTAGTGTTACAGATTTTGGAGTTTTTTCACAAATGTTGTTTATGAACCAATTTTCTAGACATTTTTATAGTATGCACTGTATCAATTCGGTAAGCCACAAGAGTCCATTACATATCTGAATTGTGGTGTAACACTTCTTAGATAATTTTTATCCCAGTGTTGTTTATGAACCTATTTTCTAACATTTTTTTTATAAATTATGTCATTTTGGTTTGCTGCAAGGGTCCATAACATGACTGATTTGGAGTGTTTCAGTTTTTGGAGTTTTTTAAAATATTGCTTATGAACCAATTTCCAAGACATTTTGATAATAAGAATTTTATATCTCCACGATTGTGGGTATTGTCTTGGCAATAACAATGTCCCCGTAGAAATTATACGGATGGTTTTCAAATTTCTGGACGTTTCAGTATATTAACATTTTATCTCCTTAGTTCTCCGAAACGAACACTATCTTCGTGAAAGATTGACACAAGAACGTCCTGTGGTACTTTTCAAAATATGTAAGTGAATTTGAATTTGTTTTTGCTTTCCGGGGGTATTTGTTCTCAGATGGGATAATGATACATTGTTCTGGGTTATTAGGTGTAACTTCAAATTTAGCAACAAAACATTTTCAACAAGTTTCAATAAAACGACTCCATACATGTTTTTGTGGTATTCCTTGAGGAACCTAATATTTTGGCTAACAATTTTTTGTGGTGTGAAACTGCTATGAGATATGACGATTCGAAGCACACAAGAACGTCCTGTGGTACCTTTCAAAATATGTAAGTGAATTTGAATTTGTTTTTGTTTTCCGGGGGTGTTTGTTCTCAGATGGGACAATGATACATTGTTCTGGGTTATTAGGTGTAACTTCACATTTAGCAACAAAACTTTTTCAACAAGTTTCAAAAAAACGACTTCATCCATGTTTTTGTGGTGTAAAACTGCTATGAGATATGACGATTCGAAGCTGAATCTCGATTCATAAATATTGTTCTGCGCTTTTAATTCAGAATGAGCAAAAGAAATATTTTGATACTTTGTACTTTGAAAATTTTTTCACTGAGCCAAAAATATTTTTTTACTCAGAACTTTTTGAAAAATTCCACTGAGTCAGAGATTAATTTGATACTTGAAACTATGAATTTTTTTCTCATCAAAATTACCAATTTCTGATTTACTTATTGCATGGCTGAAGGGGTGATTCCTTCAGAAAAACGAGAATTTACAAATTTAAATGAAAAAATGAAAAATTTTCAAATGAAATTCTATGAATATGAAAATAATCAATTGAAGAATTAAATGTTAAAATATTATTGAAGATTTGGAAATTCAAGTCAAAATGACCATGCAACAATTTGGCATTCATGGATTATTAGCACAACGATATTACTTAGAAAATTTTAACGATATTACTGAGAAAATTAAGGCAAAATTTACGAAAAGTTCATAGTTTCAGAATTATCAAATTAGAAAAGAAAAGTTCATTGTGCCACTTGTAATGAATATTAGTAAAGAGGAATAGGGGGAGTTAAAATAACTTGCACCCAATTGACTGAAGTTGAAGTGTGAGAACGTATCATGAAACAATATCAAGAAACTCTGTAGAGAAGGAAGGTGTCTGACAAATAATGCGGATGATTGAAAGGAGCTAAGAAAATTATTTAAATCAAATAAACGATCTGATCAGCATTTGGAATAAAATTTGAGAGTTGTATCATCATCAATGCTACGGCTTCAAGTTTATCAACCGTACAAATACAAAAATCGAATATTTGAGTAAAGAAGACTCACGTAAAGAATGCAGGAATTATTGCTGAATTTTATTTCGAATGCTGAAATTTGGGAAAGAATAACAATAAATCATACAAATGAGCATGTTTGAGGAGTTGAAATTAGCGGTTGAACAAGATGCAGTGAATAGATGTCTTATTCCGTTATTGAAAGCAAATCAAGTGCTAACGAAAAAAAATTAAACTACTATTAAGATAATTAACAAAGAAAAACAACCTTAAATACCTGTCACTCGGGATGTTTGATCTTTAAATCCTGATGAGGTGATACAATAGATTCATAATTATTACAATTTCAGAAATATTTTCATCAATAGGTAGTTATTAGCAAACTGATGCAAAATTGTCAATGGAAAAAATTATTAATTATTTTTATTCAGATTTCGTTCAAATATGATATAACTGGAACTGCACTGAGCAAACACTCAAAAATATATTTTTGATTATCTCATTTCAAGTGTAATCTGGTCGAAATTGCACAGCACAAACTCGGTAACATGGATATGGTAGGATTATTTCAGTTCAAATGAAATGTTACCAAAACTACACTGTGCAAACTAGTTCAAATAAATATCAGTGCACCTTCACACCGATAAAAAGAGGCTGGACGATGGAGAAAAAATTATATACGAAATGTTATTTTATTCGCACAAATCGTCATTGTCGTCAAAACCTTTGAAAAATTTCTATTTTTGATTAATGTCACTTGGTATAAATATTTCATTAGACCACATGTTATAATTTTTTCATAGAATTGAGATATGATCAAAAGTCTTTCAATGAATGTAAACATCATAACCATCATTATATTCTTTTTTCTTTTGGTTAACACAATTCCAACTCGTTTTTACTTGAGCCTATTTTCACTTTTTATACTCATATAATCGCGTGCAATAAAATGTTATTTAATCAAGTTCGATCATGACCCCGAAATGATTCGAACTACCGATTTAATTTCGAAATATTGTGCTCAAAAGCATTACGAAAAATTTAAAAAATGTGAATTTCTTAAAAAACTTGTTGGATTTGAAATTCCCAACGGGTAGTCGAAAAATTATCTGTTTATTGCAAATACTCAGATTCATGAAAAAATAACCTTTGATGTTGTTGATTGATTTTGTTTTATCAAGTTGAAAGTATGGCAGAATGCTTTCTCGACGGTAATTATTCGAAAAAAAACACTAATATTTTGTGGATACCTTGAATATCAGAATATTTGCGTTTCAAACCAGTTTGAAAGCATACAGTTCAATGACTTTGAACACATCAAAGGTTATTTTTTCATGAATCTGAGTATTTGCAATAAACAGATAATTTTTCGACTACCCGTTGGGAATTTCAAATCCAACAAGTTTTTTACGAAATTTACATTTTTTTAATTTTTCGTACTGCTTTTGAGCACAATATTTCGAAATTAAATCGGTTGTTCGAATCATTTCGGGGTCATGATCGAACTTGATTAAATAACATTTTATTGCACGCGATTATATGAGTATAAAAAGTGAAAATAGGCTCAAGTAAAAACGAGTTGGAATTGTGTTAACCAAAAGAAAAAAGAATATATTGATAGTTATGATGTTTACATTCATTGAAAGACTTTTGATCATATCTCAATTCTATGAAAAATTTATAACATGTGGTCTAATGAAATATTTATACCAAGTGACATTAATCAAAAATAGAAACTTTTCAAAGGTTTTGACGACAATGACGATTTGTGCGAATAAAATAACATTTCGTATATAATTTTTTCTCCATCGTCCAGCCTCTTTTTATCGGTGTGAAGGTGGACTGATATTTATTTGAACTAGTTTGCGCATTGTAGTTTTGGTAACATTTCATTTGAACTGAAATAATCCTACCATATCCATGTTACCGAGTTTGTGCTGTGCAATTTCGACCAGATTGCACTTGAAATGAGATAATCAAAAATATATTTTTGAGTGTGTTTGCTCAGTGCAGTTCCAGTTATATCATATTTGAACAAAATCTGAATAAAAATAATTAATAATTTTTTCCATTTACAATTTTGCATCAGTTTGCTAATAACTACCTATTGATGAAAATATTTCTGAGATTGTAATAATTATAAATCTATTGTATCACCTCATCAGGATTTAAAGATGAAACATCCCGAGTGACAGGTATTTAAGGTTGTTTTTCTTTGTTAATTAAGTTAAAAGTAGTTTAAATTTTTTTCGTTAGCACTTATTCTGCTTTCAATAACGGAATAAGACATCTATTCACTGCATCTTGTTCAACTGCTGATTTCAACTCCTCAAACATGCTCATTTGTATGATTTTTTGTTATTCCTTCCCAAATTTCAGCATTCGAAATAAAATTCAGCAATAATTCCTGCATTTTTTACGTGAGTCTTCTTCACTCAAATATTCGATTTTTGTATTTGTACGGTTGATAAACTTGAAGTCGTAGCATTGATGATGATACAACTCTCGAATTTTATTCCAAATGCTGATCAGATCGTTTATTTTATTTAAAGAATTTTCTTAGCTCCTTTCAATCATCCGCATTATTTGTCAGACACCTTCCTCCTCTACGGAGTTTCTTGATATTGTTTCATGATACGTTCTCACACTTCAACTTCAGTCAATTGGGTGCAAGTTATTTTAACTCCACCTTTTCCTCTTTACTAATATTCATTACAAGTGGCACAATGAACTTTTCTTTTCTAAATTGATAATTCTGAAACTATCAACTTTTCGTATATTTTGCCTTCATTTTTTCAGTAATATCGTTAAAATTTTCTAAGCAATATCTTTGTGCTAATAATCCATGAATGCCAAATTGTTGCATGGTCATTTTGACTTGAATTCCCAAATCTTCAATAATTTCTTAACATTTAATTCTTTAACTGATTATTTTCATATTCATAGAATTTCATTTGAAAATTTTCCATTTTTTCATTTAAATTTGTAAATTCTCGTTTTTCTGAAGGAATCACCCCTTCAGCCATGCAATAAGTAAATGAGAAATTGGTAATTTTGATGAGAAAAAAATTCATAGTTTCAAGTATCAAAATAATCTCTGACTCAGTGGAATTTTTTAAAAAGTTCTGAGTAACAAAATATTTTTGGCTCAGTGAAAAAATTTTCAAAGTACAAAGTATCAAAATATTTCTTTGGCTCATTCTGAATGAAAAGCGCAGAACAATATTTAAGAATCGAGATTCAGCTTCGAATCGTCATATCTCATAGCAGTTTTACACCACAAAAACATGTATGAAGTCGTTTTATTGAAACTTGTTGAAAAAGTTTTGTTGCTAAATTTGAAGTTACACCTAATAACCCAGAACAATGTATCATTATCCCATCTGAGAACAAACACCCCCGGAAAACAAAAACAAATTCAAATTCACTTACATATTTTGAAAGGTACCACAGGACGTTTTTGTGTGCTTCGAATCGTCATATCTCATAGCAGTTTCACACCACAAAAAATTGTTAGCCAAAATGTTAGGTTCCTCAAGGAATACCACAAAAACATGTATGGAGTCGTTTTATTGAAACTTGTTGAAAATGTTTTGTTGCTAAATTTGAAGTTACACCTAATAACCCAGAACAATGTATCATTATCCCATCTGAGAACAAACACCCCCGGAAAACAAAAACAAATTCAAATTCACTTACATATTTTGAAAAGTACCCCAGGACGTTCTTGTGTCAATCTTTCACGAAGATAGTGTTCGTTTCGGAGCACTAAGGAGATAAAATGTTAATATACTGAAACGTCCAGAAATTTGAAAACCATCCGTATAATTTCTACGGGGACATTGTTATTGCCAAGACAATACCCACAATCGTGGAGATATAAAATTCTTATTATCAAATGTCTAGGAAATTGGTTCATAAGCAATATTTTAAAAAACTCCAAAAACTGAAACACTCCAAATCAGTCATGTTATGGACCCTTGCAGCAAACCAAAATGACATAATTTATACAAAAAATGATAGAAAATAGGTTCATAAACAACACTGGGATAAAAATTATCTAAGAAGTGTTACACCACAATTCAGATATGTAATGGACTCTTGTGGCTTACCGAATTGATACAGTGCATACTATAAAAATGTCTAGAAAATTGGTTAATAAACAACATTTGTAAAAAAACTCCAAAATCTGTAACACTACAATTTGACTGCGTAATGGGTCCTTGCGGCACACCAAAATGACATAATTTATACTTTAAAAATGTCTAGAAAATTATTTTATAAACAACATTGAGATATAAATGCTCTAAGAAGTGTAACACTAATTAAGAAGTGTAACACTAATACTCAGCTATGTATGGACCCTTGTGGCTTACAGAAATGAAACAGTGCATGCTATAAAAATGTCTAGAAAATTGGTTCATAAACAACATTGGGAGAAAAATGCTCTAAGATGCAGCACAATTTAACTATGAAATGGGTCCTTGCGGCACACCGAAATGACAAAATTTATACAAATAATTTATAGAAAATAGGTTCATAAACAACATTGGGATAAAAATGCTCTAAGAAGAACTACATTACAATTCAGCAATGTAATGGACCCTTGTGGCTTACCAAAATGATACAGTGCATACTATAAAAATGTCTAGAAAACTGATTTTCGGGTATACCATTCTTGTGATAAAAAAAAATTTCCATGGAACTGATCCTTGAAACATTAAAATTATACTTATTAGTTCACATTCAAATATTTTCAATATAAACCTAATTTATCCAGCTATTTTATTTCTCTCGTTTACTTCAACAGCTGTGAAAGTCTAGATAACTCCATCTGTAACAAAAAAAAAATGTATTCACACAAAAACTTCAACATTTGAGCATATATTGCTAGTTTACAGTTCTGAAAGCATATCGGACGACGTTTTTTACTGCGAATTTTCACAATGTAGGTACCTGTATATACAAAAAGTTGTGAAATGTACCTACCTTAGTTTCAATAAAAACACTCTTCTCTGGTAAGTTAACTAATCGCAATAACCTTGGACTAAATAACTTCAAACAAGTTACTAGGAAATGTTTCAGATGAACGACCAGTCTATTAGTAAAAAATTATCTGGAAATATTGAAACTGCTACAATCCTCAATATTTCGTTTGCATCACAGGGTGTGTTATCATAATATTTTCGAGTTGAATTTTTCGGAATTTATTTTATTCAATTCATACATTTTATCTGTAATTGTCCGGGAGGAGGTGACAGAAAGGAACATACTATTTCTACAAAGCTAGTTTTTTTCAGTTTATTGTTTTGATGTGACAAGTATGTAAACAATATGAGAGTCTACCACCATATTGACGACAGCTAGTATATTAATTCCGATCACAATAAAAAAAAAAACATTCTCCTCATGTGCGTTTGTAATAGTTATTGAACTTTTCATTTTTCATAGATTTTCTTGAAAATACTTTGTATTGTTAAGCTAACAAAAGGCGTTTTTGATTATTTAGCGCGAATTTGCTTATAGGTCCCACCGATACGGATACTTATATTATTATTGAAGTGAATAATATTCAACGATTTCTGAAAAAATGTACGTTATTGTCAAGACGCTATAAATATCATCGTTGAAACATTTGAATACTGGTTATTTGCAGCAGAAAATACATAGTGGTTATTTGAATACTTCACACAGGCTTAAAATGGAAAATACTTGTTAGAAAACAACTACTCCCTCGGCTAATACCACGATGATTATTGAAAAAATACATCTCTCTTGGCTATTACTGCGGCAGGAATTGAATTTAAGTTAAAAATGACGTTTTATGACACACGCTACGTTAATTGCGCCTCTCAGCGAAGCTTTGACAGTGTTTCAAAGTTGACAGTCGATGCCAAAACACCAAGGAAAAAAATTGTTGAATTAATGTATAGTATCACACTTTGAAACCGTGTCTCTTATATCAGTAGACTGTATCGCACGTTGAAATATTAGGGTTTTATTATCAAAAATGTATACAAGGAGCTTCCAAAATTACTTTGAATCGATTTGTTATAACCAAATTACTAATAAGATGGCATAGCGGACAGCGAAATATTTGTTTCGAATTCTCCATTGATGAACAGGGCCCCTCTCCAAAATTTAGTTGAACCACAGAATATTGTTTATTATCACAATATAATTTCGAATATAATAAATGGCCCACCTCGACGTTGTTAGCCTACATCACTAGTTACATTGTTGGCATGTCTTTAATCTCTTACATTTTCAATACCTCAGATAGTCTAGTAGTTAACATATTTTGTACTCAAGCGAACGGACCGAGTTCGATTCTACGCCAAGCACACATATCTTTTTTCTCTTTAGGGTACCCCAAATTGCGGCAGATTCACAGTGGAGTATCAAAAATTTGCTAGGATGTTCTCTATGAGGTAGCCGGGGGGTTAGGGTCCCCCAAATTACGGCAGATTCACAGTGGTGTATCAAAAATTTGCTGAAATGTCCATCCTGGTGTTTCGGTTAGCTTGAACTTGAATTTTACAGAATAGACATAGTATATCTACTTTAATGTTAGGAGAACTGTTCTCTACCAGCTTCTGTAGTAAAGGGATGACCATTGTTATATTCGCAACCGCAGTAATGTCTTTCGTCGCCAACGCTTTATTTCATGTTCTTAGTTCCGGCTCCGGTCTTTATGCTCCATTTCTATTTTTTGCTAGTTGTAGTTTGATTTGAGCAATTCTGTAAAATTTTATTCTACCTGAAGCTAAGAATAAAACTTTAGAAGAAATTCAACAAGCGCTGAAAGGAAATAAGCCTAGATGTGTGAAAGAAAATGAGAACTTGATTGGCTGCAACTGACTAATTTTTTTTTCCAATAAAATTTATTATGAAATGATAAAATTGTATATGAATTTTTATCCCAAATTCCTCAATAACCCATATTACTCGACAAATAAGAATACGAAATTGTATATCTATGGCCACGTTCTCAATATCACGCGGAGGGTGAGTTACTCATGCCAAATGCGGTGATATAAATTTAATGATAAATCTTAGATTAAAGAAATGGGAGATAGAACATGATCAACAGCGCAGCCTGCTGATTTCCCCCGATATCCCTTTTTCTGGGGAAAGCCAATCAAATTGTTTATTGCCTCTAACGTACCTGCTTCGAATTATGTGATTATCAGTCAATGTTTGACTTTTTGATGTTATATTCCCAGACAGCATGGTATATTCCTCAGATATCCTAGAATGGATGTATATCTTCCGAATAATCATGAAATAATCCTGGAATATCTATATGCCCTGAGCACATTCATGGATTATACCAACTGGAATATTCCAAAAACATTTTCGAAAGAATATAACAGGAATATTCCAGTACGAATATTCTCTATAGATCATTCATAGAATGTTACGTATATAATATTCGTAGATCATTCCCGATCTGATATTTTCATATTTACGAAAGAAAATAAAAGGAATAATTTTCTAAATGCAATCAATTTGCGTGAATTTGACCATACGTTATCATGAGCGCTGCATGATGCTTCAAAAATGAAGGCAGTGTTTATTTATTTCGATAATTTCAGTTGGGTTATAATTTATGCATTTCCAACGCAGATTGCATGCGGCTGTCTGTCATTTTAAACTTCCCGCTATTGAAAATCATAGAACGTGCTATTTGGATTTTACTGTCGTTTCTCGGCACACCGCCCGCCGCCATATTGTGTGAATTGTGTTGCTGTTTTCAGTGATTAAGATAGTGTAATGATGTCATATAGAACGTAGGTGAGTAGTTTGAAAAATAAGTATAGTAATAAAATAGGTGATATACTTTGAAATCACTTATTAGAATCTGATGGCAAATATTTTTTCGAATATTATCAAACTATTATTTATAGGTTATGTATCACCACGCTGAGACAACATTGTAGCAGTTATTATTTTCATTTTATTCCCAAGAATCCCTACGTCGTCATCAGTCACATTGTCTGAAAGTAAAAGGGGTAAATAGTACGTAGTACAGAGAAGTCCATCGGGAAACGGATTATATCCTTGATACAATATCACAATTGATAAAAAAAGATAAGTAATATTTAGTAGTAAAGATTTAGGTTCTGGAAAATCGCACAAAATGTAGTTCATTTGCAGCTTGGCAAATCTAACTCTGAATGTGAAATCGCCAGGCCTATCGAAGCGCGGTAGCAGAAGAGCTCAGTTCAGTCCGAAACACGTATGAGTTGCTGTACGGGTCAGTTTCATTGGATCCATCGCATCGCGAAGAGAACTGTGAAGTTTTATTACTGAATGTACAATTATCGTCCGAATACTTTATCATTCTAAATTCGCGCATATCATACATTTCTCGACAATCATAGCTAGATTTGCCAAGCTGTACTTCTGTTGCCTTGTAACTAATTTTTTTCTTTTCTTTCGGGATTCCTAATTCAGCGGACTGGGTCAATGAAACAGAAGAGAAATACTGTTAATCTCAATTGATTTGGGGTTTGTTTGAAATATTAGTTTATTTGAGATTTTTTCAAATATTTCTTCAAATGATGGTTTTCAACAGTTTGAGTTTTTAAAGGTTTATTTTTTTTTAAATTCATGATGAAATACTGGATGGGGAAAAACCTCTTTTATTTCCACTGACTTTTGGTTTATTTGTTAATAACGGTTGCCGCTTTTATACCAAATGAAAGGTGATTAAACCGAAACCGCTCCATAACAAATAAATCAAACCGCACTAGAAATCAAGACAGAAGATATTTTTATTCATCTAAACCTTTTTCAATTGTAATTCAGAAAGCATAAGATATATTTCAGAAATTATAATTCTTAATTCAGAATAATAAATTGTAATTCAGAAACTGTAACGTGTAATTTAGATTAGTAAATTGTATTTCAGAAACCATAAGATGTAATTCAGATTAGTTAATTGAATTTCAGAAATCGTAACACGTAATTCAGATGAGTTAATTGTATTTTAGAAGGTGTAATATGTAATTAAAAAAGCGTTAGTTGTTATTCAGAAAGTATCAACTGTAATTCAGAAACCAAGAACAATCCGTATGTACATATTTTCGAACGTGATTCAAGTGACCAACTATCAAGGCCCCTTGAAACTAACTACGGAAGGTCAAATAAACTTCTAATTGAAATAAAGAGGTTTTGTGCGGGTAGATAGATTGGTTGTCGTTCTTACTTAAGATATGAATTTCCAAGATATTTGTGTGATATGCCGAAATTTGATGACTCAAAGTAAAGTTATCAGAATTGAACCGTGTCGACAACTTTTCCATGAAAAGTGTGCTCAACCATTCGGAAATATGCCAGATGCGATCTGTCCACTCTGCAGAATGGTTATTACTGAAAAGGTTGTAATTGAAAGGAAAAGGTAGTTGTAATTATCGGCACACTATTTTATATGGTTAACCGAATACTTTTTTTGAGTATAAGCAGCATTATAAGCAGGATAGAAAGAGAATAGTAGCATGTGCCAACAGATGTGATGATTGGGTAGCTTCGGCTGAGTCTTTAGGGGTACAATACAAGACTGCATTTCATTGGGTACGATGTGAACGTGATGCAATGCTTTGAAAGGGAGGCATCAAACCTAGAATCCTCACAAATACACAGATCGATATTATCATCTCTTGGGTAGAAGATGATAATGATTCCACGTTGAAAAAATTGAAAACTAAAATAGAAAGATCTATCAGTTACCACAACCAGAAACTATTTAGATGACAGGTTGTTCACGCTAAAACAGTTCCACAATTAAGTAGTGACAATGAACAATTTGGATAATAAAAATAAACGAGAGCAATATGTTCGAACACTGAATGCATATATTCGAGAAGGAAAACAAATTATCTGGCTGGATGAAACAAATTTCAACCTGTTTTGCCGTCAAGCAAGAGGACGTGCTCGAAAGGGAAGTAGAGCCATACAACAGCTTCCATCTGCAAGGGAGCAATATCGGCAGCAGGTGTAGTAAACTTTGAAAGACGAAGAGGTTCTTTTACATCCGATTCAGCAAATGCGTTGGTGGAAAAATTATTGCAGTTATGGCAAGATTAAGAAAATCAGTTACTCGATGTTGTCCTTGTGTGTGATAATGCACCTTGCCATTTCAGATTTGAAAACGTTCTGGATGGAACTGAGGAAAGTCTTCTTCGTTTGAGTCAATACTCCCCAATGTTGAACCCAGTCGAAACAATATGGTCGAAAACAAAGTCCTATGTAAAAGAGAATCTTCGAGTTCCCCAAGTTCAAGGTCCGGGTGTTGGAGAACAGCGGCTTGTGTATCTTGAGCACATCATTGATCAGGCGAAAAATAATATAGTTGGAGGCGATTGTGGTAGGACTGCACAACACCACTATTCACCATGCTACAGCTTTAGCATTCCAAGACATTTCCGTTGGGCGATGAATATTATTATTTATAATAATGTTCACTAATAAATAATTCGTTGTTTTCATATTTCCTACCCTTACTAATCAAGTCCTTGGTGGTTTCTGAATTACAATTGACGTTTTCCCAAAAACAATTAATTAATCTCAATTACAATTGACGCTTTCTGAAATACAATTTACTAATCTGAATTACATGTTACGGTTTCTGAATTACAGTTAACAATTCTGAATAACAAGTTACAGTTTCTGATTTACATGTTACTAATCTGAATTTCAAGTTAAACTTTCTGAATTACAATTGAAAAAGGTGTAGTATTTTAGTGAATAAATATTTTCCAGAAAGCATTCTGCCTGGATTATTCGAAAATGGAACTATAGGAATATTACAGTTATATTCCATGATTATACCATATAATCCTAGAATATTTCTTTAGGAATATTCCTTGATTATTTTCAACTTATATTCCTGGAATGATATTGGAATATTCCAAATATTTATTTGGAATATTGTAGGAATATTTTGTGTGGAATATCTGCGGAATATCCTGTGAATATTCTAGATATCCATAGAATATTCTTTCTGGTATATTCTATGATTATCTGAGGAATTCCCATTCGCATATTCAGGGAATATTCTCCCAATGGTCTAGGATATCCTGGAATATTCCTCGAATATACCAATATTCCAAAAGGAACGTTCTAGGATTATTCATGGAATATCTGGTGCTGTCTCGATTCAGTTTGAAGTGAAATTTTGTTCATCAATGAACTGTTTTAATAAAAAAAAATGTCTCGGTATATTTAGAATCAATGCAAATACTCCTGTTGTGCAAATCACAAGATTAATATAAAATATGTTCGTCTATTCCCGTAAGCTGATTATGGATTTAGTAGGAGAAATCAGGGTGCTAGGGGAGTGGTCAATGTCCGCGGAAACTGGCTCGCCCCTATAACTTTTTTGTTTTTGAAGATAATGGAATGAAATTCGGAGGATCTGTATAAGACAATAAACTACATTTTTTGACAGGTAACTCAACTTCCGGTTTCATCAGAAGTGACATGAACTTTATATTTCCAAATGAGACACCCGCGGTGTATTTTCACTTCTCTCGTCTCCATTTGAAATACTGAATACAAACATATGTGTTACTTGTCACTATTTGTAACCAAATTTTATTTTCATTCCGAAATTTATTTTTCACTCTAGAAGGCAATGGATACCTTCAAATAACTAATTTCAGTCCTAAAATTTGGATAATAATACAACTTCATTCCTTTTTGATCAAAATGTAATAGTATGAAGTGTAGTATACATGATTGTATTCAGAATTCCATGTGTAGACAAGTGAAAGTGTCCCACTTAATAACCAAGAGTAAGAATCACTTCTAGTAACACCGGAAGTTGTATGAACATACATTATTTTTCACATAACGCAATTTCATGTCGTTTGTGAAGTTTCCAAATTTAATTCCATTATCTTCAAAAACAAAAAAGTTAAAGGGGCGAGCCACCTCCTGCGGACACCCGGTATAAGTCTGGATACGGTATTTATAAGAATACAAAAATTTCAAATTTTAAAGACTGTATTGGTGGTCTCATAGCAGATAGAGCAGACTTTGTGTTTGTTCATCAACCAAAAATATAAATGTGCCTCGTCGGTATATCCCTCAGAAGATGTGATTACATTATGCACAACTGCAGAAAAGGTTTTGCTGAATAATTTTGATGAAAATAATCCCACATGCTTTGTGAACTTCTTCGTTATAAAAGTATTGAATATCTCTTGAGGAACACTTCAGAAAACCAACTTTTTTCTCTTTTCATTCCAACAACTTGATAAAACTCATATGCTCAATATACACAAACACTAGGGTGCACCATTGCAACAAGTTTTTTTTTTCTGGCATCGACTGCTATGGTCATTAGCCATGTGATTTAGTTAGGCCTTGTTACTAACTCTATACGCCTCCTCAGGAGTAGCTCAGTTAGTTATTAAAGCCAGAGTAAATCATGGAGGAATATTCCTAGCTGGCTCGAGCTTCAATCATTCAGATTTTCACATCTGAAAATGAAAAAAGTCCGCACTGGCTGGGAACCGAGCCAGGGACTACTTGGTCGCCAAGCGGGCACTAAACCACTCGCTCATTTCAGCCAAAAATTAATCTGAAGAATATAAAAGTTATAGTTCAGGTTTTATCAAAAATTGTACTTTTTGAAGGCCAAAAATAACACTTGAGTTTCATTTTATTATCATACTCGAATAAATTAATATTTGGAATCATTGGTGAGATCAGCAGAAGATTTTGGTAAAGGTGGTTATATGAACTCATATTCCTTATGAAAATGCAGGCCCATCCCAAATGAAGATAGATCGTGGTGAAATAATAACCGATATTTTCCCCGAATACGAATCTGTGCCGCTTCCCACTCCTCAGGAATAACTCCAAATATTTGGCAGGCTTCGCGCACGCTAATTTGCATAGCCGTGTTCTATCTCCTGTTTCTCCAATCTAAGTGATCAATGAACAAGCAAAATTTGCGATTGTTTGTAGAACATAACAATAATAATAATACTTTTATTTCTCAAACACGTGCATAAACACGTATAGAATTTGTTAGAAACTAATTGATTATTTTTGATTGCATGAAGAAATCACGTATTTTAATGATATTTCAGCATATGCTGAGCATACCAAACGATATTTCATCGAGTATAAATCAGACGGAATCCGATCAGCATACGTATCTCGTTGGTCTGAAGAGTCACCATATGCCCTCGAATGTGTTGAGAAATAGGGCATTGTGCAATCTACCTATACGTGTTCATGCATTTATTTGAGATAATGAAGTAAATTTGATAATAATATTAAAAATTATTATTGTTTGCTTACGTGCAAGCGCTAATTTTGCTTGTTCATTGATCATTATATTTAAAACTAACAAAACCCCAGAGGTCATACGTTTGAAAATCATTACACATTTTGGCAGCGGGTTGATGTACTAATAACGAATAATTTCATTTTTGGGTTCATTCACATATAAAAATATCGTCAATATACAGTTACCACCAAAAAGTGTGTAATATACGGAAAATACGGTAATTATTTGAGTATTGGAAAAACATTTCTAGAGAAACGTTTGTGTATATCTGAAATCGATTTTGACACATATCAAGTAAGGCGGCAAATTGATGGAAAAAAATACTATGAAGGGGCCAAAAGTGGGGTAAGATGGCAAGATATCGGGAAAAAATGGAAAAGTTGCTTGGAATTTAACTTTATACTCACACACGAAGTTTCAAGTGATGAACCAGGAAAATTTCAACTTGCAATTTTTTTTTAATACTTTTTCTCCACAAATGTCAAAGCTATTTTCTCTGAATGACTTGACTGGAAAAAAACATTTGTATTTTGATGATAATAACAAAACTTTTTCATTTTCTCCGCCCCATATAGCACCAAATTGAAAAATAAGATTTTTGCCAGGACCCTCGCTTCCCGGTCAAAACAATCATCTAGGAGATGTTGCTTTCTTGATTATTATGATAACAAAATGAGTTGCATCTAGACATCACTGTCACCACTTAGTGATGCCTAATGTAATGAATTGTTTACAATTTTCTTCTCGTTAGTGTCTTTTTGAGGCACAAAATGTGAAGAAAATTGCAAAGCACATCAACATGAATTTTGGTTTCATTGCGATTTTGTCGGTATAGAAGAAATTAGGTTGGTGACAAAATTGAGCATGACATTACCAACACGACACAAAATGGCCAGAGTTGTTTGTCGAGTCAAGAGTCAAGTAGAATTTGGATTTAGTTGACACCATCCTTTGAATTTTCTATAGGTACTTATGATAGTGTGTAGTGTTTGTTTTGTTTGATTCCTTTTATTCCAATAGTTAAATTAAATGTGTTTATCAATTTTGATCAATTATCATTTCTACCAAGAACTGTATCCCTTCTCCCTTCAAGGAACGGAACGGTGGAAAGAAACTTGGAAAGGTAAATTCAGTGATTTACATAATTTGGCATTTTCAGGATAGGTACTGATTTCGCCGCGAGGAAACTGGTGTCCTGAGGATTGGAGTTGGATTATAGATTTTTCTACATTTCTGCATATTGTTTTTTCCTCATGATTTAGACATGGTTTGATAATTTTTGTTTGTTTGTGAAAAGTATATACTATGGAATCAACTCTCACATTTGGATTCTAAAATTCCATTCTATATGAACCGTTATTCATTAGTAAGAATGATAAAATTGATGTATAATTTCTATTAATATTGAAACATGGTGATCTTTGTTTTATTCTTGACATACAGGAGAATCAGAAAGTGAAGTGCCTTTTTAAATTAGTACCAGTGCATTAAATTCCACATTGTTTCACAATGTGCATTCGATTCCGAAGTATAAATGGAATGTCACATTGGGCTAATTTCGAGTCACATTTTTCATCACATTTTGTTGTCTCAAACTGACCAACGGGGCACCGAATAGACGTTTATGCGATAATAAATGATGTAACTTTAGAATCATTCTGGTTCCTTGATTATGATCAAGTTTTGATGATTATCGAGCATGAGCGTTGCACTTTGCACATTAACTTGAAAATGGTACGTTAAATCAAAGAAGCTTGATTTCATGTGCAAAGTGAAACGCTCATGCAGAATTATCATCGAAACTCAACCATAATCAGGAAACATGGTGTTTCTAGAATGCCATATCGTCACAATAGTCTGGCCTCTTTATCGGACATGCACAAACCTTTCTCCAGAAATATTTTTTCAATAAACAATAAACTTTTTTTTGCTATGGTAAATACATTTTGGTGGTCACTGTATATTGGCAATATTACTTGTTGCCGATATTTCAATGCAAATGAGCTTTTGATTCACACTACTAGGTAGCGCTAACATTATGTATTCTATTTCTTTGCAACGTGGCAACGATGTAAAAAATAAAAATGAATAATATTTAGTTTTGTCAAATAATCGTTTGAGTCCCACTTCCTACGACGAGATTGCTATAACGTTTTTTTGTGAATGATGAGATGAATGCTGCTTGAATTTCCCAGAAGAGCTTTTGGGGATCGACTATCTACTAGATGAAGAGATTAGGTCATGTACCCTCCTCCTTCCCGACATGACAACTCTGTTGTGCACTCAGAGCACCAAAAGTTTAAAGTAGCTTCAAGATATGTTTTCCTGACTTGCCAGGTTATGTTTCCTTTCGAAATAGTCGAACTTACAAAACATGAGCATCATAATACTTTTTCATCAGAATGAAACAGAAATTTCATTAGCATTAAGCCACGTTCAATACCTTTTTATATTTTTCATTCCTATCGGTGAGTTGAACACTGTTTTGGATATCTGATATTTGTATTGGAAACCTGAAATCTATTTTGGAAACCTATGATGTTTATCTTATTATATTTTCAATATAGTGCCGCGACGCAAAGAAATGTTTACATGATGTAATCGCCATCTTGTAGTGGGCAGTAGAACTCAAAAGCTCATTACCATTTCGATTCTCGTTATAACCATCAGCAGCACCATGTCATGAAAGAGCCATAAGAGGTTTATTGCCAAAAGTGTCTCTCAGAAAGTTCGTTTTCTATTTCGTGACTAAAACTACTTCACTACCTGTCAATTCATTATAAATAATAAGGCATAGATCCGATACGTACTGCCCGTACAATGGTGAGACCTCGTAAGGAGACGACAGCTGGTTAACGGAAAAAACAATTTCAAGAAAAAAACGACAATATATGGAGTGCAGCCCCTGAACACAAACTGAAACTCTTAGATCCTTTCAAGAAAAAAACATTCGTCCCATTGATAATGCTGAGCCTACAAGCCCATTGACTTCTCTGGAACACCGCAGAAAAGTTGGCAATACGACTACATTTTATAGATTTTTTCATGGATGATGATCTGAAATATCATCAACCGTTCCATGGTTAGCGTTCCTATCGAAACTGACCCATCGAGGTCAGTCTTCACACCCCTCTGTCGTCACTTTGGAGACATGCCAAACATTTTTTTTCCTAGGACTCGATCTTTCAACGAACAGTGAAGCTTTGGAACTTACTGCTTCGGGAAGTGTTCCCTGAAGCGTTGTACAAACCAGACCACAAAATGTTGCCAACTGTTGGCAACGTATTGAAGGATGTTGGTAACATATTTGTTGAACACAACTTGTAGCTTGATACATGTGGTCAACAGTGTAGCGCGTCCAAACCAAAACCAGTTGCGTGTCCAAACGAAAAGCAAAGTTGACTCAGAAATGGACCGGTTTACTGCGGCTGGTGTTATTAGTGCTGCGTTTATCATGATAAGTTCACATGCGCAGAAACGAAGAAGAAAATGGTAGCAGCGACAGTTTTCACAAAATGGGACAAGCATTTCGCTGAACTTTGCTTTATTGGAAATCTGATATAAAAAAAAACAATTTAACGTCGCGATTGTGGGCCCTCGGCCAATTGTTATTGTTTTTTGTTTCTGCCAAGATGGTCACTTCGGATTACTGGAAAAAACAATTGTGTGTCACGAGTGTGGACCCTAAACCTATTCTAATGATTCTATTTTCATATTGCAGAAATGCGCCGTTGGTCTCTTTGGATTACTGAAAATCTGATATGAGGATAGTTCCAATAACATTAATTGCACAATTAAATTGAAGTTGTGGACGCTGGAAATTGAAAATAAAAATTTTTGGAAATTCCGAAGGCGTGTCATTTTCTTTCGGTAACCTTTGGAATGAGAGCAAAGCGCAAAGTCGAAATGTCAATTCATTTGACGGAATAGGATATTGTCCACTTATCCAAATGAATCCACATTTCCTGTTATCCGGTAACCAGAAATGACTACCTTGGCAACCGCGCATTTACTTGAAACAAAAATGGCATCATTAGAATCGGCTGAGAATTTATATTGATACTACCTATCGAAAATTTGTATAGAGCTTCTCTGAACGATTTCCTGCATCCATTACTTGGCAACAGCATATTGCTGCAAAACCATAGCAAGAACTACCTGATTGAATTAATAGAATAATTTCCACTTCAATCTATGTTCGTATCAGATTTCCAGTATATCCGAAGTGATCAACTTGGCAACAACGCAGTTTTGCAAAACAATAATGGTAGGTACTATCAAAATTGGCTGAGGATTTTTAATCATATTCTCCAATCAAAACATGTAAATGGTTTTCTGCTTCCCTGCATTTCCTCAAGGTCGAAATATCATAGCAGGAACCACCTGATTGAATAGAATAATGTCCACTTTGATCCATCTCCATATTAGATTTCCAGTAATCCGAAGTGACTAACTTGGCAACAGAGCATTTCCTCAAAACAAAAATGGTACCATCAGAATAGCCTGGTGGCATAAAATCGCGATGTACAATTTTTTTTCATGACAGATTTCCAATAAGTAAACGAAAATGCCCTGTTGCCAAGTTGGTCACTTCGGATTACTGGAAATCTGATATGGAGATGCATCAAAGTGGACATTATTTCGTTTAATCAAGTGGTTACTGTTATGACATTTTAACCTTGAAAAAATGCGCTGTTGCCAAGTTAGGGGAGCAAAAAACCATTTACAAATTTTGATTGGAGAATATAATTATATATCTTCAGCCAATTCTGATAATACCTACCATTATTGTTTTGCGGAAATGCGTTGTTTCCAAGTTGATCACTTCGGATTCACTGGAAATCTATTATGAACCTAGATTGAAGTGGACATTATTCTTTTCAATCAGGTAGTTCTTGCTATGGCTTTGCAGAAATACTCTGTTGCGAAGATATGGATGCGGGAAATTATTCAGAGAAGCTCGATAACTAAGTTGCTGTTAATTAGAACTAATTAGAAATCTGAATGTAAAGGTAAAATCACAGAAGGTGCTCGCTTTTCTCGAATTTCAAAATTACCAAAAGAAAAAGACACGCCCTTGGCATTTCCACAAATATTTTTTTTATGTCCAGCGTCCACAACTTGGCAACATTGGCGCAATCATGCAGGGTTCTAATTTCAAAGCGCAATTCATCTGATTGAATAGTATGTTATTCTCTTGGAACTATCCCCATATCAGATTTCCAGTAATACAAAGAGACCAAAACTTGGTATCGGCGCATTTCTGCAATACAAAAATAGAACTATTAGAATAGGTTGAGGGTCCATAATCGAGACGTTCAGTTGTTTTTTTCCAGTAATCCAATGTGACCAACTTGCCAACAGGGCATTCACGCAAAACAAAAAACCATTACAATTGGCCGAGGGCCCACAATCGCGATGTTCAATTGTTTTTTTTATATCAGATTTCCAATAAACCAGAGTTCAGCCAAATCATTGTTTGAGTAGAAGTAAGATACTTAGTCAATGCCTGTGGAAAAGGTATTGGACCCAAACGCGAGTGTCATCTATCGTGATTAGTTACAAACATGAATATTTTACGTCATTTCAATGCAGGTTTCTCCAAAGAACCCCGATTTCAATGCTGTACCATTGTTTCAATCAAGTTACGACATGACTTGGAGGCCAGATCACTGAAGTAACGATATGAATTGGATGCGAGATCACTGTCGCCATCTACATGTCGCATCTATTTGAATCCAATAGGAATCCCATAATGTTCTATATAAAGAATGGCAAAATGCTTGTCCCATTTTGTAAAAACTGTTGCTGCCACCATCTTCTTCTTCGTTTCTGGGCATGCGACCTTATGATAAACGCAGCACTAATAACACCAGTCGCAGTAAACTGTTCCATTTCTAAGTCAACGTTGCGTTTAGTTTGGTCGCGCAACTGGTTTTGGTTTGGACTCGCTACACTGCCAACAGTTGGCAACATTTCGTTGTATGGATCAAAGTGGACATTATTCTATTCAATCAGGTTGTTCCTGCTATGACATTTCAACCTTGAGGAAATGCGCTGTTGCCAAGTTAGGGGAGCAGATAATCAATTACAAATTTTGATTGAAGAATACAATTATAAATCTTCAGTCAATTCTGATAGTACGAAGTGGACATTACTCTTTTCAATCAGGTAGTTCTTGCTATGGTTTTGCAGAAATACACTGTTGCCAAGTTATGGATGCGGGATATCATTCTGATTCGAAAGATGCTATTTTTGTTTCAAGAAAATGCGCTGTTGTCGAGGTAGTCACTTCGGATTACCGGATACCTGGAAATGTGGATTCATATGGATAAGTGGAAAATTTCCTATTCAATCGAACGATTTGATATTTTCAATTTGCGGAAATGCGTTAATGCCAAGTTATGGACACGGAAAATCATTCAGAGAAGTTTCATAGACATTTTGGACACAACTTACCTAGATATCTAACTTGCTGGTGATTTGAACTAATTAGTATGGAAAGGTGAAACCACAGTAGATGCTCGCTTTTCTTGCATTTTGAAAATTGCCAGAAGAAAAATACAAGCCTTTGGCATTTCCACAATTTTTTTTATGTCCAGCATCCACAACTTGGCAACACTGTCGTATTTCTGCAGGGTTCTAATTTCATAGCGCAATTTATCTGATTTAATCGTATGGTATTCTCTTGGAACTATCCTCATATCAGGGTTCCAGTATTCCAAAGAGACCAAAACTTGGCAATGACGCATTTCTGCAATTCAAAAATAGAACCATCAGAATAGGTAGAGGGTCCAGTAATCCGAAGTGACCAACTTGGCAACATGGCATTTACGCAAAACAAAAAACAACTACAATTGGCCGATGGCCCACAATCGCGACGTTCAATTGTTTTTTTTTTTATATCAGATTTTCAATGAACCAAAGTTCAGCCAAATGCCTGTTCCATTTTGTAAAAACTTCGTTTTTGGACATGCAAACTTATAATAAACGCAGCACTAATAACACCAGCCGCAGTAAACCGGTCCATTTCTAAGTCAACGTTGCATTTAGTTTGGACGCGCAACTGGTTTTGGTTTGGACGCGCTACACTGTTGACCACATGTATCTAGCTATAAGTTCATGAGTTCAACAAACATGTTGCCAACATCCGTCAATATGTTGCCAACATTTTGTTGTATGTATTGTGCCAATGACATTTCACGGATAGACTCCGTTATTTACATTTCGAGTTGCGGTCACATTCTAAGCACAATTTTTATTACCGCTTGTTTCGCGGAAAGTTGTTGCCAGTCACCCCAAAAGATGGCAAAGCTGAGTTTCTGCTATATTATCTAATAATAATAATAATAAAAAGATTTATTCACAAATTTTTTCAGATAAATTTCACAAACTACACAATAATACAAATACAGCTATTTTCTTTATTTTAAGGTACATATAAAATATATAAATAATGTAATATAATTAAACAATGTTTGTGAATAAACAGGGACAAAATCACTGAAGCAGTCATAATGCTGCTTGTGCGTGACATTTAAAAATAGAATAAAATATAGTCTCAATCGTGAGTCTGGCGTCATATTCGGTAAGTACATCCACTTTCGGTATTTTTTTTTTTTTGGAAATTATTTAATTGGTCACACTCGTTTGCTTGGGTCACATTCGGTAAGTATACTGTCACTTTCGGGTTTTGTCTTATTTCAATAACTTATGAAAAAAACTACGCTCCTTTTCCATTATACACTGAAGCCATCTGTTCCCAGATGGCTTCAGTGCTGTCTGTGTTGACCTGCCCTTGCACTGATGAGAGGCAACAATCTCGAAACTAGTCTGCAGGTGGTCACCCCGTCCAAATCAAAACATAATTCTGCTGGTTGGTCATAGAGGGCACTCGCAATTGCGTCCTCTGATGTTTTAAGGAACGTTGCACAAGTAGTAGCTGTTAGATTTAATTCAATACCCGTCGTGGCCTTAGCCAGGGGAGTAGTTGTTTTCTGACAGGTTCTTGCCATAATAAGCCTACATAGTTAGGTGTTTATGGGAGTAAAGGGTTCACCATCGGTCGGTAACGACTGTTCGTTAGCAAACGATCTCCCAAAGATTTCTGTCTTCTTCGATTAAATCTCTCAACCCGGAGATTCGGAGTGTCTTCCTCTGCTCGCTAGGTGGAGCGGCCTAGAAACTGCTTTCATCTCGTGAACCAGAATTGACTAATCAGCGGAGTGTGTATTGGTTTGGACGGGGAACAGATGGCTTCAGTGCTGTCTGTGTTGACCTGCCCTTGCACTGATGAGAGGCAACAACCTCGAAAATAGTCTGCAGGTGGTCACCCCGTCCAAATCAAAACATAATTCTGCTGGTTGGTCATAGAGGGCACTTGCAATTGCGTCCTCTGATGTTTTGAGGAACGTTGCACAAGTAGCTGTTAGATTTAATTCAATACCCGTCGTGGTCTTAGCCAGGGAAGTAGTTGTTTTCTGACAGGTTCTTGCCATAATAAGCCTACATAGTTAGGTGTTTATGGGAGTAAAGGGTTCATCATCGGTCGGTAACGACTGTTCGTTAGCAAACGATCTCCCAAAGATATCTGTCTTCTTACATTACTTCTTGTTTGATTTTTATTATAAACCACAGTTGCGTTTTTTAGTTTATTTTTAACTTTTTTTCAGCTTTTTGGTACACAATTATTATGTTGTATCAAGATTGCCAATTTGGCTCAAAAAATCCGATATTTAGATTTTTCATGATTTTAATATAATAAGTGTCACTTGCGGTATCAAGACGAATCTAACGACCGAAAATTGATCAAAATCGGTTCAGCCGTTTAGTAGTTACAAGGAAAAAGCGACTTTGTTTCACAATATCTTGATTCTATATTTGTTACCTTAAACAAAGTTCACCGAATAAATATATAAGTTATCTCACTCCGCTGAACGTGACGATCCGCCTACCCTGTCTGCCTCTCGCCCCGATTGGGAGGCCCGCGATCCACGTTATGGACCATCAGATAACGACAGATTTTGATGACTCATTTTCTCTTTTCTGGGATTTTAACCACTGAAAATTATGTCAGTGTTGAGAAGAAAAAAAAATTAAAAATCTAACGCTTATGAATATGAACATTTAATTTTTTTGATCTGACTAGTTCTGCCCATCTAGAGTCTATCGATGGTTATCAAGATCACATTCCTATTCCATTCTTACGGCAGCACGCTCTGACATGAATGAAATGGATCTGGTCCTACTTAACTAATAGGGAGATGATGGTGTCAGTGAATGGATTCAATTCACATACCTTCAAAGCAGTTTCCGGTGTCCCGCTGGGTAGCCATCTTGGTGCAGTATTTTTTATCATCTACATAAATGATATAATACAGAAATGTTTCAAACATTGTCGAATGCTACTATACGCTGTTGACTTGAAAATATTTTTCCCGGTAAAATATTTCGACGACTGCTTGAAAATTCGAAGTGACCTTGTCAGACTTGCTGAATATTGCGAAAATAGTAGTTTTTTTTTGAACCTATCCAAATGTTTTGTCTTAACATACACAAGAAATGGAAATCTCATCCAGCATACCTACAAAATTAACAATTCCAACCTTGAATAGATCAGTGAAATTAAAGATCTAGGCGTCACACTTGACCCAAAATGGACTTTTAACAATCATATAGACAAACTGATCAACAGGACAAACAGGATGGTTGGGTTCATAAGAAGAAACGGAAAATATTTTCATAATTCTGACACTATCATCTCTCTATATTATGCATTTGTCAACGCAAGCTTTCTTTTCCGTCAGCAATTTGGAACCCTCAATATGCAGTACACTCAAGAAGGATATAAAGTGTTCAAAATAAATTGTTAAGATTCCTAGCCTTTCAAAACAAGATTCGCTTTCAGGACCACAATTATCAGACGATTCAAAAACAATTCAAATTTATGCCACTTAGTAAAAGACGTACTATGACAAACTTATCTATTTTTTTCAAAATTGTTAGACATGCAGTCGATTGCCAATATCTACTTGCAGAAATAAATTTCAATGTTCCCAGTAGAAACAATCTTCGATATAATACACTATTCAATATCCCTTATTGTAGAACCAATCTAGGACAAAACTCACCACTAGTTCGTTTGCAAAAAGCATTCAACACACAGTGTCACGATTCCAATTCATCTCTAGACATTTTCTCGATGTCTCTGCCTCGATTCAATTTTATTTTTTTGAAAAAAATGTTTTTTGATCCAGATCAATAGATATGGTTTCTCATTCCCTGTACTTTTTATGATCTATTATGTTGTATTATTTTTAATTATAATATTAATGAAAAAACATTTCACACCATATTTTTGAGTCACGTATTTGCATTACTGCCAGATAATTTTATACCAGAAAGTAAAGTTTATGTATAATTTTGGAAATAGCTTAGAATAATTCTAATATAGTGGATGCTGTTTTCTGGAACTCTGTTCTGTTAGCAACCTAAAATTGTAAATAAATGAATAAATAAAAAAATATAGTATACAATGGTGCTTTATATCCGAAAACTGCCGAACTAAGGAATCACTGAAAATGTTGGTAAGTTAGGAACTTTTTCGCGCCGCTCTATATTTTAATTTGACTATTCGCCGCCCATTTCGGATATCAAATTGATCTCCCAAACGACATTGTAGGATATTCCCTATCAGTTGGAAGTTGCACTGTTTTTATTGGACTTTCTATTGAAATGAAACAAAAGCAAGTGACTTATTTCCTTCAATTGCCGACCAAAAAGATCTCAATTTTCGATATCAAATCAATGTCAATATATTCAATAAGTACTCCAATCCTTTCTGAGTTTACCTACCAAATTTGAGTTTTCCAAGTGAAACCGTTTCCAAATGCAATATGAATTTGGAATACATGAAATTGAACGCGTACCGTAACGGTCTCGCCATTTTGAAAAGTGATTAGTGCGTAGTGCTCGCTAAATCGAATTACTTTTTGAAAGTGCTTAGTAATTGCGAGCACTTCATGAAAAAAAGTGCTTAGTGCTCGAGACATCCGAGCACTTTTCAAGAGTGCTTGGTGCTTAGTACTCGAAGCACTTTTTGTCAGTGCTCGGCACAGCTCTGGTGTCGATGCAACACTGGTGCAAATTCGCTATAAGTAGGACACCACTCGAGAATGTGGTGTCTGTACTGTTTGTTGTTCCAGCGCTAATATGCCTTCGCTTGTAAAGTGCAGTCTTCTTGTTACGTTTGAAAGTGTCTAAACGTTATCATACCAATACATTTATAATGTATATTTTATTTATGTAGTCGATATGCCACCCCTCTCATAATTATTGATCAATTATTTTTTCTTGTCCTGGATCTCCACTAGTCCCACCCGATGTTTAGACTTCGCACCGTCGGTGGTATAGCTACTCCGTGGTCGAACCAAATTTGTTGGCCCAGAGTAAAGAAAAGCAAAAAAGGGCCTCGTCATCTCAGATACGCCGCGCTCGCCCAACAGCTAAACTGAATTTCATCGTCCTATGTCTCGCAGGAATTTCAGCCGATATTAGCGACTGGCTGTTGATTAGATTTCTCGATTTCGGAATGCAAGGGAAATAATATTAGCTGTGTTTATAGAGAGAAGATAGTTAGCCAATCTTACGTACTTTTAGTTGGATTCAAATGGAGACCATCACTAGAGGCCGCTAGTCCACGAGTCTCCAGTCACGTCTGTTCTTGATTTTAACGTATGTATTTGATCAGTTCGTAAAATATGATTCATTGAATAATCCGATAGATGAAGATGGATATGAAATATAATTTTGACACGTGCATCCTATCTAGCGTTGTAATAGTGTAAACTCGAGATTCCATTCATTTCAGTTTCAGTGTTTCTATTTAACCTGGAACTTGATGTTATCAAGACCATTCCCAGTGAATTTTGTGTTTATTTGTTTTGTGCCGTTATCATTTGTGAAATTGTCACGTTACCCTTCGTGTATTTTTGAATATTATATTTGTTCAACACTTGCTATTAATATACAGGGTGTGGCACCGAAAACGAAACAGATCGAATATTTTCGAAACGCAATAAACGCATGTGTTGTGAATAAAATGCAGAAACACGTCGATTTTTAATCCAAGAGGGCATCTTTCTATCATAACCTCAACTGTCATACCTCTCCCCCCACCCCTTGGGCACCATCACCCAAACAATTTGAATAGGGAAAGTAGTAAGTATGACACATCATTATGAAGGTAATTTCATAAGGAATTAAGCCATGTCAATTTTTGCCACCTAACTTTTCATTTTGGCGCCCTCTTGCGAGACAAACAACTGTTCTGTATTCCAAATTATGATACTGCATTTGCAAGCTATTCTGACATAAATTAGGTGACGATGCATTATGGAATTTTTCTAAATGAAAAAACAAAATGGCAGCTCAAAATGGCGGACATGATTTGCAATTATGGTGCGATTCGATTCAAAATTGATATGTGGTGGTTTCCAAGGTCGGAAGTTATGATTTGTTTGTCAATACGAAAAAATAAGATGGTGGCTTCAAGATGGCGGAAGAAATTTGTAATTCTGGTATGATTCGAATCAAAATTAGTATGTGGGGATTTTCAGGGTGAAAGATTATGATGTTTTTGTCAATGCAAAAAACCAAGATGGTGGACGAAATTTGTAATTGTGGTTCGATTCGATTCAAAATTGGCATATGGGGGTTTTACAAGTTTTCAGTATGACTGAAATGAAATGAATAAATTGATAAAAAAAAATTAAACAAATGCGCTAAAAAGGAAATTATATTTTTTTTCAGATGTGTGACTGAGGTTATTCTATACGTAACAGAATCAAAATTTTACCTCGCAAAAATACCTATTTTGTACTCGCGGCAAGCTTTCGAATCTGTTACGCACAGAGTAATCTACGTCGCACATCTAAAAAAAATATGAATACCTTTTCTCTCTTTTTCGTTTATTTGCAGTTATCTCCTTTTAGCGCATTTGTATAAAAGCTTTTTTTATCAATTTAAATAATTCATTTTATTCATACTGAAAACCCCCATATGCTAATTTTGACCCTAATCGAACCACAATTACAAATTTCGCCCGCCATCTTGTTATTTGCACCGACAAAAATATCCAAATTTCTAACCCTGAAAATCCCCACATACTAACTTTGATTCGAATTGGACCAGAATTACAAATTCCGTCCGCCATCTTGGACCACCAACTTGTTTTTTTGCATTGATAAATAAATCATAATTTCCGACCTTGCAAACCACCACATATCAATTTTGAATCGAATCGGACCATAATTGCAAATCATGTCCGCCATTTTGGAGCCGCCATTTTGTTTTTTCTCTTAGAAATATTCCAGATGCATTGTCACCGAATTTATGTCAAAATAGCTTGCAAATGCAGTATCATAATTTGGAATACGGAACAGTTGTTTTTCCCGCAAGAGGGCGCCAAAATAAAAATTTAGGTGGCAAAAATTGACATGGCTGAATTCCTTATGAAATTACCTTTTTAATGATGTGTCACACTTACTACTTTCCCTATTCAAATTGTTTCGGTGATGGTGCCCAAGGGGTAGGGGGAGAGGTATGACAGTTGAGGTTATGATAGGATGATTTTCCCCTTAGATTAAAAATCGACGTGTTTTTGCATTTCATTCCCAACACATGCGTTTTGAAGATATTCGATCTGTTTCGTTTTCGGTGCCCCACCCTAATGTATAATATTATTGTACTCAGTATAGATAACATTTTAGTTGGAAAACACATTCAATCTCTTCATTCAATAATCGTTGTCTTTATAACACTTCGAACCTGTTCTGATTTCTGACAGCATATATGGAGCCCAATTTCGAAGAAATAAATTCAGTTTGAATAAATGAGCACAGGTGTAAAATGTACACACTAGTTAAGTGATATATAGTGAGCACGTAAAGGTTGGAACAAATTCGTTAAACGCTTGATATGGCCATTAGGGAAAATAAGCTCAGACACGTCGATTTTATTTTTCGGTGGTGCATTTTTTGGCCTACTTATATTTTTGATGACGTCATCACTGTTCAAGTTATGACGTCATCATAATTTTTTTCAAATGGCAATACCTTATTCTGATAATACCTTCAAAAAGAACGCATTTTTCTGTGTATGGATGTTATATTTTTTCTTATGTTACGTAACGGCATGTTCGAGAAATAAAAGATATTTCATTATTCACAATAATGTATTATTACGTCTGTTAAAGTGAACTTTTGACTTGAGGTATGCCCACAAAAAAAATTTAGTGGGGTTAGATCAGGAGATGTAGCTGAAAACTCTAAAAGTTCATGAATTACTTTCACTTCATATGGGTGCCACTTTTTCTTTTTTAGTCATTAATTTAGTTATGTGGATAAGACTAGTACGCAAGCTGAGGTTTGTGACTTATTTAACTATAAATATCCCGATAGACCTATTACACGTTCGACAGCGATCAAAGTCGAAGCAAAATTTAGAAATTTTGACAACGTAGGTGATAATTATACGAAAGGTCGTCCAGGCGTTACGGAAGATCAACAATTGAATGTATTACTATCATTTTAAGAAAATACTCATATGAATCATGAACTTAATGAAGATGATTTCGATAGTAGTCGATGATTTTTAGAATGGCCAGCTAGATCTCATGATCTAACCCCACTAGATTTTTTGTGGGGATCCCTTAAGTCAAAAGTTTACGTTAACAGATCGAATATTACATTACTAAGAATAATGAAATATCTTTTATTTCTCGAACATAAGGTTATGTAATATAAGGAAAAATATGACATTCGTACGCAGAAAAATGCGTTCTTCTTGAAAGTATTATCAAAATAGGGTAATGCCATTTAAAAAAATTTATAATGACGTCATAACTCGAACAGTGATTACGTCATCAAGAATATGATTAAATCAAAAAATGCGCAACTGAAAAATAAAATCGACGTGTCTGAGCTTATTTTTCCTAATGGCCATATCAAGCGTTCAACGAATTTGTTCCAACCTTTACGTGCTCACTGTCTATCTTCAAGGTGAATACAGAGACTAAATAAACTGATGATTACAAACATACTATTTGTTTCATTGTGTCACCACCTTTTCACTAGTGAAGTGTGCGACACAAATGTCACTCACCTACTGGTTGAAATGAATCGCCCAGTGATTGAAATTAAATAACAAACAAAAACAAACACAAAGCAGTTTGCCCCGAAAATAATAAGGCAAAGGTACTGTTCACCGGTAGTGTATTATGAGCTTCGTCCCAGTGATTTTGGCTTAAAAAATACACTGGACACCACATGTAGGTGAAAAGATATGAAATTCCACACTCATTTTTCAATTGAACCATGCCACAGTATTGTTCATGATGATTGAGGTCAAAATGACAAAATTGATATTAATTAAGTTCACGTTCACTTTATTACATTTATGAATAGTTCATTCAATTTATATCAAATAATAAACAAAAAAGTATGCACTTCATTTTTACTGAATGACATTGAATTTGTGAATAAAATATGCTACTCTGTTAAAAACTATCATTAGAAAATTTCAAGTACGTCCCTGTCAGGGCGAACGATTCACTACTTCTTCTATATAAACAATGCTACTAGGATTCCTTGACGAAAATAAAAATCGTCAAGTATACCTCAAAAAATGCAAGTTGATTGTAGGGGCGCATTCGTACGGGTGTATTTTCTGCCTCGGTTCGTCGTTATCGGGCTAGATGTCGCGCGAGATTGTATCAAACGCGATTTCCGCAGGCATTGACTAACTATCTTCTTTCTCTATTAAGAATGATATTAGTTGAATAAATTATTGTCTGCCAGAGCCACCTTTTGGAGGTTAGCCATAATCAAAACAAATATCGCTGGCAGGAATGTCCAAATCACTGCCCTCGGTTGACAGTAGTTCCAAGTACTGATATCTCGGGTACGAATCGAATCACGTACTGCCGAAAATATTATTATTGATTATGCGAATATTAGTTGGTCATAAAGCCACTATTTTGTTGGATTCGGCTCTGGTGTTTTTTTATTATCCATCGTTGGAATGAATAACATAGGTAATAATTATTATTTGAAAATAAAATCGAAGCCAGAGGGGTCATCTAGTGTGAAGTGGTTCGACTTAGGGGTTTCTTGTTCAAAGGTTGCTCTGTGATTGGCTAGAAAAGTTCGTGTTACAAACGATCACGTACGAGGAGTATTCTTGCTGGGAGGAAGGCCCTCCATTTTTGCTCCTGAACAGGGACCAGGTGAACACAAGTCGACCGACATTATTTCACGGAAATTTTGTGATTATTTCAATCAGCCATTTTGGGATTGGTTTCGTGAAATTTCGTATTATGGAACACTTGACCGTATAGTTTGTTATTTGGTAATATTGGTCAAGGAGTCCTGCCCTCAGAGGATTTGTTGCCGGCATTTGACTTGCGGAACTCGTGTATCCAACGCCATTCAGGTGGGTTTTTTTTATTTATTTTTCTGAGGATATTTCATGATCTGAATGGTCCTCCTGTATATGTATGTGGAGAAAATTCAGGGAAGTTTGTGAAATAAAGTCGTCGCCAAATCACAGAGCACCAATTGAACAATTTTTTCCCTTCCCTAGGAAACCGTTTGGGACAGCTAGGTGTACCCTAAATGACCAAACAATCACTGGTCAGATTGACGACCCACAGTGTTGAAAATTGATGAACGTTGCTGATAGGACCATCAGAACGCAATATAAAGGAAAGGCAAATCAAAACGGAAGGAAACGCCTATGCTAAGGGTACGTAACATTCTTTCACTGTGATTTCATTTATATTTCTTGATCATGATTGATTTTTTTTTAACGCCAATCCCACAACAACCTACAGAAATATTTCATAACTAAATTTCGCATTCAAATTTATATATGAATTTTTGGGTGGCATTACGAGACCTAACTGCCGTTCCCACGAGTTTCGAGTACAGTTATTCATGATCATGAAATTTTTATCGTCCGTAAGTGGAAACTTGTAGTTTCGTCTCGTTACAGGGTCAACCCCAAATAAAATAAGAATTAATTAAATTAATTAAAATTATTATTATTATTATTTTCGTTGATCATTTCAAGTGTCCCCGCGACTGCCTGTCACGGATCTAGGGATACATTTTATTCGGCGATATCCTGTTATTTGTCAATGATTGGGTATGCGCCTATGCAGGGTCAGGGGTTCCCTAAATATAAATGAATAATTTTCTTACTGATTTTTACTATGGCAGGAATTCCAGAAATAATTCTGGGTTATTTCAATATACATTACTTTGATTCTACTAGAAATACGAGTGGAATAATTAAGGGTTAAACCAGATAATTACATTAATTGTGATCCTTTGCCCACTATACGGGGTGAATAATGAGGACAAGATTTGTTCTTTGTGTTTCAAGTTCTTTTTTATTGCCCTTATATTACAACTGGAGGTTGTGTTGAATATTAGAAAATCACCTAAATGGTTTAGTAATTTGTAAATACAATGCAGCTAAGTTCTGAGACATACAGGGCGATTCACCTGGTTTTCATGTTAATCAAAGATAAATGGTAAAAAAATGGTGATGATTCAGGATTCAATATGCTAATTCTGCGCTCGACATTTTCACCCGCGAAGGGGGTATACTGCTACTTCCTTCTCTCTACAGGGCGATCCATAGGGTCATCGAACTTTTATTTTTCTTTGTTTATTTATATACTGAATATGGTGAACAATTTATTTCGGTGTGGTGACTATATGAACTCGAAGTTTAATTAGAGACACCTGAAACATGCGTTCACCTATAGGGTGATGCAGGGGTGTTCAGAACATTCACTGAAGCAATTGCATTTTTTTGGCTTTGTTTTTTTTTGTTCTTTCTCAGTCAATTAAGCAATTTTCATTATACTGGGTTGTATAACAATTCGTAATATTATACCAAGTGGTATGACGGTTCATTCATATTTTTATTTCTTTGTTATACAGGGTTGTATAAAAACAATATACAGAGGTATTTATAAAAGCCCATATGGCTGCCCAGAGTTAGGGATTATATTTTTTTTTGGAAATTTTCATATACAAGGTTGGGTAAGTGTATAATTATTTGATCTTTCCTAGGGTTTTTTTTGGCCGGTGCCAAACCACTTGAACGAGCCTACTGCTGCACATCTGGGAGCTGCTGCTCTCTCTCAAAGGGTTTGGTTGTGCGTAAACCCTTGGAAGCTAAAGTTACTGGAGGACACAATTCATTTGGAATGGGACCGAATTGTGGCTCCAAGGCTGCAAATAAAGACATGAATAAACGTTTGGGTTATCCAGGTTTTTCCTAGTTTTAAGTATTTCCTCCTAAAGGAAACAGTCAAATATTGGTTGTCTATTTTTTTTTAATACCTGTTGAGGGCCCAAAGAAGTATCGCATTTCGGGATTATTTTTATGCACGCCTCCGCCGCCTACGCCCGCTTAAGCTTGAGCTCGTACCGCGGCGGAATCCGTGTTTTAGTCCACCTGACCCGCATATCGTTTACAGATATTTTCTTTTCGCCACTTATTTATTAATGGATAACATAGCGCATAATTATTTCTTCTGTAAATTTGAAACTGACAGAATAATTCCAGATATATTTTTCTTTGTAAGTACTGGGTAACCAGTTACTTTTGTGTGAAGGCTGGTTCACAAATAAATGAGTGAATACTCGGACGTGGGACGGTTGTTTAATTTTGTTAATTTTAATTGGTAGGTTCAGAGGTTAATGATTTTACTCACTGCATATTTGGAAGGGGTAAACTTACCTGGCGCCCATTTTGACATTCTTTTCTTTTCGTTGAACTTATACGAACCACCCCGTCTCCACTGAAGCTAGAGGCAAATACTTGTTTGTCATCCGACAGCCGAGTTAATGTGACTTTTTTATTATTTGTACGTCGCATTCTACCTTGTATATTTTGCAACTAAGACAAAGACATAAAAAAGTGTTTATGGAAACAGTAAACAAAACGAACAACCCCATAAAATGACAGATTTTTGATGAACCGTTCATTTTCGTTCGTTTTTGGTTGAAATCATTTCGATTAGGTATCATTCGTACTGTTCGTACCTAGGTAGCGACAAACTTGTTACTGCATCCACGCTAGGTATTGTGACTGCAATGCATAGTCACGCTTCATAATTACAAGATGACAAACTGTTGAAAGAGTTATCGTCAAAAGATTTGATAGCATTAGAAGCCAAATATCACAAACTATACTATACTGGCTTTCTAACACGTGCAAGAGCTGCTGAACGTTCTCGATGAGAAGATTACCATAATCCAAAAGAAGTTGTTTATGGTGCAGCGATGTGCACAATATGTTGTGGATGTTTTCTCTTGGCATGACATAGTTTATCCTTGAGACGTTCACCGAGAGTTTATCCAGCGTTCGTGCAATCGCGATTTTCACTTGAAGGTTCCCTCAAACCAACGCGGAAACGCGGGAGAGGGAGCGGGAACGAGATGAATCCGAGACTGTACTCTATAGCGGGACATACCGGTGTGATTATTCGTATTCCGAAGTGCATACAAGCAACGAAATATATATGGTTTGCTACTTTTACTGTTTTTCTAGCAATTCACACGGTTCCGAAGTTCCGTTCCCGCTCCCTCTCCCGCGTTCCCGCTTCGGTTTGACGGAACCTTTATTCTTCCATTTTGTTTCTCGAAATACTATTGAGTAGTGATTTTAGAGTGACGTGAAATGTTTAGTCAAGACAATGTATTATGATTATTCAAGTACACTGTATTTTTTTTTTTTTTTTTTTTTTTCCTTGGTGTTTTGGCATCGACTGCTATGGTCATTAGCCATGTGTTCTGGATAGGCCATGTTACTAACTCCATACGCCACTTTAGGAGCAGCACTGTTAATTTTTAACGCAACAGTGAATCGTGGAGGATTATTCCCAGCCGACGCGAGCCTCAGTCATTCAGACTTTCACATCTGAAAATGAAAAAAGATCGCACCGTCTGGGAATCGAACCTGCAATCTCTCGATTACCAGGCGAGCGCTTAACCACTGAGTTTTGTTTAAATCAGTTGAACCAGACAATACTTCAGACTGATTTCATTAACACCTGTCACATCTAAAAGTTTGAGAATTCAAAATGTATTAGCAAATAAAAATTATCATTAAAACGCAAGAAAGCTCAAACAACATGAAATGGAAAAGTAAACAAGCAAATTCCTGACAGTTCCCCAGTTCTATGAAGAAGTGTTTGTGATATTTACATTTTTGAAAAATCATTAATTTATATGTGCAAAACCTATTTTCGGTTCAATTTGTATGTGTGTTTTCCTTCGGGTTTTTTGAGTTCATATCATCAACAATTTTATTTTGAATCGCCTCATAGTCCTCTGCATATTTCGACTATTGTACAGTGACAAAAACATCTCTAGTATTGATTTGTATACAGTGATTTAATGTAAGCAAAAGCTTCGAAAATGTTATGTTGTGTCTTTAAAGAGGCTTTGACGAGATCTAGTAAAGAATGCTTTTCGTGATGTCCCAGAAACATCCTGAAAATAGCTGCGTGTGGCGGACATTTGCTGCTAAATACATGTTCGATTCATGTGTGAGCAGAAAAACGCAGTAGAGGTTTGACGTCTCGAAAACTCTTATAAAGGCTTCCCCAAACCAACGCGAATTGTTCGTAGTGGATTCGCGACGGAAAATCCGCAGCGAATTTCGTGGCGGATTTCCGCAGAAGCTTCACACCAAAGCGAATATAATCGCATCATTTACGTTATATTTTCAATTGAAAAGGTCGAAACGATACAATACGTACAACGTACAAAACGAATTGCATCTTTGCTCTCCTGAAAAAATGTATTCATCATCGGATGAAGAAGAAGCAATATTGTTTCTTGCAGTGGAAGAAGAGTGTTTAAGGTAAAATATTCTTTATTATTATCTGAAAATTGTCTCTAACATATTGTCAAAAATATATGGAACATCCTGTACATTAAAATATTTCATTATCATTCAATACGTGGGTAACCTTTTTACGTTCTACAATTCAGTACGTGAGCGAAGATATTTTATTTTTGAGACACAACTTGTCCTCAACAGAACATAAACAAGAGTTTTGAAAAAGGCCACGGATAGTTCGATCTGGTAGTCGAGTCGAGTTTAGAGTTCTGCCGTGCCCGCAGCTAGTGAGGGCTATGGGGGGAGTTTGGAAGATCAGATATTAGATAGAAGGAAAATGTTCCCTAAATGTAAATGCCGATATGTATTGTAAGTAAAGATCTTTTTAAAATTATTCATTCAATCAATAACTAGCCTAGGAGAGATTCTTCAATTCTTTAATTCATTAATTCTTCATTGATTATTTCCTTCATTAATTTCAATCGTCTTAATCTCATATTTGTACATAGTAAAATAAATGTTTTTATATTTTTCTAAAGTGTTTTAAATCTATGAATGATCAGTATCTACCTAGTTAGTCGTGAATCAACCCCAATTCACGACAAGTGGTGGAGACTGCCGTGGTTTAGTTTGTGGATTCATTCTTCATAATGAACCAATTTTTATTTTGTTATAAATTTGAATAGTGGTACAATCAACTCAATATAGTTGTTTAGCTTGAAGTTCATAGACTTTGAACTTGACCTAGATCCGGTACAACTAGGTAGAAATTGCTGATCCATATGTTTTGTTTCTGAATGAATCTCTCCCACGTATTGTGCAACAATAGCATTTCTGAATAAAAATATTATTTGACGAAAGTACGCTATTTCGTACGCAATAAACTCCAGAGAATTTTATGAAGATTAAATATAAATGCTACTGATGTTAAGTTCTAACGATTTATTTTCAGTATAATTATTTGAATTTTGTTGTTTTCCCTATTGATTTTTACAAGAATAATTTGTGTAAAATTGTTATATCTTGGGTATACGGTAAATGAGAGTAACTACCTAACTACTACGTGTAGGTACTAATTTAACAGTACTTTTTACTGAAACTTCCTCTCCCCCTCACAATGGATACTACGTTGGCAGAAGCAAGAAAGAAAGGGACGCCCGCTGCCCTTCCTGAATTCGTAGCACCTCGGAATTTTGACCCAAGGAAAGATTGTCCTTACGAATTTTTGAAGAATTATGAAACATGTTCTTCAGCGAATGCATGGACAGAAGCGTTAAAAATTTATTATTTCGGAGTTTACCTAATAGGAGCCGGATATTATTGGTTCGAAGCATACAAAGGGAAATCGGAAAACTTGTTGAAAACCTGGTGTGAGCTCAAAAATGATTTTCTCAGAGAATTTGACAATGGATATTATTTGAAAAAACAAGAATGGAAGCTGTACAGTAAAAGACAAGGTGAAAATGAAGAAATACGAAAATATTTCTACGATCTCAGGGAGTTAGCTTATGATTTCGACCCAGACATGAGCGTAGAGACGTTTCTGAGACATTTCGAACGAGGGCTTCTAAGCAGACTGTACACCCCTTATCGACTCTTGAAGAATGCTGAGACAAATATGGATGATTTGAAGAATATTGTTTTCAAAATCGAGGACATAGAGAATTATGGAAAAAACGACGAGGTATGGAATTTCGGGCAGCATCTATATCAGAATACATTCTTTTTGAACATGAAAAGAACCATTTTCTGCAAAGTTTGTGGCAAACGTGGACATTTTACTTCTGATTGTTGGTATTTACCAGGTATCCAAAGTAAAATTCATGTGGGATTAAACGTGGAGTCAAATTCTCTCAAAAATAATGAAACGGGTGTTCTTAAAATAAAAGGACTTCTAAATGATAACACGGCAACCATAGTTTGTGATACGGGATCAAATCATAATATAGTTTCACGTCAATTCGTTAAACATTTCCAAAAATTACGGTATTCACAACATGTACAGACAGCAGGTGGTTTCAGGGTACCAGTTTTAGGGACCACAAATATTAATTTGAAATTAGGTGAAATGGAAACGTATTGTAAAGCTTTAGTTATCGAAAATCTACCGTGTGATTTTATTTTGGGAATGGAATTTTTGACACAACACAAATCAATAATAAATTTAGAGGAAAAAGTTGTCATTTTGAGTCAGGGGTTATTTAAAATTACACTTCCTTTTCAGATACGATATGAAACAGACAACGCGAATTTGTTCTCATATGGGTACGGAAATAAGAGGCAAAATAACAAAAGGGAAAATATTGAAATAAAGAATCAGGCATTTTATAGAGAAAATGAATCTAGAAGAAAGAGTTTTGGAAATGGATGCGTAAGAAGACATTTCAATTGGAAAAATAACACTGGAAGAACGGAAAATCGAACAAGAAGTGACATTTCTTCGCATGAAATAGAAAATCAACGGAAAATAAACCTCGAAACTGAAATCTGAAGGAGAAATTTTGTGAAATTAAGAGAAGAAATAAGCAAAATAGTTAAGAGAAAAAATGAGAAATATGTGAATCAAACAAGAATGGACTTACTTTCTCAAGAAATAGAAAACCAACGGAAAATGAACTTGGAAAATGACTTGAGAAAGAGAAGTTTTGAAAAATTAAAAGAAGGTATTAGCCAAAAAGTTGATAGGAAAAATGAGGAGTATGTATATAGGAATACGGAAGATAGCTCTACTGAAGTGGAAGAATCAAGTTTTCTGCAAGATTTGGACCCTTCCGTTCTACTGGAAATTGAGAAAAAGGAAATGAAAGTGATATTGAAGTGCTATTGTCGATTAGAACCCCAAGAGGAAGTAATCGTTGATGTCGACATTCAGGAATTACAAGGACTTGAAAAGAGCAGAGTATTTTTTAAACCAAAAGAACAGTTCTTGACTAAAAGAGGTTTAGTTTGTATGGAGTTTTCGGGAACACTGGAAAATTCAACTTTGAAACTCAAGAATATTTCAAGTATTGGACAGGTTATCTTCGAAGGTACAACTTTAGGCTTCATGGAAGAAGAAAATGACATAAATATGGTACTCTACACAATGGATGAAAAAGCGAAGGATATTGAAAAATGTTACAAATTGGGAACTGAGCTCACCGTACAGGAGAAAATGGAAATTGAGTATCTAATTGATGAATTTAAGGATATTTTTGCTATGGACGTCAAGGATATGGGATCTACAGATATGGTTCAACATAAAATCCAGTTACTAGAACATTCACCCTTCAAAAGTAAACCCTACAAAGTTTCACCTAAAGAAAGGAAAATAATTGAGGATCAAGTAGAAGAAATGTTAGATGTCGGTATCATAAGACCATCACAGTCACCGTACTCGAGCCCTATCGTATTGGTAAAGAAAAAGGGAGAAGAGGAAAAAACGCGATTTTGTGTAGACTACAGGAAATTAAACAATATCACCAAGAAGTCAAACTACCCCTTGTCAAATATCGATGAAATTTTAACATATTTCGGAAAATCTAGGTACTTCTCCACCCTCGACTTATTCAGCGGATATTGGCAAGTTGGGATCGAAGAGAAATCAAAAGAGTATACCGCATTCGTCACACCTGGATTTGGACTGTACGAATTCAATAAATTACCTTTCGGACTTTGTAATGCCCCTTCCACCTTTTCGGATTTGGCTGATAGAGTATTCCAGGGAATGAAGTGGTCAAACGTACTGGTTTATCTGGATGATGTTATAGTATTTTCAGAATCATTTCAAGAACATTTAGCAAGATTGAGGAAAGTGTTCGAAAGACTCCGAATGGCAAGATTGACATTAAAAACCAGTAAATGCACGTTCGCGTCTCCGGAGGTCAAGGTATTGGGACACATCATCAACGAAGAAGGAATATATCCAGATCCAGAAAAATTATTGGCAATTTCGGAATTCCCCAGACCAAAATCCAAAAGACATACCCAGAGTTTCTTAGGACTTGCAAATTACTATAGAAAATTTATACAAAATTTCTCAATCATAGCACGACCGCTCTATGAAATAATAAAAAACGATCCAGGGTTTTATTGGAAAGAAGATCAGGAGGAGGCATTTTCAATTCTAAAGGAAAAACTTACAGAGGCCCCAGTACTAGCGCATTTCAACCCAGACATTGGATGCGAGTTGAGATCGGATTCATGCAAAGAAGGTTTAGGAGTGATACTTTTACAAGAATTTCAAGGTGAAATGCACCCTATTGCTTATGGAAGTCGCACATTGACAAAAAGTGAAAAAAACTACACGATTTCGGAACTCGAAGCTTTGGCGGTAATTTGGGGGTTGACCTATTTTCGACATTTTATATATGGAAAACCTGTGAAGATTATCACCGACCACCACGCTTTGTGTTTTTTGAAGAATTCAGAGCACGTCACAGGAAGGTTAGCCAGATGGGCTATTAAGCTGAACGAGTTTGAACACGAGGTGATTTATAAAAGTGGATCGACTCATAAAGATGCCGATTGTTTGTCCAGAAATGCAGTTTTAGCACCAAAATTGGAAGAAGAAAATTTATTTTTTGATGTACCTACCTTTCTTACTACGAATGAAGATATGGCGGAAGAACAGAGAAAAGATGATAATGTCAAGAGATTGATAGAAGCCCTGGAGAATCCGAATGGTGAAAACGTCAATATCAGCTTGAGGAGGAGAGCCAAAAATTTTACGTTAATCGATGGAGTTTTATATAAAAAGAATGTATCGCTAGAGGGACTGGAAAATCTTTTGGTTGTTCCAAGACAGTTAGTTTTTGAAATTCTATTTTCTAATCATAGCGAACCATTGGCAGGACATTTGGGCATTTCGCGGACATATCAAAAAATCAAAAATAGATATTTTTGGGACGGACAACAAAAAGACGTGGAAAAGTATATTAAGGGTTGCCAAGATTGTCAGGCAAGAAAGGGGGAAACAAACAGAAAACCTTTAGGATTTTTACAGCCAATCCCAGTAGGAGTGCCGTTTCAAAAAATAGGCATTGATCTTTTAGGGCCATTTAAACGTTCCAAAAATGGAAATAATACAATAATTGTCGCGGCGGATTATGCAACAAGATATCTCGAAATTGCTGCAGCACCTGATGGAAAGGCAGATACGGTAGCAAAGTTCATTTTGAATAATATTATAGCTCGCCACGGATGCCCTAAGGAAATCTGGTCAGACAGAGGTCAGGTTTTCAGATCGGATATGATCAAAGAATTATTGCTCATCATGGGAATATGAAAGCAGCAAACAACGGGGTACCATCCTCAATGCAATGGAAACTGTGAACGAATGAATTCAACAATAGCAGCCATTCTAAGCATATTCACCTCTACCATCCAAGACGATTGGGATCATTTTATTCCTCATGCTCAATTTGCAATGAATACAACGCCGCAAAGTACAACAGGACTCAGTCCATTTTGACTTGTATATGCAAGACAGCCCGTTCTACCAACCGACGCAAATCTGATGGCCCCAGTCGAAAATAATACTGTTATTCAGATAAGAGAACGAGCACTTGCAGCTAGAAGCATAGCTGTGCAAAATATTGAAAAAAGGCAAGCAGTGGACAAGAAAAGATATGATGAATGCCATCGGCATATTGAGTACAGCGTGGGGGAGAAAGTTAAAGTGTTCACACCCATGAGAAAAGTAGGTAAAAGTACAAAGTTGCTCCTCAAATACCACGGCCCTTACACAATTTTAGAGAAGTTGAGTCCAGTTACCTATAGAGTGAAACTGGGATCTACAAAAAATGCGAAAACAGATGTGATTCACGTGAGCCGCATTTTGAAATATAACGACCCATGGAGCCCTGTTGTTGATGAATCTTGATTATATAATAATTTGTTTTAGGTAGATTGTAAGCTATGTGTGCACACAATATTTTCTTCAGGCGAGTTGGAACTCAAAGAAAGTCGAGAATTCGTAGGAAAACGACACAAGGGTATAGAGGCCATGGCCGACATGTCAATATAATTTAAAGGGTGAAGTATGAAATCAATAATAAAACTGTGCACAGTGTTTTAGTGAGTAAGAAGTAACGAATGGGGTCGAAAAGAATTGAATGAATATTGTTGAATGTGAAAAGCGAGTGTGAAATTGTTTTGTGATATTCTGTATCTAATCCTAGGCAAAGAATTTCAAGGTATCGCATCACAAAATTAGCCTCGTATTGTGAGAAATGGTGGTATTTTTAGTTGTTGTGAAAGAGAAAGAGAATGGCAAGGATAAATTGAGAATGTGACAATTAGTATTCTTCGAAAACGAAAGAATGGTTATATTATAATTCATATATACATTAATGTCGGAAAATTTGAAATATATTTTGAAACTGTGTTGTTGGCATGTACTTGTATAATAATTTTATAATGAGAATAAGGTTGATTGGTTTTTAATATATTTTGGGGCACGGTATTTGTTGTAAAATTAGATGATAGCAGTATGTTTACCTAAACTTTTATTTTTGTATTATAGGAACTGTACCTCATGTAAGGCACGCGGAAGAGTCTTCAGCCTTGTACCACTCCAAGAGAATCCCCAGGTGAATCGTGATGAAGCCACAGCTTCCACAGCCATGTCGAGTTGAGCCTTCTCACATTCAATGAGATAGAGCAGAGCCAAGTTCTACCATGTCAAGCTCCATGTTGTCTAGTAAAGCTGAGCCAAAATAGGGTATCCAACCAGACCAAGCAGTGCCAATGTCCAGTAAAGCCATGCCCCGGCAGGCCGATACATGCCAAATACATGGAAGCAGAGCCAAAATGGAGTCCAACAGGACCAAGCCATGCCAAGTCCCGGCAGGCAAATCCATGTCAAGTCCACTGAAGCCATGTCAAGTCCCGGCAGGCAGATTGATGTCAAGTACAGTTTGTCCAGTATGTTTGGGTCATACCATACCTGGTTCAGCCAAGCCAACCCAAGCCTGACTAAATTGATGAGCCAATTATTGTACCCAGGCAACGATGAACCATGGTATAATGGAATGGAACCGAAATGAACCAGTCAAAGATGGAAAAGGCAGCAAGGAGGAGAAGAATTCAAATGGAGATGGTGCAAGCAGACTTCTTCTGCGCATATTTATTTGTATATTTATATTTACATGGTATTAATTTCATAGTTTTTGTAAACCTGTATCGAATTGTCAGTTGGTTTTAATATAATCACTCGAGGCGCGCGATTTTGAACGGGGGGGTATTTTCAAAAATATATGGAACATCCTGTACATTAAAATATTTCATTATCATTCAATACGTGGGTAACCTTTTTACGTTCTACAATTCAGTACGTGAGCGAAGATATTTTATTTTTGAGACACAACTTGTCCTCAACAGAACATAAACAAGAGTTTTGAAAAAGGCCACGGATAGTTCGATCTGGTAGTCGAGTCGAGTTTAGAGTTATGCCGTGCCCGCAGCTAGTGAGGGCTATGGGGGGGAGTTTGGAAGATCAGATATTAGATAGAAGGAAAATGTTCCCTAAATGTAAATGCCGATATGTATTGTAAGTAAAGATCTTTTTAAAATTATTCATTCAATCAATAACTAGTCTAGGAGAGATTCTTCAATTCTTTAATTCATTAATTCTTCATTGATTATTTCCTTCATTAATTTCAATCGTCTTAATCTCATATTTGTACATAGTAAAATAAATGTTTTTATATTTTTCTAAAGTGTTTTAAATCTATGAATGATCAGTATCTACCTAGTTAGTCGTGAATCAACCCCAATTCACGACAATATTAAGTATTTTACCTTAGAAAAAGAAGAAAATGGGTTCACAAAATTAATCAAGAAAGACGAGAATTAGGTGAATTTCACACATTAATGCCACAATTACGAAAAGACGAGAAACGATTCTATATTTATTTTAGAATGACAATTGTTTGTTTTGATGAACTTTTACACCATATAGAAAATGATATTCGAAAATTATACACAAATTATCGAGAAGCTATTTCACCTGAAGAGCGACTAGCCATTACATTAAGGTAAGAACAACAAATAGTGTTATATCTTCAATAGTTTATTTGAAACAAAACTTATTATTCTCACAAATCATCTCTAGCAAATAGTAAATTTATAAACTCAATATGGATTAAACGAGTGGAGGTAGTTAGAAACTGATAATTCTGTTGAAGCGGGATCATTCACTTGGTTGGTCAGTGTAGTATATATGGGTCCAGAATTCATTTGGTAGGCCTGGGAGCTCTCCAAATGTCTGTGGTCTACAGCATCATTAGAAGAACCTAGAGATGCAACTGGATGTGTACTTTCGATGGAAGAGGTGCTTCTATAAGTATCTGTACTTGTAGGTCTAGTATGATAGTTTGAAGTACTTTCTTCCAAATGAAGAAGCTCGTGTTCCATGATAATTTCAACAATTTTTCTCTTTACTTCAATTTGTCTTCTAGCAGAGAAAGTTTTAATCGTACTTGCGTGAGCCAAAAAAAGCTTGTCCACTGCATCAAGCTCAATTTTTTTTTGCTGTCAAAATATGTCATCATATATTGAACCGACGTCGATGGATCAGATTTACGTTTTCTGTTTTCGATGGACTTCATTGGAGTTCTAAGCTCAGATACATCTTTGTGTGTGGGTTTTGATGTAGGTGTGACCACAGGTGTAAATGTCTTTGAAGTTGAGGGTTGTAAATGAATGTCTGTACTCGGGTTTTGAGAAAAATTACTTTCTTCTGTTTCTGGAATTTCAGACGTTTCCTCGTTTTCATCGGGCTCCGTGTTTATTTCTACTGTATATTCTTCTGAATGCACATCTTGAACATTGGATGTGGTTTTGGCAAAATTTAAAATGGTCTAAATCCTTCCATTTGATCTGCCCATAACCATTTTCTGGTATTAGTTGCCGCTTGTCCCGTTTTAGTTTTAGTGCTTCTAATATACTTAGCATACGTATCACGCAGATTCCTCCATTTTTTTTAATCTCGTCTCCTACAAATTAAAATTTTTTTTTAGGTATCTGGCTACCGGAGATACATTTTATACGATTGGCCATAGTTTTAGAGTTGGCTTTTCAACTGTAAGCGCCATAGTTGCAGAAGTTTTTGAAGGTATATGTAGAAATTTGCAAAATATCTATTTACCCGAACCCACTACAGAAATATGGAAAAAATCTGAGGAAGGCTTCAGAAATGTATGGCAATTCCCAAATTGTATTGGCAGCATAGATGGCAAGCACGTTACCATCAAGTGTTCAGACAAAACTGGATCTAATTATTGGTGCTATTTACAGAAATTTTCCCTAGTATTGTTGGCGATTGTTGGCCGGGATTATAAGTTTATTTCAGTTGATATTGGAGTATTTGGTAAAAATAGTGATGGAGGAATCTTTGAAGTTTCCAACATGGGAAGAAGATTTTAATCAAATACAATGAATCAACCAAAAATTCTATCTGGGCAAAGTGAACCTTCCCCTCATGTCATAATTGTTGACGATGCTTTTGCTCTAAAACCCTATTTGATGAGGCCTTTTCCATACAAACAAAGTAAAACAGATGTTCTTAAGGAAAATTATAACGTAAGACTTTGTAGGGCGAGAAGAGTAGTAGAAAATGCCTTCGGTATATTGGCACAAAAATGGCGAATATTCTACAGGCCAATGGAAACAAAAGTAGAAACTATTATTCTTACTGTGAAAACTGCATGTATCTTACATAATTTCTTAAGAACAAAAAAATGTGATGATGGATTTATCGAACTTTTAGACCCACCCGAACCTGAACTTAGAGCTTTTCAAAATATTGAGGATGATCCAAGGAGAGCCGCAATATTGTCATTTTCTGTACGAGACAAATTTGTTAGATTTTTCAATTCAGGATTATAATAAATATTATTTTGATAATTAAAACAGTACAAATGGCCCTGCATGTACCATAAAATTGTTAAAATTTTTCTAAAATACACTTATGTGCATAGAAAAAAATGTGCAACACCTTGCATTTTTTCTTCCATTGAATACCAATTGTCCTTAAAAATTATTGCAATGTGAGCCGATTTCTCCCTAAGTTAATTTTTATATATTTTTCTAAAATAAATAAAGTAATGAGTTTCAACTTACCATTTTCGCCCAGTTCTTCTCCTATTTTAGTCCAAACCTTATCCTTTTTGCGAATATTTTTATAATCTTCATGAGAAAGGTCATATAATATAGGGTATTTTCGAACTAATTCAATAATTCGCTCCATTTCGTTTATTTGCCTCTACAAATTGCTTTGCGAAATACTGCGAAACCAGCAGAAAACGCATCTGACTGCGAACTGAGATTCCGTGCGGATAAATACGCAGTTAAATCGCATTCAATACGAAGAAATCCGCACTGGTTTGAACTTGTCTATTTACCGCAGTAAAAACAATAAGTTGCGAATCGCATGCGGTGCGAATATTCGTAGGTGTTGCGAATTTTCCGCGTTGGTTTGGAGAAGCCTTACTCTTACTATCTCTGAGATGTTTTTGTAATCGCTGGGAACGTTGTCACGTTGCTTGAATTTTTTGGTATCAAGTTATAAATAAATTGCTCTTTACTGCTTATATATTTTGACGATATTTTTATAAGTGAATAAACACTAAAATGAAATTATTCATTCAGTTTCAAAATGTATCATTAATAAAATATACCTATACAATAGATATAATCGTCGGCAAGTCTCCAACAGAAAACAACTACTGCCCCTTACGACCATTGAATTATATCTTTTATAATCTTGCTGACGATTCTACCTATTTTAAAGGTTAAATGAAAAAGTCTGGATTGCTTAATCTATTCCATTATTGGTTTGATGGGCTTCTGCCAAGTGGTGTCATCAAATAATTTTTTTTCAAAATTAATTGGCTTCAGACGAAGTCGACACCATAGTCGGAGTGCTCTTTGAAACTTGGGGTCAATAAGTTGTAACGAATAGTAAAAGTTTGGGATTCGTTACTCCAGGTTTGATAATCATTTTTGAGTTGCAAAGGTCTCAGCAGGCGCTCGATTCAACGATTCGAAGTGTACCGACCAGCCAGAGCGGAGCAGGCAGCGCACGCTCCGCTCCCCACTTGAACAAAGTTCTGGTAGAGGGGTCATCTAGACTCCAGGAGATCAGAATCGCGGAAGCGAGAATTAGTTGATCTCAACCGTTTCAAAAATCCAGTCGAGTCATCCGGTGAAATTTCCGCCTCTTTGATATAGCGAAATTCGCTTACATATACTTGCTGAATAAAATCTGTTATTCGAAAGATCATTTGTGAAAACATGTGGCGATTGATGTACTGGTTTTGTTAGGTACGTTTAACTACGACGCTAGCAGAGCCAGACATAGATTGTTTCAAACAAGAGTGTGAACTGGTGGTAATAGGTACGGTTCGCTCCAACGCTATTGACTCTAGTTTCGAATTCACATGAACGTTTAGATAAGGATTCGCGAGTAATATAAATTGTTTCGTTATTATACAATTAGTTGAGATCAACGCTGCCAGACCCGTAATTTGATAATTCGATAAAGGTCGATCCTAAGCTTTAGGTACGTTTAACTACGACGCTAATTCACAGGACGCCCGTGCCGCCCATATTATTCCTCTTATTGAAGAATCCTGTTTTGATAATTGGATAAAGGTCGATCCTGAGCTTTAGGTACGTTTAACTACGACGCTAGATCACAGTACGCCCGTGCCGCCCATATTCTTCCTCTTATTGAAGAATCCTGTTTTGATAATTCGATAAAGGTCGATCCTGAGCTTTAGGAACGTTTAACCACGACGCTAAATCACAGGACGCCCGTGCCGCCCATATTCTTCCTCTTATTGAAGAATCCTGTTTTGATAATTCGATAAAGGTCGATCCTGAGCTTTAGGTACGTTTAACTACGACGCTAATTCACAGGACGCCCGTGCCGCCCATATTCTTCCTCTTATTGAAGAATCCTGTTTTGATAATTCGATAAAGGTCGATCCTGAGCTTTAGGTACGCTAAACTACGGCGCTAAATCACAGGATGCCCGTGCCGCCCATATTCTTCCTCTTATTGAAGAATCATGTTTAGATAATTCGATAAAGGTCGATCCTGAGCTTTAGGTACGTTTAACTACGACGCTAAATCACAGGACGCCCGTGCCGCCCATATTCTTCTTCTTATTGAAGAATCCTGTTTTGATAATTCGATAAAGGTCGATCCTGAGCTTAAGGTACGTTTAACTACGACGCTAATTCACAGGACGCCCGTGCCGCCCATATTCTTCCTCTTATTGAAGAATCCTGTTTTGATAATTCGATAAAGGTCGATCCTGAGCTTTAGGTACGTTTAACTACGACGCTAAATCACAGGACGCCCGTGCCGCCCATATTCTTCCTCTTATTGAAGAATCCTGTTTTGATAATTCGATAAAGGTCGATCCTGAGCTTTAGGTAAGTTTAACTACGACGCTAAATCACAGGAGGCCCGTGCCGCCCATATTCTTCATCTTATTGAAGAATCCTGATTTGATAATTCGATAAAGGTCGATCCTGAGCTTTAGGTACGTTTAACTACGACGCTAAATCACAGGACGCCCGTGCCGCCCATATTCTTCCTCTTATTGAAGAATCCTGTTTTGATAATTCGATAAAGGTCGATCCTGAGCTTTAGGTACGTTTAACTACGACGCTAAATCACAGGACGCCCGTGCCGCCCATATTATTCCTCTTATTGAAGAATCCTGTTTTGATAATTGGATAAAGGTCGATCCTGAGCTTTAGGTACGTTTAACTACGACGCTAGATCACAGTACGCCCGTGCCGCCCATATTCTTTCTCTTATTGAAGAATCCTGTTTTGATAATTCGATAAAGGTCGATCCTGAGCTTTAGGAACGTTTAACCACGACGCTAAATCACAGGACGCCCGTGCCGCCCATATTCTTCCTCTTATTGAAGAATCCTGTTTTGATAATTCGATAAAGGTCGATCCTGAGCTTTAGGTACGTTTAACTACGACGCTAATTCACAGGACGCCCGTGCCGCCCATATTCTTCCTCTTATTGAAGAATCCTGTTTTGATAATTCGATAAAGGTCGATCCTGAGCTTTAGGTACGCTAAACTACGGCGCTAAATCACAGGATGCCCGTGCCGCCCATATTCTTCCTCTTATTGAAGAATCATGTTTAGATAATTCGATAAAGGTCGATCCTGAGCTTTAGGTACGTTTAACTACGACGCTAAATCACAGGACGCCCGTGCCGCCCATATTCTTCTTCTTATTGAAGAATCCTGTTTTGATAATTCGATAAAGGTCGATCCTGAGCTTAAGGTACGTTTAACTACGACGCTAATTCACAGGACGCCCGTGCCGCCCATATTCTTCCTCTTATTGAAGAATCCTGTTTTGATAATTCGATAAAGGTCGATCCTGAGCTTTAGGTACGTTTAACTACGACGCTAAATCACAGGACGCCCGTGCCGCCCATATTCTTCCTCTTATTGAAGAATCCTGTTTTGATAATTCGATAAAGGTCGATCCTGAGCTTTAGGTAAGTTTAACTACGACGCTAAATCACAGGAGGCCCGTGCCGCCCATATTCTTCATCTTATTGAAGAATCCTGATTTGATAATTCGATAAAGGTCGATCCTGAGCTTTAGGTACGTTTAACTACGACGCTAAATCACAGGACGCCCGTGCCGCCCATATTCTTCCTCTTATTGAAGAATCCTGTTTTGATAATTCGATAAAGGTCGATCCTGAGCTTTAGGTACGTTTAACTACGACGCTAAATCACAGGACACCCGTGCCGCCCATATTCTTCCTCTTATTGAAGAATCCTGTTTTGATAATTCGATAAAGTTCGATCCTGAGCTTTAGGTACGTTTAACTACGACGCTAAATCACAGGACGCCCGTGCCGCCCATATTCTTCCTCTTATTGAAGAATCCTGTTTTAATAATTCGATAAAGGTCGATTCTGAGCTTTAGGTACGTTTAACTACGACGCTAAATCACAGGACGCCCGTGCCGCCCATATTCTTCCTCTTATTGAAGAATCCTGTTTTAATAATTCGATAAAGGTCGATCCTGAGCTTTAGGTACGTTTAATTACGACGCTAAATCACAGGACGCCCGTGCCGCCCATATTCTTCCTCTTATTGAAGAATCCCGTTTTGATAATTCGGTAAAGGTCGATCCTGAGTTTTAGGTACGTTTAACTACGACGCTAAATCTCAGGCCGCCCATACCGCCCATGTTCTTCATCTTCTTGAAGAATCCTGTTTTGTGAACTCGATTTCCATTTACTAACTAACTACGACGCTAAATCTCAGGGCCGCCCATACCGCCCATATCCTTCACCTTGTTGAAGACTCTTGTTTCGAAAAATTCGAGTTACAGGTATGTTCAATCCTGAGTTTTAATAAACGTTTCCAAGCGCCGCTGCATCTCAAGACGCATATGCCACCCGAATTTTTTACCCTTTTGGAAAGTCCTGTGTACCGCCTGATTATCGTTGTCCGCGACAATATCCAGATCGCCGATAGCCTCATTTCACAGAAACGAGTAACCACGACCACCAGAGGAGAGAAGCAGAGATTTCGCCAAGGACGTCGTAAATTGTTTAATATTCAAGAAGCCATCAAATATTTGAATTATTTAAATTACCCAATATTATCAGATTTGTATTAAATAGGCAATAAACTCGGTTATGTTATTAGTTTGTCTTCTACTTTATCGAATTTGGCACAAGAATTGAAGAAGACATGAAACCTGGACGTACTCAACTGCGCTGAACTGATCCCGCAGACAATAACGTCACAAATTGGCGCCCGAGCTTTGGGATTATAGTTTTCCGCGTTTGCCATATTCGATATAGTGGAATTGACCAATATGACTGAGTTTCTCCTGAAAGACATGTATAAGTTTCGTAAGGAAGAGTTACAAGAACGACTTCAAGCAGTAGGAATTGATGCTGAAGGAACTGTTGAAGAGCTACGAGAACGAATGAGAATTCATATGAGGCAACCCCTCGACGAAAACCAGGAGCAACGCCAAGAAGACCGTGAAGCAGAGGGACACTTTGAGCTATTCTCAAGGGAAACGCGTCTATCACCGAACCCTCAAATAGAAATAACAAATCGTAGAGCTATCCCACGAACATCGAATACTCAAGTAAACAATGAAAGAATTCCCGAAGGGTTCCGGGAATTGAATGAAACCGCACGATTTCGACATCCAGAGAGATATATTAGAAGATGAGGGAGCTGTAGAAAATGGGGCATCATTGGCAAATCACCGTTTCTCAACAGACAGGGGTGCGTTCCGACATTTCCAGAAGGAGCAAAAAAAATGCCCGAAATGTATATACGACATCACTCATCTTTTCCCCTCCGTTCAACTTTTCCAATAAATGACGCAGGGGCCGGACCGGATTTGAATACATCAGCAGAAGAACCGATTTTTAAGGTGTTGGATCGGGTCCGAAAATGGAATGTCCATTTCGATGGAAAGAAAGACCCTGTTGGTTTCCTAGAGAGGATAAATGAACTACAAGAAGCATATTGTCTGACAGACGCTAAGTTATTAAAAGCGCTACCCGAACTACTACGGGATAAGGCGTTACTCTGGTATCGAAATAATAAGACGAGATGGCACACCTGGAGAGATTTTGTTACAAGTTTCTGCCGGTTTTTCGCTCCGTCAGAATACCGAATTCGCATGGAAGAAGAAGCCCGGAAGAGAACCCAAGGATTGAATGAACCGATTAAAGATTTTATAACGGCGATCCAAACGATATTTCGTAAAATTGGAAACGGTAGGCACGAATTAGAATTGGAAAGGATATATCAAAATTTACACCCAGAATATAAATATTTCATAAAAAGGAGAGATTTTCAAACCGTGGACGAGTTAATAGAATTAGGGGCGGAGTACGAGGTGTTGACCAAGGAGGAGCACAATTATCGCCCTCCCCCTAATTTATCTCAATCATACGTCCCCGAGACAGCCTATTTACCGCGCCCGGGTACCCGAGAACATCAGAGACAACGGCCTGTTGAAAACAGGCAAGGATACGGGAGAGAACGGACTCCATTCGCTTGGAGGGAGCCACAACGGAGTGGAACAGGAACGCCAAGAGAGATCCGGAGTTCTCAGCAGCCACCGCCTCCGGAGACCAATGACAGCCGAGCCGAGCGCCCCGATGCTGTCTGCTGGAATTGTGGAGACCGAGGTCATACGCGTTTCAGATGTCGGAATCCTCCCAGAAAATTTTGCTCAGTATGCGGTAGGCAAGGTCTTCTGTCTAGAGAGTGTTGTCGTCAGCCGAACCAAAACCGTCAACAGGAGCAGCCTGGCACTTCAGCCGAGCTATCTTGTATCACCGTGCCTCTGAAAAAAAAACCAGGTGACAGCAGATTGCGTCTAACCGAGGTAGTAAACGATACTCCTTTGGAGGCTCTACTCGATACTGGGGCAGAGTTGTCATTTCTAGGCGATAGCATGGTACAGTTAGGTAAGAGATTGGGATGGAAACCCATGACACCGGAAATAAATTTAGCGAAACTGGCAAACGGTACGGAGGTAAATATCACCACCGCATGGATGATCCCCGGAAGAATAGAAGAATATGAATTCAGTGAAAAATTCCTGCAGATGCCTGGTATGAAAGTACCGCTCATCATTGGTATGGAATTGTTAAGAAAGTGGAGAGCTTTTATAGATATTTCAGCATCAAAGATAACTCTAGGATATCGTGCAAGGGGGTCTCTCGAACCAGCAGCCGCCGCCGTTCAATCGATGAGCCAAGTAGGCGAAGAAGAAGATTTTAGAGAATTTTTGAATAAGGAACTCCAGAAATTCCGACGTCCCCGTGAAGTGACCCATTTAACCGAGCATAGGATCAGGTTGAAAAATCCAGCACCAATCAAACAGAGGTATCGGCCCCGAAACCCCGCCATGCAAACGGTCATTGATCGAGAAGTTGAGAAGATGTTGGCAGAAGGAGTGATAGAAGTTTCTGACAGTCCATGGAGTAGTCCGGTCTTAATCGTACGGAAAAAGGATGGCAGATATCGGTTTTGTGTCGACTTCAGGAAAATCAACGAAATTTCGGAGAAGGATGCTTACCCTCTTCCTCAAATCAACGCGATACTAGATCAGTTAAGGGAAGCACGATTCATATCCACTCTAGATCTCAAGGATGGATACTGGCAGATACCGTTGGCTCAGGAAAGTAAGGCAATAACGGCATTTACCGTTCCTGGAAAAGGTCTGTTCCAATTCACGGTTCTTCCGTTCGTACTACATGCAGCTTGCAGCACTTTTCAACGTCTTTTGGATAGGGTCATAGGTCCCGAACTAACTTTTGCTTTCGCTTACCTTGATGACATCATCGTGGTAAGTCGAACCCTCAAGGAACATCAAGAACACTTGGGAGTTGTTTTCAATCGTCTGCAGGCGGCCAATCTGTTAATAAATCCAGAAAAATGCCATTTCTGCAAACAAGAACTGATTTATTTAGGGCATTTGGTCTGTCCGGAAGGAATTAAAACCGATCCGGCGAAAGTCAAGGCCATAGTCGATATACCGCCCCCACGGAATTTGAAAACGCTGAGAGGCTTTTTGGGGGTAACATCATGGTACAGAAGGTTTATAGAGGATTATGCGCGATAGCAGCACCTCTAAATCAGCTTCTGAAGAAGAGAGAAAAATGGAAATGGACAGAAAGACAAGAGGAGGCATTCCAGTCATTAAAATCGGCTCTCACCAGGGCCTCCGTCCTAGTAAGTCCTGACTTCACGAAAACGTTCTACCTCCAGACAAATGCTTCAGACGTGGGGCTCGGGGGAGCGTTAATACAAAAAATAGATGGTCATGATCGCGTAATAGCCTACGCGAGCAGGACACTCAACGAAGTCGAGCGGAAATATTCTGCGACAGAAAAGGAATGTGCAGCAATTGTATTCGGAATTCGCAAAATGAGACCATATTTGGAGGGATACCATTTTGTGGTCATAACGGACCATCAAAGTCTTCGGTGGATTAACTCCATTGACTCTCCCACGGGGCGGATAGCCCGATGGGCTCTGGAGTTACAACTATGAGGTCCAGTATCGAAAGGGGGTCCTGAATAAAGTAGCCGATGCACTTTCTAGGCAACCCCTGCCCGAAAAACCCCACGGAGAAGAAATCGAAATCATGATAATTGAGGGGGCAGCGGAATGTGAGTGGTACAGCCGACTAATAAAGGAAGTCCAGGAGAATCCTGAGAGTCATCCTGATTTTTGCGTAATCGATAATCAGCTTTACCATCATGGCTGGGATCGAAACTCCATAAATGAGAACGAGTTCATCAATCAGTGGAAGTTATGCGTACCAAATCCAATGAGGAAATTAATTATACAGGAAAATCATGACGCTCCTATAGCCGGTCATTTAGGGGTATGTAAGACCATAACCAGGATCACTCGGAAGTACCACTTGCCGAGAATGGTTAAAGAAATCACCCAGTACGTTCGGAGTTGCCCCAGCTGCCAATTGTTCAAACCGGAACAACGACAATTACCCGGAAAAATGCAACCAGCGGTTTATCGGGGACCTTGGGATGCAGTCGCCGTGGACATAGTAGGGCCTTTACCTCGATCAAAAAAGGGAAATGTTTACCTAATAGTATTTCTGGATCGTTTTACCAAGTGGGTAGAATGTAAACCCGTTCGTTCCGTCACGGCGAAGGTAATAGCTGATGCGATGAACGAGAAAATTTTTACTCGTTTCGGACGCCCCCGGGTAGTCATAAGAGATAACGGGAGGCAATTTGTTAGCCAAGAATTCAGGAAGCTACTAAACGCATATGGTGTCCGCCAGCAATTAACGCCGCCATACTCTCCTCAGTGCAACCCTGTTGAAAGAACGAATAGGGTTTTGAAAACGATGATCGCCCAATACACCGACAGCGACCAGCAGCGTTGGGACCGTTGGTTACCGGAATTACAATTCGCAATAAACACGGCGGTGCAAGAGTCCACTGGATATAGTCCAGCAATGCTGAATTTCGGGAGAGAGTTAGTGCCGCCAGGGCCATTTTTACACGAGGAAATCCCGACGATCGAACAAGAATTAAACCCGTACATCGAACGTCTTAGGAAATTAACCGATTTGCACGAGTTGGCTAAGGGAAACCTGTCCCAAGCATCGTACGAGCAAGCAAAATATTATAACATGCGAAGACGAGAATGGGCACCTAAACTGGGAGATACAGTGATGTCCCGCACACATCATTTATCATCCGCCCCTAAGCATTTTAATGCGAAATGTCACCAAAATTTGAGGGACCATACGAAGTAATAAGAGTGGATTCTCCCGTAATTTTTCGTCTCAGGCCGGTGAATGGCGGACGCTTAGTGACCGCCCACGTCAAAGATATCAAACCAGCTAAATAAAAAAAAAATTAAAAAAAAAAAAAAAAAAAAGAATAAAAAAAAAACATGTATGCTGTCGATCGGAGCTGCAAACAGAACGAGTGAAGCCATACGAATGGTTGGTTGTTGTATTTATGGTCGAAAAATGTCTAACGAGTATAGCAGAACCGAGTACATGCATCGAGATGCCAAAGACATAGTGTCGGTCATGTGTGATGAACTAACCGGTGATAAAGACTGGATAAAGAACCGGTCGGAATTGTTCCCACCGAAAATAAAAGTGTTGCAGAATATCGTTCTGAAAGAACAGGAATATCCAACCCGAGTGTTGGGGGAGTTGGTCAAGGAATCTACGATCAATGGTCCTATCCGCCAAGAGATGAAGCAGGTGGAGGAAAACGAGGAGTGGATAATAATCAGCGACTCCGATGAAGCTGAGGAATTTGAAATACTTCCTGAGTGGCCGGGGGATGTCGACAACGGATCTGTTTTAGATCTAACTGATATGGAAACCCAAATGGCTGTGGATAATTTACTGAAGGAATTCAACCACCAGCACGAAAGATCACCCAACACTGTCCCGGGGAAAGAAAGACTTCCTGATGGAGGGGTGCTGGATGCAAGTAGTGCAATAAATGAAATAAACAACGCTATGGCCGAAGGACTCAAGCCGCTGTCGATGCAAACAGAGATGGCTCTAGTGGAACCATTGGAAAAGCGGTGCACATCAACGTCATCCAAAGAGTTTCACAGAAGTTTGAGGAGGAAAGAGCGCCAAAGAAACAAATGGATAAACGAACGTCTATCCCGTTGAGGCTGTCGAGCGGCAAAAAGTTATTTTGTTTTGGTATTTTGGATTGGATCCGTCTGATTGTTAGTTTATATTTTAAGTATTTAAAATAAATGGATAAATTTATTTTTATTTTAGATTTTCTGAGTGAAACGAAGTTTCCCTCAAGAAAGTAAGGGGGGAGTGTAACGAATAGTAAAAGTTTGGGATTCGTTACTCCAGGTTTGATAATCATTTTTGAGTTGCAAAGGTCTCAGCAGGCGCTCGATTCAACGATTCGAAGTGTACCGACCGCGCAGCCAGAGCGGAGCAGGCAGCGCGCGCTCCGCTCCCCACTTGAACAAAATTCTGGTAGAGGGGTCATCTAGACTCCAGGAGATCAGAATCGCGGAAGCGAGAATTAGTTGATCTCAACCGTTTCAAAAATCCAGTCGAGTCATCCGGTGAAATTTCCGCCTCTTTGATATAGCGAAATTCGCTTACATATACTTGCTGAATAAAATCTGTTATTCGAAAGATCATTTGTGAAAACTTGTGGCGATTGATGTACTGGTTTTGTTAGGTACGTTTAACTACGACGCTAGCAGAGCCAGACATAGATTGTTTCAAACAAGAGTGTGAACTGGTGGTAATAGGTACGGTTCGCTCCGACGCTATTGACTCTAGTTTCGAATTCACATGAACGTTCAGATAAGGATTCGCGAGTAATATAAATTGTTTCGTTATTATACAATTAGTTGAGATCAACACTGCCAGACCCGTGTTTTGATAATTCGATAAAGGTCGATCCTGAGCTTTATGTACGTTTAACTACGAAGCTAATTCACAGGACGCCCGTGCCGCCCATATTCTTCCTCTTATGGAAGAATCCTGCTTTGATAATCCGATTAAGGTCGATCCTGAGCTTTAGGTACGTTTAACTACGACGCTAAATCACAGGACGCCCGTGCCGCCCATATTCTTCCTCTTATTGAAGAATCCTGTTTTGATAATTCGATAAAGGTCGATTCTGAGCTTTAGGTACGTTTAACTACGACGCTAAATCACAGGACGCTCGTGACGCCCATATTCATCCTCTTTTTGAAGAACCCTGTTTTGATAATTCGATAAAGGTCGATCCTGAGCTTTAGGTACGTTTAACTACGACGCTAAATCACAGGACGCCCGTGCCGCCCATATTCTTCCTCTTATTGAAGAATCCTGTTTTGATAATTCGATAAAGGTCGATCCTGAGCTTTAGGTACGTTTAACTACGACGCTAATTCACAGGACGCCCGTGCCGCCCATATTCTTTCTCTTATTGAAGAATCCTGTTTTGATAATTCGATAAAGGTCGATCCTGAGCTTTAGGTACGTTTAACTACGACTCTAAATCACAGGACGCCCGTGCCGCCCATATTCTTCCTCTTATTGAAGAATCCTGTTTTGATAATTCGATAAAGGTCGATCCTGAGCTTTAGGTAAGTTTAACTACGACGCTAATTCACAGGACGCCCGTGCCGCCCATATTCTTTCTCTTATTGAAGAATCCTGTTTTGATAATTCGATAAAGGTCGATCCTGAGCTTTAGGTACGTTTAACTACGACGCTAAATCACAGGACGCCCGTGCCGCCCATATTCTTCCTCTTATTGAAGAATCCTGTTTTAATAATTCGATAAAGGTCGATCCTGAGCTTTATGTACGTTTAACTACGAAGCTAATTCACAGGACGCCCGTGCCGCCCATATTCTTCCTCTTATGGAAGAATCCTGTTTTGATAATTCGATTAAGGTCGATCCTGAGCTTTAGGTACGTTTAACTACGACGCTAAATCACAGGACGCTCGTGCCGCCCATATTCTTCCTCTTTTTGAAGAACCCTGTTTTGATAATTCGATAAAGGTCGATCCTGAGCTTTAGGTACGTTTAACTACGACGCTAAATCACAGGACGCCCGTCCCGCCCATATTCTTCCTCTTATTGAAGAATCCTGTTTTGATAATTCGATAAAGGTCGATCCTGAGCTTTAGGTACGTTTAACTACGACGCTAATTCACAGGACGCCCGTGCCGCCCATATTCTTTCTCTTATTGAAGAATCCTGTTTTGATAATTCGATAAAGGTCGATCCTGAGATTTAGGTACGTTTAACTACGACGCTAAATCACAGGACGCCCGTGCCGCCCATATTCTTCCTCTTATTGAGGAATCCTGATTTGATAATTCGATAAAGGTCGATCCTGAGCTTTAGGTAAGTTTAACTACGACGCTAATTCACAGGACGCCCGTGCCGCCCATATTCTTCCTCTTATTGAAGAATCCTGTTTTGATAATTCGATAAAGGTCGATCCTGAGCTTTAGGTAAGTTTAACTACGACGCTAAATCACAGGACATCCGTGCCGCCCATATTCTTCCTCTTATTGAAGAATCCTGTTTTGATAATTAGATAAAGGTTGATCCTGAGCTTTAGGTACGTATAACTACGACGCTAATTCACAGGACGCCCGTGCCGCCCATATTCTTCCTCTTATTGAAGAATCCTGTTTTAATAATTCGATAAAGGTCGATCCTGAGCTTTAGGTAAGTTTAACTACGACGCTGAATTACAGGACGCCCGTGCCGCCCATATTCTTCCTCTTATTGAAGAATCCTGTTTTGATAATTCGATAAAGGTCGATCCTGAGCTTTAGGTACGTTTAACTACGACGCTAAATCACAGGACGCCCGTGCCGCCCATATTCTTCCTCTTATTGAAGAATCCTGTTTTAATAATTCGATAAAGGTCGATCCTGAGCTTTAGGTACGTTTAACTACGACGCTAAATCACAGGACGCCCGTGCCGCCCATATTCTTCCTCTTATTGAAGAATCCTGTTTTAATAATTCGATAAAGGTCGATCCTGAGCTTTAGGTACGTTTAACTACGACGCTGAATCACAGGACGCCTGTGCAGCCCATATTCTTCCTCTTATTGAAGAATCCTGTTTTAATAATTCGATAAAGGTCGATCCTGAGCTTTAGGTACGTTTAACTACGACGCTGAATCACAGGACGCCTGTGCAGCCCATATTCTTCCTCTTATTGAAGAATTCCGTTTTGATAATTCGGTAAAGGTCGATCCTGAGCTTTAGGTACGTTTAACTACGACGCTAAATCACAGGACGCCCGTGCCGCCCATATTCTTCCTCTTATTGAAGAATCCTGTTTTAATAATTCGATAAAGGTCGATCCTGAGCTTTAGGTACGTTTAACTACGACGCTAAATCACAGGACGCCCGTGCCGCCCATATTCTTCCTCTTATTGAAGAATCCTGTTTTAATAATTCGATAAAGGTCGATCCTGAGATTAAGGTACGTTTAACTACGACGCTAAATCACAGGACGCCCGTTCCGCCCATATTCTTCCTCTTATTGAAGAATCCTGTTTTAATAATTCGATAAAGGTCGATCCTGAGCTTTAGGTACGTTTAACTACGACGCTGAATCACAGGACGCCTGTGCAGCCCATATTCTTCCTCTTATTGAAGAATCCCGTTTTGATAATTCGGTAAAGGTCGATCCTGAGTTTTAGGTACGTTTAACTACGACGCTAAATCTCAGGCCGCCCATACCGCCCATGTTCTTCATCTTATTGAAGAATGCTTTTCTGTGAACTCGATTTCCATTTATAGTCCATCCTGAACTTTAGGTACGTTTAACTACGACGCTAAATCTCAGGGCCGCCCATACCGCCCATATTCTTCACCTTTTTGAAGACTCTTGTTTCGAAAAATTCGAGTTACAGGTATGTTCAATCTCAAGACGCATATGCCACCCGAATTTTTTACCCTTTTGGAAAGTCCTGTGTACCGCCTGATTATTGTTGTCCGCGACAATATCCAGATCGCCGATAGCCTCATTTCACAGAAACGAGTAACCACGACCACCAGAGGAGAGAAGCAGAGATTTCGCTAAGGACGTCGTAAATTGTTTAATATTCAAGAAGCCATCAAATATTTGAATTATTTAAATTACCCAATATTATCAGATTTGTATTAAATAGGCAATAAACTCGGTTATGTTATTAGTTTGTCTTTTACTTTATCGAATTTGGAACAAGTATTAAAGAAGACCTGAAACCTGGACGTACTCAACTGCGCTGAACTGATCCCGCAGACAATAACGTCACAAAGTCTATCGATTGCGTCGGGTGAGCTGGCCTGCGCTGATGATTGGCAAAACCATGAAACCGGTTCGTAGGTGTTTCCCCATGTAGGTTGAGATATGTTTTGGAATTGAGATTGGCAGCACTTTGCAAAGTAGTTCTTGTGGAATACTTTGGTCAAGAATTCACCAGATATAATTCAATGGTCATAGGTGTAGCAGTAGAAGTTCTTTGGGAAGGCCGCAATCGCAGCCTGCCAAGTAGGCCCTCATGGGCCCTTTTTGTCATCCTCCATTCTCCACTTATCTACATTCATCCTCCTAGTCTTCCTTTTTGAACCTTTGTGATCTCCTTATGAAGGTCAGTATGTCCGACCACTCCAAGTCATTGGTTCCTCTTGTTTGAGTTTCTCGACTCCAAAGGTTCCAAATCTTAGCCTCCCATACGCCTCAGACTCGCCGAGGAAGTGGAAAAAAGTTTCTTCGTCTTCTTCGCATTTGCGGCAAGTGGGGTTGTCTTTTATACCTATAAGTGATAGGTGTATGGTTAACTTATTGTATTCTGTTACTGTTCCTATAAGGAGGCGTAGTGCTTGGCGGTTTCTGCCTAAGAGCCATGTCATCCTTCACTTACTAAAGCCGGCCACGAAGTTTTTCGACTGCCTACAGCCAGTGTTATCCCCCAAAGTTTATTCAGCTCTTCTTCTGCCCACTCGTCGAGGGCTGAGGGGGTTTGACTCTTTGTGATGCCTAGCACAGGCTTCGGCCCACAGAACGGCGCTGCGGATCCAGATCTGGCAAGACCGTCTGCCACCTCGTTTCCGCGCACCCCTCTGTGACCCAGGACCCATACCAGGTAGCTTTTCGAGGGCATCTTCGCATTCCTGTACTAGCGCTGAGCTTGGTTTAGGATGGCAGATGGCTCTGAGCGCTGCCTGACTATCCGAACAGATATAAATTCTCTGTTCGGAACCTTCTTTCACCTCTTGCCTCATAGCTACGGATAGGATGGCGAACACTTCAGCTTGAAAAACTGTTATCCACCCAAAGCGTAGCTCTCTCGTACCTCTCTTCCATCCAGGTAAATTCCGGCGCCTGAAGCCTGTTTGTCAGTCAGACGTGAACCATCCACCTAACATATTCGGCTTCCTGTGCTGAACTCCAGCGTGTTTCCTCCCCAACTCTCTATTCAATCGCAGTCTGTCTTGTACGCTTTTAACTCTGAGGGCAGAGATCTGGAACTCCTGCTCCGCCCACTTCGCAATTTCCACATATTATCGCTCCTTCATTTATCCAGACTCCCGAGTCCCGCATCCTCAAATGAGCTGCCATTGCCTCCTTCTTGATCCAGACTGGGAGCAGTAGCAGCCTCAGCAGTACCTTCAACACTGCGGTTGAAGTCATTCTAATTTCGCCCGTTATTTCCATACAGGCCAACATCTGGAGCTTTCTAAGTTTTTGGCCTATTGTGCTGCTCTCTACGCCTGGCCACCACACGGCTGACCCATAATGGATATTTGGTCTTACGACTGCCGTATACAGCCGGCGCATGATCACTGGATTGGTGACCCAATTGCTTCCTACTATTCTCCGCAGTTGCCATAGGATTGCTACCGACTTTCGAATAACCCCATCTACGTGCGGCCTCCCTAAAAGTTTGGAATCCAGGACCACTCCCAGGTTTTTGACCTGCTGGACTAACTCCAGCTCTTGCCCAAACATGGTAGGTGGCCTGAATCCATTTTTTTCCTCGGATTGGTGAACAGGATCATATCGGTTTTTGTCGGATTCACTGAGAGCCCTGCTACACCGCACCATCTCTCAATTATTCTACAGGCAGCCTGTATACGGTCGCAGACGACTCCGATGAATCGTACACTGATTAGGACAACTCCGTCGTCCGTGTATGCCTGCGCCTCGAAACCTTCATCTGCGAGTTTACCCAGGAGTTCATTCATCACTAAGCACCACAGATAAGGAGAGAGGCAGCTTCCCTGAGGACAGCCCCCCTCTACCTCGGATTCCAGTCTGATGTCTCCCCAGGATACCTCGACCTTTCTTCTCGTAAGCGACGATACAACCCAGCTGACCATCGATTAAGACGTTCCTCTGGCCATTAGTGCTGCCTCTATTGTCGCTGTTTTTGCATTATCAAATGCGCATTCCACATCGACAAACAATCCTCTTTGAACCTTAGTGTCCTTTCGATCCTTCTCCATCTAGTTTCATTTCAGTCAAGGAATACTGCTGGTATATGTATGTTTGCATGCCCAGGGTGTTCCAGAATAAAAGGGTCAAACTCCGGTGATCCTCAGTTGATTTTAGCCATTAAAATTTTCATAAACATCACATTATTGGGGAAAATCAATGAAATTCAAATACATTCATTTAACTTCACATTCAAAAACATTGCACTGTGTGTTGAATGGGAAAAAATTGAGAATCACAAAAAATGAACCGAGCCCAGATCTTACCTTATGTGTTGCCGTAATCCGTCTTAGGTGAATCCAAGTCGGCCAACTGATGCAGGTTGAAGAGCTGAAGTGCACTTCACTTTTTTTAATGTTCACACGAAATTGGTGTTCGCGTGGGTGGATGATAGCGTTGATTGGTAAAGTCCTACATACGTTGATTTTCGTTGTTCTGCTCGACGTATTGGCTTGATCTGGCTATGGGTTTTTTGTGGAAATGTAAAGGTACAGGGAGAATCTGCTAATCGATAGATGTATTACGCAGGACTCCACGCAGTATAAGCGTAACCTTTCGATGGCCTGGATCGACTATCGCAAGGCATTTGACACGACATCGCATGAGCTAATCATGCACGTTCTTCGATGCCTTGCGATACCCGATCAAATAATGAGATGCATTGAACAAGAAAAGCAGGGTCTACTTTAAGGAATTAATGAAAGATTGTTCCTGAATATACTGTATTCAGTCTGATAGAAAAATGAAAAATCATGTAAAATAAAACAATAAAGACAGCACAATAAAGCGGGACGCGACAATAATAATAATAATAATAATAATAATAATAATAATAATAATAATAATAATAATAATAATAATAATAATAATAATAATAATAATAATAATAATAATAATAATAATAATAATAATAATAATAATAATAATAATAATAATAATAATAATAATAATAATAATAATAATAATAATAATAATAATAATAATAATAATAATAATAATAATAATAATAATAATAATAATAATAATAATAATAATAATAATAATAATAATAATAATAATAATAATAATAATAATAATAATAATAATAACAAGATGGAAGCTAAGATCAAGTCGGCGAGACAACACGCGTCTCGTATCCAGTGTGTGGTGGACTACATGTCGGCCAATAGGCCGTTCACGCCTGCAGTGCGGCGAATTGCTGCAAGGCTAAGACGAGCTCACCACACATTGAATCAAGGCGTGCTGTTTACCATAAAACAGCACTGTCTTGATAGGATACGAATGCTAGTGGCTGCAAAGAAGTCACTAGTGAGGCGGGCGAGAAGTATCGCGGAAAACATAAAGTTCCGCGATAAACCTTCCCGCTTATTCCAAGAGCCTCCACGTGTTGTCGATAACCCGCCGACTGCTGATCGGGTAGAAACCTTCTGGAAGAACATCTATGAGTTTCCGCAACCACTCAATGTAGACACTCCAGCCCTAGCGCAGTTCGAAGCTTACTGCGGGACGCTTCGGCAGCCTGAGCACAATGATCTGCGCAATCCGATAACCACGGAAGAAGTTCGAGGGGCCCTCAAAGGCTCAAAGAACTTTGCTGCTCCAGGCCCTGATGGGTTGAATAATTATTGGTGGAAAAAGTTTCCAACAACCCACCGCCATCTGGCTAGAGTTTTTAACTCATGGCTAGATGGGGAGCAGCAGATTCCGGAGTGGTTTGTCGAGGGGCGAACCGTGCTCATCCCCAAGAACGGAGATTTGTCTGATCCAAAGAATTACAGGCCGATAACATGCTTGAATGCGTGCTATAAGTTGTTTACCCGCATCTTATACACGCGCATTCTCTCCGCAGTTGATCCGGTGTATGAACGGATATATGAGCAAAGAGGGTCAAAGAAAGGGGTCACCGGCTGCAAGGAGAACCTGCTCATCGATAGATGTATCACGCAGGACTCCGTGCAGTATAATCGTAACCTTTCGATGGCCTGGATTGATTACCGAAAGGCATTTGATACAAAATCGCATGAGTTAATCATGCATTTGCTCAGATGTCTTGAGGTACCCAATCAAATAGTGGGATGCATTGGACAACTGATGCCACTCTGGAGGACTCGCTTCACCATAAGATCTGGTAGAGACATAGTCCAAACAGAGCAGGTCATCATTAGAAGAGGCGTGTTTCAGGGAGACTCCCTCAGCCCTCTTCTCTTCTGCATCTCACTATTGCCATTGTCCGTTGTACTTAGGAATACCCGTGGGTACAACTGCGGCACCCCCAGCAACCGGAGGCATAAAGTCACTCATCTGTTTTACATGGATGACCTCAAATTATATGCCTCTGGAGAAAGGGACCTACATCAGTCCCTTAGGGTGGTGGAAGAGTACACGCATGCTATCGGAATGTAATTTGGGATCGACAAATGTGCCACGGTTCATCTCAAAAGAGGACGATGCGAGGAATACGGAGAGGATGTCCAGCTCGTAGACGGAAGCATCCTACATCATCTGGATGCCGGAGAGACGTATACTTACCTAGGGGTGGAGCAACGCCACTCCCAAGAGGTATTCACAGTTAAGAACTCTCTCCGCGGCAAGTATCAGCATAAACTCCGACAGATCTGGTCATCAGAACTGTCGGGGAAGAACAAAGTTGCTGCAACCAATATGCTTGCCGTTCCGATCCTTCTCTACTCTTTCGGAATAATGAAGTGGACTAAGGAAGAACTGCGACAACTCGACGTTAAAACTCGCAAAGTGATGCATCTCAATAGGTGCTTGCATCCTAAATCGTCCGTTCCACGGTTATACTTTCCCAGACAACGGGGAGGCCGTGGACTCTTGAGTTTGGAGTGTATGCATAACAGAATGGTTCTGGATGGGGCCTGTAAAGTCATCAGTGTTGAATATGTTTACTTACAATTTTAGCAAACTATATTATACTCTGTATATGACTGAGAATGATATGAGTAACTGTCATTGTCAAATGTAACAGTTCGTTCAGTTGTAGACTTCATAAAATACAAGTTCCTTTTCGTACTGTTGATTACTTTTATTCACTGAATATTTCATCAGGTTATGGGCCCAGAATTTGGCTGTTGAGTACAATAGTAGGTATTCAATAACTCTTTTGCATTCTGCATAACAATTGGATAAAAGTCTAAGTAATTTGAAAGACATGGCTTCCTCACTTGGGTATGCATTACCGCAACTGACTGGAAACAATTTCTCATCATGGAAATTTCGTCTCGAGTTCATTTTGGCAAAGGAAGGAGTGAAAGAATGCCTATCCAAGGAAGAAAAGGACGTGAAGGTAGAAGAACGGGAGACATTTAAAGCTAAGGATATCAAGGCATCATGTATAATAGTTCAATGCATTTCTGATAAATACATTGAGTATGTCCGAGAGGCAGAAACGGCAAAATCCATGATGCAAAATCTTGATAAAGTGTTCAACCGAAAGAGTCCGCTCATAAGATTATTCATTCTGAGGAATATACTGCAGCTGAAGTGCACTGGGGAACTTCAGGATCATTTTATGCAGGTTGATGGATTACTCAGGGACCTTGAAGAAGCTGGCATGAAGCTCGACGAAACGGACAAGATATGTTTTCTACTCCTGACAATGCCCGAGAAGTTTGAAGTTGTTATTACAGCAATTGAGACAGTAACAACAAAAATTAGTATGGAGTTTGTGAAAAGTCGATTACTCGATGCCGAATTGAAATCGAAAGGAGCTGCTATGGACACTACAGACAGTAATTTTAGTTTTGGTGCATCCAATTCGGAGTTCCGTAGAGAAAGGTGCTTTCGGTGTCATCAATGGGGCCATATCAAACGAAATTGTCCAAAATTTCGGAATACGAGAGAAAATGATAACAGTAATTTTCATTCTCGGAACTATGCTGTAAACTCGAGTGAAAATGATAGTAATTTTCAGTGTCGGAACTATTCTGGAAACTCGCGAGGTAGTTTCCGTGGTCGTGGAAATGGACAACACGCAAGAAGGGGTGCACATTTCACATCAGGTGAAGTGGAACAAATAGGACACGATCAGGAAGAAATCACCTTCGTAAGTGAAGTTTTGATGTCAGATATTATTGAAAAACAATCTGATTCGGAAGGTGGGGTTACATTCATCCTCGATAGTGGAGCTACTGATCATTTAGTCAAAGAAGATGTTGCAAAATTCATGACAGACATTCATAATTTGGATCGGGATGTCAAAATTCGGATCGCAAATGGCGGAGAATTAATCGCAAGGCAAAACGGGATTTTAAAACTGAAAGTGAATGACAGAACTGTAAAAGTGAATGCATTGATTGTTCCTTCGCTGACGCAAAATCTACTGTCAGTTCGAAAGATTATGAATTCCGGAATGAAGGTTACATTCGAGAACAATAATGCGACTATTTCAAATGATAAAAACTTCAGTTTTGAAATGAAATGTGAACGGAACTTATTTGCTGCCGAATTTCCCTTATATTCATCTGAAAATGCTCTAGTTTCGGACAAAGTGTGGCATCAGAGACTTGGTCATCCGTGTGATAAGAATATTAAACTGTTGAACTTTAATAAACCAAATGAAAAATGTGGTCCTTGTATGATCGGAAAAGCAACAAAATTGCCTTTCAAGACTGTGATACATCCGCGATCGGAACGTATCGGCGAACTGATACACAGTGACATTTGTGGTCCAATAAAAACACCTACGTTGTCTGGACACAAGTTCTTCCAAGTGATTGTCGAAGATAAGACCCATTTCACGAGTGTGTATTTATTGAAGGAGAAAGCCGAAGCTCAGCACAATATTATGAATTATGTTCGACGTTTGAAATCTGATGGAGTGAAGTGCAGTCGCATCAGATGTGATAACGGTGGAGAATTTACATCGCATGCTTTGAAAAATTTCTGTAACCAGAAAGGAATAGACATTGAATATACACGACCTTACAATAGTCAACAAAACGGGGTTAGTGAACGTACAAATCGGACACTGATGGAGAAAACAAGAACTTTATTTGCAGAAACTAGTTTACCTGAGTATTTGTGGGGAGAAGCAATCAGCTGTGCAGCTTATCAGCTCAATCGTACACCCACAAGTGCCTTGTTGGGTAAAGTTCCAGCAGAACAATATTATGGGTTTGTTGACTATTCTAGACTTCGAGTATTTGGATGTAGAGCATGGTACTATATACAACCTACTTCTAAGAATAAACTGGATCCAAGGGCAAAGGAAGTTCGTTTTGTAGGGTATTCCAATAATGGATACCGCCTATGGGATCCACAAACAAACAGTATTGTTGTTTCTCGTCATGTTAAGTTTGATGAATCGGACTACCTATACCATAGGAAAACTTATATACCTGAGATGAAAGAAGATGTTGAAACAATCATACCTAATGAGAATGAAGACTCCGTTGAAGTTCCAGACGATCAACCCAACACAAGTGGTGAACAAAACCAAGGAACATCTAAGAGACCCAGCAGGAATATCACCTTACCCAAGAAATTGAGAGATTTTGAAATGTATTCAGCCTTCTGTTTGCTCACGGATATTCCTGAATCATTTGAAGAGGCTGCTAACAGTGAGGGATGGAGAGATGCGATTGATAAAGAAATTCATGCACATGAAAAACATTGTACATAGGAACCAGCATATCTACCCTCGGGAAAATACGCCATCGATACAAGATGGGTTTTTACTATTGAACAAGACGGCACCAAAAAGGCACGTTTGGTTGCCAAGGGCTTTCAGACCGAACCCTCCTATGAAGTTTACTCGCCAGTAGTAAGACACGCTACTATCAAAATGTTGATTGCACATGCAATACAGGAAAACTGGGAAATAAGACAACTCGATATTCCGACGGCATTCCTGAACGGTGATCTTGATCTGGACATTTATATCAAAATTCCAGACGGAATCAAATGTACCAATGGAACCGTTCTCAAATTACGTAAAGCTCTCTATGGCTTGAGAGAAGCACCCAGAAAATGGAACGAGAAATTCAACATTTTTGCTGAGTGGTATGGATTGGAACGGTCACTTTATGACTTTTGTTTTTACGTGGGACCAGATGTTTTCCTAATTATTTGGATCGACGATATCATCGTTTGTGGACCAGGAAGCGATAAGCTAATCAACGCACTGCACGAAAAATTCAATGCTAAAGACTTAGGAATTTTAAGCCATTTTCTTGGCACAGACTTCAAAATTGAGAAGGATATTTGCAAAATCTCCCAAGAGAAGCTGATAAACAAAGTGCTTGTCAAATTCCACATGCAGGACTGTAAAGGTGTGGCTACTCCAATGGAGCACAATTTTCAGGCGACGGACAAGACTGCAATTGAAGCACCTTATAGACAACTTATTGGTAGTCTGATGTATATTGCTGTCATAAGCCGTCCTGATATAATGTTTTCAGTATCATTCTTAAGCAGATTTCTCGACAAACCCACTCAACAACTGTGGATTGCAGCTAAAAGAGTTTTGAGGTATTTATGTGAAACCAGCAATCTGAGTCTGACATATCGTCGACAGTCAAGTGAGATCGGAATAATTGCACACTCTGACGCCGACTATGCTAGCGATGTAACGAACCGAAAGAGTGTCAGTGGTTCTGCTATTTTCTACAAAGGAAACTTAGTGTTTTGGCAGTCGAATAAACAAGATTGTGTTGCTAAATCTACTTATGAATCGGAGTATCTAGCAGCATCACTCACAGCTTCAGAAGTTGTTAATTTGGTCGGCATTGCGAATCAATTGAACCGATGTAGTAACCCGGCTACGATTTTCATCGATAATCAAGGAGCAATTAAAGGAATACACAGCTACGAGAACAGCAAGAGATGCAAACACATTGACGTCAAGGCTCATTTCATCAAAGATCTTGTAGAGAAGGATGTCATCAAAGTCGAATATGTTCCTACGAATGAAAATACAGCCGATATTTTAACTAAAGCCTTGCCCAAACAAAAATTTGAATATTTTCGTGAAAAGTTTAATGTTGTTTGAAGTATTTTGAATTATGAGAATTTAAAATTGAGAGGGGGTGTTGAATATGTTTACTTACAATTTTAACAAACTATATTATACTCTGTATATGACTGAGAATGATATGAGTAACTGTCATTGTCAAATGTAACAGTTCGTTCAGTTGTAGACTTCATAAAATACAAGTTCCTTTTCGTACTGTTGATTACTTTTATTCACTGAATATTTCATCAATCAGGAGTTCAGATCCCCTTCTCTGCATGGTCCGCGACCATGAAAAAGCAGGGATTGGAGCATTTCTTTTTAAGGCAGCAACCCGTGCTGCCGATGAACTCGGTCTCGTATTCGACACTGAACGGGCTAACCCAAACTCTGTCACCGAGTTGGGACCCGTTCAGCAAAAAGCTCACATCAAAGCTGCGGAGACAGAGGTCCTGCTACAGCTACATATGGATAAGCCAATGCATGGTGTCTTCTTTCACAACATCGAAGACCTTGGCTTATCCAAAAGCTTGACCTTTGCCTTCCTCAGGTCGAGTGAGCTGAAGTCGGAGACCGAGGGTTTCATAATGGCCTGCCAAGATGGTGTCTTCAACACCCTCGTCTACTGTAGTCGCGTGATGGGTATAGACGTCCCTGACACCCGATGCAGGGCATGTCGTGGGGCACCTGAGACCGTAATGCATTTGCTATCAGCATGCCCATCTTATGCGGTCTCAGCCTATATCCACAGGCATAACGCGGCGCTACGAGTGTTATACTACCATCTACGAAACTCGTACGGTATAGACGAGACACCGGTGTTGCCTTATGTTCCGGGGGATATTGAGTCCGTGGTGGAGAATGAGAGGTGCCGGATCTATTAGAACTACTCATTCCCCACCCTCAGGCAAATACAAGCCAATAAGCCTGATGTTGTCCTCCTCGACCACCAAAGTAAACGATATTCGTCATGGAGTTTTCCGCTCCAGGCGAAATGAATATCGTACGAAAAGAGGAGGAAAAACGGACTAAATATCGAGATCTTCTCTTTGAACTCCGCAGGTTATATCCGGACCATTCTGTCAAAATGGTGGTTCTGATCATAGGAGTCCTTGGTGGAATGATGGACACACTGCTCTCCAACTTGAAGATAATACCTGCTTGCCGTAATATGGCAGAAATCTTAGCAGCGCGACTGCAGAAGGCCGTCATCCTTGGTTCGCTCCGTCTACTCAGGGCACATGATTCTCGGACCCAATAGTCACTCACCCTACGGACGTAGGGAGTGGTTATTGGGGTTAACGACACCAGCGCGCCCTCCGGATGTATCGGAGCACCGGAGACAGGGCCTGACTGGTACATTCCCAACGGAAAAAAAAAAAATAATAATAATAATAATAATAATAATAATAATAATAATAATAATAATAATAATAATAATAATAATAATAATAATAATAATAATAATAATAATAATAATAATAATAATAATAATAATAATAATAATAATAATAATAATAATAATAATAATAATAATAATAATAATAATAATAATAATAATAATAATAATAATAACCAACACCTAAGGCCCTGGTGAGTTGCGACACCACCTACCCGAGCAAAAGATGGAAAATCGGATCGGCAGCTCATGCGCATCCGGGAGGGAAAAGGCATTTTTCCCTCCGGTGTCGGCCGTGGGTTTACTGGGTTAACCCCCCAGTAAACCCTAATACTAATACTCGGTTCCAAACAATCGGGGAAGAGGCCCCCACAACCGACCCCCTCGGATTAGGGGTCAAAGGCAAGGTGGTGGGGCCAACAACGATGATTTGCCAAATGACAACCGCAATGACAACGGACGCTTTGAGTAGACGGACGAATTGAGAGACGGACTTCTGTATATCTACGAGAGCAGTGAGCCCGCCCGGAGAGGATACATGGCAAGGATGCATGCTCTCTGGTGTGAAAGACACCCAGAGCATGCCGCCGTTTCCGCCCAAAATCTCAGGGATTATGTTTCCTATCTCCGGGCTCGAGGCTATGTTAGAGCTCCTCCTCAGCCGATTAACGAAGTGGCAGAAGTGGCAGATATGCCACGTGTCGGTGTGGCTGTAGAGGAGGCTCGCATCATACCACCAATGGAGGACATCAGAACCCGCAGGGCACTTCACAATATGAAGCCCCTGAAGCCGCAAGAACTGGCACGAGTGGATGCAGAGATTGGCGATGTTCTTTCAGAAGAGGCTACCATCTGGCAGATCAATTCTGTCGTGTACGACGCCGCTCATGCTCTATCCCAGACGGAGAGAAGGGAAACCACCGCTCTTGTTGGGAGGCATGAGCGACGCGTTCACAAGATGGAAGCTAAGATCAAGTCGGCGAGACAACACGCGTCTCGTATCCAGTGTGTGGTGGAATACATGTCGGCCAATAGGCCTTTTACGCCGGCAGTGCGGCGAATTGCTGCAAAGCTAAGACGAGCTCACCACACATTGAATCAAGGCGTGCTGTTTACCATACAACAGCACTGTCTTGATAGGATACGAATGCTAGTGGCTGCAAAGAAGTCACTAGTGAAGCGGGCGAGAAGTATCGCGGAAAACATGAAGTTCCGCGATAAACCTTCTCGCTTATTCCAAGAGCCTCCACGTGTTGTCGATAACATGCCGGCTGCTGATCGGGTAAAAACCTTCTGGAAGAACATCTATGAGTTTTCGCAACCACTCAATGTAGACACTCCAGCCCTAGCGCAGTTCGGAGCTTACTGCAGGACGCTTCGGCAGCATGAGCACAATGATCTGCGCAATCCAATAACCACGGAAGAAGTTCGAAGGGCCCTAAAAGGTTCTGAGAATTTCGCTGCTCCAGGCCCTGATGGGTTGAATAACTATTGGTGGAAAAAGTTTCCAACAACCCACCGCCATCTGGCTAGAGTTTTTAACTCATGGCTAGATTGGGAGCAGCAGATTCCGGAGTGGTTTGTCGAGTGGCGAACCGTGCTCATCCCCAAAAACGGAGATTTGTCTGATCCAAAGAATTACAGGCCGATAACATGCTTGAATGCGTGTTATAAGTTGTTTACACGTATCTTATACACGCGCATTCTCTCCGCAGTTGATCCGGTGTACGAACGGATATATGAGCAAAGAGGGTCAAAGAAAGGGGTCGCCGGCTGCAAGGAGAACCTGCTCATCGATAGATGTATCACGCAGGACTCCGTGCAGTATAAGCGTAACCTTTCGATGGCCTGGATCGATTACCGCAAGGCATTTGATACAACATCGCATGAGTTAATCATGCATTTGCTCAGATGTCTTGAGGTACCCGATCAAATAGTGGGATGTATTGGACAACTGTTGCCACTCTGGAGGACTCGCTTCACCATAAGATCTGGTAGAGATTCAGTCCAAACAGAGCAGGTCATCATTAGAAGAGGCGTGTTTCAGGGAGACTCCCTCAGCCCTCTTCTCTTCTGCATCTCACTATTGCCATTTTCTGTTGTACTCAGGAATACCCGTGGGTACAACTGCGGCACCCCCAGCAACCGGAGGCATAAAGTCACCCATTTGTTCTACATGGATGACCTAAAATTATATGCCTCTGGAGAAAGGGACCTACATCAGTCCCTTAGGGTGGTGGAAGAGTACACGCATGCTATTGGAATGGAATTTGGGATCGACAAATGTGCCACGTTTCATCTTAAAAGAGGATGATGCGAGGAATACGGAGAGGATGTCCAGCTCGTAGACGGAAGCATCCTACATCATCTGGATGCCGGAGAGACGTATACTTACCTAGGGGTGAAGCAACGCCACTCCCAAGAGGTATTCACAGTTAAGAACTCTCTCCGCGGCAAGTATCAGCATAAACTCCGACAGATCTGGTCATCAGAACTGTCGGAGAAGAACAAAGTTGCTGCAACCAATATGCTTGCCGTTCCGATCCTTCTTTACTCTTTCGGAGTAATGAAGTGGACTAAGGAAGAGCTGCGACAACTCGACGTTAAAACTCGCAAAATGATGGAGCATGCATCCTAAATCGTCCGTTCCACGGTTATACTTTTCCAGACAACGGGGAGGCCGTGGACTTTTGAGTTTGGAGTGTCTGCATAACAGAATGGTTCTGGATGGGGCCTGCAAAGTCATCCGGAGTTCAGATCCCCTTCTCTGCATGGTCCGCGACCATGAAAAAGCAGGGATTGGAGCATTTCTTTTTAAGGCAGCAACCCGCGCGGCCGATGAACTTGGTCTCGTATTCGACACTGAACGGGCTAACCCAAACTTTGTCACCGAGTTGCGACCCGTTCAGCAAAAAGCTCACATCAAAGCTGCGGAGACAGAGGTCCTGCTACAGCTACATATGGATAAGCCAATGCATGGTGTCTTCTTTCACAACATCGAAGACATTGGCTTATTCAAAAGCTTGACCTTTGCCTTCCTCAGGTCGAGTGAACTAAAGTCGGAGACCGAGGGATTCATAATGGCTTGCCAGGATGGTGTCTTCAACACCCTTGTCTACCGTGGTCGCGTGATGGGTATAGACGTCCCTGACACCCGATGCAGGGCATGTCGTGGGGCACCTGAGACCGTGATGCATCTGCTATCAGCATGCCCATGTTATGCGGTCTCAGCCTATATCCACAGGCATAACATATGGATAAGCCAATGCATGGTGTCTTCTTTCACAACATCGAAGACCTTGGCTTATCCAAAAGCATGACCTTTGCCTTCCTCAGGTCAAGTGAGCTAAAGTCGGAGACCGAGGGATTCATAATGGCCTGCCAGGATGGTGTCTTCAACACCCTTGTCTACCGTAGTCGCGTTATGGGTATAGACGTCCCTGACACCCGATGCAGGGCATGTCGTGGGGCACCTGAGACCGTAATGCATTTGCTATCAGCATGCCTATCTTATGCGGTCTCAGCCTATATCCACAGGCATAACGCGGCGCTACGAGTGTTGTACTACCACCTACGACACTCGTACGGCATAGACGAGACACCGGTGTTGCCTTATGATCCGGGGGATATTGAGTCCGTGGTGGAGAATGAGAGATGCCGAATCTATTGGAACTACTCATTTCCCACCCTCAGGCAAATACAAGCCAATAAGCCTGATGTTGTCCTCTTCGACCACCAAAGTAGAACGATATTCGTCATGGAGTTTTCCGCTCCAGGCGAAATGAATATCGTTCGGAAAGAGGAGGAAAAACGGACTAAATATCTTCTCTTTGAACTCCGCAGGTTATATCCGGACCATTCTGTCAAAATGGTGGTTCTGATTATAGGAGTCCTTGGTGGAATGATGGACACACTGCTCTCTAACTTGAAGATAATACCAGCTTGCCGAAATATGGCAGAAATCTTAGCAGCAAGAATGCAGAAGGCCGTTATACTTGGTTCGCTCCGTCTACTCAGGGCACACGATTCTCGGATCCAAAAATCACTCACCCTACGGACGTAGGGAGTGGTTATTGGGGTTAACGACACCAGCGCGCCCTCCGGATGGGTCGGAGCATCGGAGACAGGGCCTGACTGGTACACTCCTAGGAGGCAAAAATAATAATAATAATAATAATGATAATAATAATAAGTAGACGGAAGCATCCTACATCATCTGGATGCCGGAGAGACTTATACCTACCTTGGGGTGGAACAACGCCGCTCCCAAGAGGTATTTGCAGTTAAAAACTCTCTCCGCGGCAAGTATCAGCATAAACTCCGACAGATCTGGTCATCAGAACTGTCGGGGAAGAACAAAGTTGCTGCAACTAATATGCTTGCCGTTCCGATCCTTCTTTACTCTTTCGGAGTGATAAAGTGGACTTAGGAAGAGCTGCGACAACTTGACGTTAAGACTCGCAAAATGATGCATCTCAATAGGAGCTTGCATCCTAAATCGTCCGTTCCACGGTTATACTTTCCCAGACAACGGGGAGGCCGTGGACTTTTGAGTTTGGAGTGTCTGCATAACAGAATGGTTCTGGATGGGGCCTGTAAAGTCATCAGGAGTTCAGATCCCCTTCTCTGTATGGTCCGCGACCATGAGAAAGCAGGGATTGGAGCATTCCTTTTTAAGGCAGCTACCCGTGCGGCCGATGAACTCGGTCTCGTTTTCGACACTGAACGGGCTAACCCAAACTCTGTCACCGAGTTGGGACCCGTTCAGCAAAAAGCTCACATAAAAGCTGCGGAGACAGAGGTCCTGCTACAGCTACGTATGGATAAGCCAATGCATGGTTGTCTTCTTTCATAACATCGAAGACCTTGGCTTATCCAAAAGCTTGACCTTTGCCTTCCTCAGGTCGAGTGAGCTAAAGTCGGAGACCGAGGGATTCATAATGGCCTGCCAGGATGGTGTCTTCAACACCCTTGTCTACCGTAGTCGCGTGATGGGTATAGACGTCCCTGACACCCGATGCAGGGCATGTCGTGGGGCACCTGAGACCGTAATGCATTTGCTATCAGCATGCCCATCTTATGCGGTCTCAGCCTATATCCACAGGCATAACGCGGCGCTACGAGTGTTGTACTACCACCTACGACACTCGTACGGTATAGACGAGATACCGGTGTTGCCTTATGCTCCGGGGGATATTGAGTCGGTGGTGGAGAATGAGAGATGCCGAATCTATTGGAACTACTCATTCCCCACCCTCAAGCAAATACAAGCCAATAAGCCTGATGTTGTCCTCCTCGACCACCAAAGTAGAACGATATTCGTCATGGAGTTTTCCGCTCCAGGCGAAATGAATATCGTTCGAAAAGAGGAGGAAAAACGGACAAAATATCGAGATCTTCTCTTTGAACTCCGCAGGTTATATCCGGACCATTCTGTCAAAATGGTGGTTCTGATCATAGGAGTCCTTGGTGGAATGATGGACACACTGCTCTCCAACTTGAAGATAATACCTGCTTGCCGTAATATGGCAGAAATCTTAGCAGCGCAAATGCAGAAGGCCGTCATCCTTGGTTCGCTCCGTCTACTCAGGGCACATGATTCTCGGACCCAATAGTCACTCACCCTACGGACGTAGGGAGTGGTTATTGGGGTTAACGACACCAGCGCGCCCTCCGGATGTATCGGAGCACCGGAGACAGGGCCTGACTGGTACATTCCCAACGGGAAAAAAAAAAAAAAAAAAAATAATAATAATAATAATAATAATAATAATAATAATAATAATAATAATAATAATAATAATAATAATAATAATAATAATAATAATAATAATAATAATAATAATAATAATAATAATAATAATAATAATAATAATAATAATAATAATAATAATAATAATAATAATAATAATAATAATAATAATAATAATAATAACACCTAAGGCCCTGGTGAGTTGCGACACCACCTACCCGAGCAAAGGATGCAAAATCGGACCGGCAGCTCATGCGCATCCGGGAGGGAAGAGGCATCTTTCCCTCCGGTGTCAGCCGTGGGTTTACTGGGTTAACCCCCCATTAAACCCTAAAACCCCCACAACCGACCCCCTTGGATTAGGGGTCACAGGCAAGGTGGTGGGGCCAACAACGATGATTTGCCAGCTGACGACTTACGCTATGAAAACGGACGTTTTGAGTGGACGGATGGATTAAGGGACGGTCTTATGCATTGCTACGAGAGCAGTGAGCCCGCCCGGAGAGGATACATGGCGAGAATGCATGCTCTGTGGTGTGAAAGACACCCAGAGCATGCCGCCTTTTCCGCCCAAAATCTTAGGGATTATGTATCTCATCTTCAGAGACGAGGATATGTCAGAGCACCTCCTCAGCCGGTTATCGAAGTGGCACAAGTTATGCCACGTGTCGGTCTGGCTGTGGAGAATGCTCGCATCATACCACCGATGGAGGACATCAGAACTCGCAGGGCACTTCACCATATGAAGCCCCTGAAGCCACAAGAACTGGCACGAGTGGATGCGGAGATCGGCGATGTTCTTCCAGAAGAGGCTGACATCTGGCAGATCAATTCTGTCGTGTATGACGCCGCTCATACTTTAACCCAAACGCAGAGGAGGAACACCACCGCTGTACTTGGGAGGCATGAGCGACGCGTACACAAGATGGAAGCTAAGATCAAGTCGGCGAGACAACACGCGTCTCGTATCCAGTGTGTGGTGGACTACGTGGCGGCCAATAGGCCTTTCACGCCTGCAGTGCAGTGAATTGCCGCAAAATCAAGACGAGCTCACCACACATTGAATCAAAGGGCGCTGTTTACTTTTGAGTTTGGAGTGTCTGCATAACAGAATGGTTCTGGATGGGGCCTGCAAAGTCATCAGGAGTTCAGATCCCCTTCTCTGCATGGTCCGCGACCATGAAAAAGCAGGGATTGGAGCATTTCTCTTTAAGGCAGCAACCCGTGCAGCCGATGAACTTGGTCTCGTATTCGACACTGAACGGGCTAACCCAAACTCTGTCACCGAGTTGGGACCCGTTCAGCTAAAAGCTCACATCAAAGCTGCGGAGACAGAGGTCCTCCTACAGCTGCATACGGATAAGCCAATGCATGGTGTATTCTTCAACAACATCGAAGACCTTGGCTTATACAAAAGCTTGACCTTTGCCTTCCTCAGTTCGAGTGAGCTAAAGTCGGAGACCGAGAGATTCATAATGGCCTGCCAGGATGGTGTCTTCAACACCCTCGTCTACCGTAGTCGCGTGATGGGTATAGACGTCCCTGACACCCGATGCAGGGCATGTCGTGGGGCACCTGAGACCGTAATGCATTTGCTATCAGCATGTCCAGCTTATGCGGTCTCAGCCTATATCCACAGGCATAACGCGGCGCTACGAGTGTTATACTACCATCTGAGACACTCGTACGGTATAGACGAGACACCGGTGTTGCCTTATGTTCCGGGGGATATTGAGTCCGTGGTGGAGAATGAGAGGTGCCGAATCTATTGGAACTACTCATTCCCCACCCTCAGGCAAATACAAGCCAATAACCCTGATGTTGTCCTCCTCGACCGTCAAAGTAAAACGATATTCGTCGTGGAGTTTTCCGCTCCAGGCGAGATGAATATCGTTCGGAAAGAGGAGGAAAAACGGACTAAATATCGAGATCTTCTCTTTGAACTCCGCAGGTTGTATCCGGACCATTCTGTCAAAATCGTGGTTCTGATTATAGGAGTCCTTGGTGGAATGATGGACACACTGCTCTCTAATTTGAAGTTGATACCGGCCTGCCATAATATGGCACAAATCCCAGCCTCTCGAATGCAGAAGGCAGTCATCCTTGGTTCACTTCGTTTGCTCAGAACACATGACTCTCGGACCCAATAATCACTCACCCTACGGACGTAGGGAGTGGTTATTGAGGTAAACGACACCAGCGCGTCCTCCGGATGGGTCGGAGCACCGGAGACAGGACCTGACTGGTACACTTTTAAAGGAAAAAACAAATAATAATAATGACAATAATAATTAATAATAATAATAATAATAATAATAATAATAATAATAATAATAATAATAATAATAATAATAATAATAATAATAATAATAATAATAATAATAATAATAATAATAATAATAATAATAATAATAATAATAATAATAATAATAATAATAATAATAATAATAATAATAATAATAATAATAATAATAATAATAATAATAATAATAATAATAATAATAATAATAATAATAGTAGAACGATATTCGTCATGGAGTTTTCCGCTCCAGGCGAAATGAATATCGTTCGAAAAGAGGAGGAAAAACGGACTAAATATCGAGATCTTCTCTTTGAACTTCGCAGGTTATATCCGGACTATTCTGTCAAAATGGTGGTTCTGATCATAGGAGTCCTTGGTGGAATGATGGACACACTGCTCTCCAACTTGAAGATAATACCTGCTTGCCGTAATATGGCAGAAATCTTAGCAGCAAGAATGCAGAAGGCCGTCATCCTTGGTTCGCTCCGTCTACTCAGGGCACATGATTCTCGGACCCAATAGTCACTCACCCTACGGACGTAGGGAGTGGTTATTGGGGTTAACGAACGACACCAGCGCGCCCTCCGGATGTATCGGAGCACCGGAGACAGGGCCTGACTGGTACATTCCCAACGGGAAAAAAAAATAATAATAATAATAATAATAATAATAATAATAATAATAATAATGATGATGATGATGATGATGATGAAGATGATGATAATAATAATAATGATAATAATAATAATAATAATAATGATAATAATAATAATAATAATAATAATAATAATAATAATAATAATAATAATAATAATAATAATAATAATAATGATAATAATAATAATAATAATAATAATAATAATAATAATAATAATAATAATAATTTGGCCAGAGTTTTCAACTCATGGTTGAATGGTGAGCAGCAGATTCCCAATTGGTTTGTCGAGGGGCGAACCGTGCTGATCCCAAAAACGGGAGATTTGTCGGAACCGAAAAACTACAGGCCGATAAGATGCCTGAACGCATGTTATAAGATGTTCACCCGCATTTTGAACATGCGAATACTCACCGCAGTTGAACACGTGTACGAACGGATATATGAGCAAAGAGGGTCAAAGAAGGGAATCGCTGGATGCAAGGAGAATCTGCTAATCGATAGATGCAGGACTCCACGCAGTATAAGCGTAACCTTTCGATGGCCTGGATCGACTATCGCAAGGCATTTGACACGACATCGCATGAGCTAATCATGCACGTTCTTCGATGCCTTGCGATACCCGATCAAATAGTGAGATGCATTGAACAACTGATGCCGCTTTGGAGGACTCGCTTCACTATAACATCAGGTCAAGCTAGAGTCCAAACAGATCAGGTTATCTTCAGAAGGGGAGTGTTTCAGGGAGATTATCTCAGCCCCCTTCTCTTTTGCATCTCAGTATTGCCATTGTCCGTTGCCCTCAGAAAAACACGTGGATACTACTGCGGCACCCCCAGCTACCGGAGGCATAAGGTAAATCATCTATTCTACATGGATGATCTTAAGCTTTATGCCTCAGGTGAAAAGGACCTACGTCAGTCTTTGAGGGTGGTGGAGGAGTATACGCAGGCCATCGGCATGGAGTTTGGGATCGACAAATGTGCAACGGTTCATCTCAAAAGAGGACGATGCGACGATTAAGGAGAAGACGTCCAGCTCATAGACGGAAGCATCCTACGTCATCTGGGTGCCGGAGAGACGTATACCTACTTGGGAGTGGAACAACACCACTCTCAAGAAGTTATAATTATCAAAAACTCTCTCCGCGGCAAGTATCAGCACAAACTCCGACAGATCTGGTCATCAGAACTGTCGGGAAAGAACAAAGTTGCTGCCACAAAAATGCCTGCCGTTCCGATCTTACTCTACTCCTTCGGAGTAATGAAGTGGACTCAGGAGGAGCTGCGACAACTCGACGTAAAGACTCGCAAGATGATGCACATATACAGGAGTTTGCATCCCAACTCGTCCGTTCCTCGGTTATATCTCCACCGACAACAAGGAGGACGAGGACTTTTGAGTTTGGAGTGTCTTCACAACAGAATGGTATTGGATGGAGCATGTGAAGTGATCAGGAGTTTGGACCCCCTTCTCTGCATGGTTCGTGACCATGAAAACGCAGGGATTGCAGCGTTCCTCTTTAAGGCAGCAGCCCGAGCGGCTGATGAACTCGGTCTCAGTTTCGACACCAAACGGCGTGATCCGAACCCTGTCACAGAGTTGGCACCCGTTCGGCAAAAAGCCCATGTAAAGGCCGCAGAAAATGCAGCTCTTCTGCAGCTGCATAGGAATAAGCCTTTGCATGGGGTCTTCTTCAGAAACGTTGAAGACCTTGGCTTATCCAAGAACTTGACCTACGCTTTCCTTAGGTCAAGTGGGCTGGAGTCGGAGACCGAGGGATTCATAATGGCCTGCCAAGATGGTGTCTTCAACACCTTGGTCTACCGAAGCCACGTGATGGGTATAGAGGTCCCTGATATTAGATGCAGGGCCTGCCGTCAGGCGCCTGAGACCATTATGCATTTGCTGTCAGCATGTCCAGCATATGCGGTCTCAGCCTATATCCACAGACATAACGAGTGTACGAGTGTTTTATTACCACCTACGACACTAGTACGGTATAGACGAGACACCAGTGTGGCCTTACGCCCTGGGGAATATTGAGTCCGTGGTAGAGAATGAGAAGTGCTGGATCTACTGGAACTACTCATTTCCCACCCTCAGGCAAATACAGGCCAATAAGCCTGAAGTAGTACTCCTCGACCACGAAAGTAAGACGATTTTCGTCATTGAGTTTTCGGCTCTATCCAGACCATTCTGTAAAAATGGTTGTTCTGATAATAGGGTCCCTTGGCGGTGTTTTGGATTCATTACTCTCGAACCTAAAAATCTTACCGGCATGTAGGAAGATGTCAGAAATCATAGCCGGAAGAATGCAGAAGGCTGTCATCCTCGGTTCATTACGGCTGCTCAGGGCACACGATTCCCGGACCCAATAGCTGCTTACCCGATAGTTTGGGGAGTGGTTATTGGGGTAATGATGTTGCCAGCGCGCCCTCCGAATGTATCGGAGCATCGGGGACAGGGTCCGACTGGAGAATTTTAATTCAAATCAATAATAATAATAATAATAATAATAATAATAATAATAATAATAATAATAATAATAATAATAATAATAATAATAATAATAATAATAATAATAATAATAATAATAATAATAATAATAATAATAATAATAATAATAATAATAATACACGCGTCTCGTATCCAGTGTGTGGTGGACTTCGTGGCGGCCAATAGGCCTTTCACGACCGCAGTGCGGCGAATTGCCGCAAAATTGAGACGAGCTCACCACACATTAAATCAAGGTGTGCTGTTCACCATCAAACAGCACTGTCTTGATAGGATACGAATGCTAGTGGCTGCAAAGAAGTCACTAGTGAGGCGGGCGAGAGGTATCGCGGAAAACATAAAGTTCCGCGATAAACCTTCTCGCTTATTCCAAGAGCCTCCACGTGTTGTCAATAACCCGCCGGCTGCAGATCGGGTGGAAACATTCTGGAAGAATATCTATGAGTATCCGCAACCACTCAACGTAGATACTCCAGCCCTAGCGCAGTTCGAAGCATTTTGCAGGAGGCTTCGGCAGCCTGAGCTTAATGATCTGCGCATTCCGATAACCACGGAAGAAGTACGAGGGGCCCTAAAAGGCTCTAAGAATTTCGCTGCTCCAGGCCCTGATGGGTTGAATAACTATTGGTGGAAAAAGTTTCCAACAACCCACCGCCATCTGGCCAGAGTTTTCAACTCATGGCTAGATGGGGAGCAGCAGATTCCAGAGTGGTTTGTCGAGGGGCGAACCGTGCTCATCCCCAAAAACGGAGATTTGTCTGATCCAAAGAATTACAGGCCGATAACATGCTTGAATGCGTGTTATAAGGTGTTTACGCGCATCTTATACACGCGCATTCTCTCCGCAGTTGATCCGGTGTATGAACGGATAAATGAGCAAAGAGGGTCAAAGAAAGGGGTCGCCGGGTGCAAGGAGAACCTGCTCATCGATAGATGTATCACGCAGGACTCCGTGCAGTATAAGCGTAACCTTTCGATGGCCTGGATCGATTACCGCAAGGCATTTGATACAACATCACATGAGTTAATCATGCATTTGCTCAGATGCCTTGAGGTACCCGGTCAAATAGTGGGATGCATTGGACAACTGATGCCGCTCTGGAGGACTCGCTTCACCATAAGATCAGGTAGAGACATAGTCCAAACAGAGCAGGTCATCATTAGAAGAGGTGTGTTTCAGGGAGACTCCCTTAGCCCTCTTCTCTTCTGCATCTCACTATTGCCATTGTCCGTTGCACTAAGGAATACCCGTGGGTACAACTGCGGCACCCCCAGCAACCGGAGGCATAATGTCACCCATCTATTTTATATGGATGACCTCAAATTGTATGCCTCTGGAGAAAGGGACCTCTATCAGTCCCTTAGGGTGGTGGAAGAATATACGCATGCTATCGGTATGGAATTTGGGATCGACAAATGTGCCACGGTTCATCTCAAAAGAGGACGATGCGAGGAATACGGAGAGGATGTCCAGCTCGTAGACGGAAGCATCCTACATCATCTGGATGCCGGAGAGACTTATACCTACCTTGGGGTGGAACAACGCCGCTCCCAAGAGGTATTTGCAGTTAAAAACTCTCTCCGCGGCAAGTATCAGCATAAACTCCGACAGATCTGGTCATCAGAACTGTCGGGGAAGAACAAAGTTGCTGCAACTAATATGCTTGCCGTTCCGATCCTTCTTTACTCTTTCGGAGTGATGAAGTGGACTAAGGAAGAGCTGCGACAACTTGACGTTAAGACTCGCAAAATGATGCATCTCAATAGGTGCTTGCATCCTAAATCGTCCGTTCCACGGTTATACTTTCCCAGACAACGGGGAGGCCATGGACTTTTGAGTTTGGAGTGTCTGCATAACAGAATGGTTCTGGATGGGGCCTGTAAAGTCATCAGGAGTTCAGATCCCCTTCTCTGCATGGTCCGCGACCATGAGAAAGCAGGCATTGGAGCATTCCTTTTCAAGGCAGCTACCCGTGCGGCCGATGAACTCGGTCTCGTTTTCGACACTGAACGGGCTATCCCAAACTCTGTCACCGAGTTGGGACCCGTTCAGCAAAAAGCTCACATAAAAGCTGCGGAGACAGAGGTCCTGCTACAGCTACATATGGATAAGCCAATGCATGGTGTCTTCTTTCATAACATCGAAGACCTTGGCTTATCCAAAAGCTTGACCTTTGCCTTCCTCAGGTCGAGTGAGCTAAAGTCGGAGACCGAGGGAATCATAATGGCCTGCCAGGATGGTGTCTTCAACACCCTTGTCTACCGTAGTCGCGTGATGGGTATAGACGTCCCTGACACCCGATGCAGGGCATGTCGTGGGGCACCTGAGACCGTAATGCATTTACTATCAGCATGCCCATCTTATGCGGTCTCAGCCTATATCCACAGGCATAACGCGGCTCTACGAGTGTTGTACTACCACCTATGACACTCGTACGGTATAGACGAGACACCGGTGTTGCCTTATGCTCCGGGGGATATTGAGTCCGTGGTGGAGAATGAGAGATGCCGAATCCATTGGAACTACTCATTCCCCACCCTCAGGCAAATACAAGCCAATAAGCCTGATGTTGTCCTCCTCGACCACCAAAGTAGAACGATATTCGTCATGGAGTTTTCCGCTCCAGGCGAAATGAATATCGTTCGAAAAGAGGAGGAAAAACGGACTAAATATCGAGATCTTCTCTTTGAACTCCGCAGGTTATATCCGGACCATTCTGTCAAAATGGTGGTTCTGATTATAGGAGTCCTTGGTGGAATGATGGACACACTGCTCTCTAACTTGAAGATAATACCGGCTTGCCGTAATATGGCAGATATCTTAGCAGCAAGAATGCAGAAGGCTGTTATACTTGGTTCGCTCCGTCTACTCAGGGCACATGATTCTCGGACCAAATAATCACTCACCCTACGGACGTAGGGAGTGGTTATTGGGGTTAACGACACCAGCGCGCCCTCCGGATGGGTCGGAGCACCGGAGACAGGGCCTGACTGGTACACTCCTAAGGAAAAAAATAATAATAATAATAATAATAATAATAATAATAATAATAATAATAATAATAATAATAATAATAATAATAATAATAATAATAATAATAATAATAATAATAATAATAATAATAATAATAATGATTTGCCAAACGATGACGACCGCGATAACAACGGACGCTTTGAGTGGACGGACGAATTAAGGGACGGACTTCTGCATTGCTACGAGAGCAGTGAGCCCGCCCGGAGAGGATACATGGCGAGAATGCATGCTCTGTGGTGTGAGAGACACCCAGAGCATGCAGCGTTTTCCGCACAAAATCTCAGGGATTATGTATCCCATCTTCGGGCTCGAGGCTACGTTAGAGCTCCTCCTCAGCCAGTTATCGAAGTGGCAGATATGCCACGTGTCGGTTTGGCTGTGGAGGAGAATCGCATTGTTCCACTGATGGAGAATATCAGAACCCGCAGAACGCTTCACAATATAAAGCCCCTGAAGCCGCAAGAACTGGCACGGGTGGATGCGGAGATTGGCGATGTTCTTCCAGAAGAGGCTGACATCTGGCAGATCAATTCTGTCGTGTACGACGCCGCTCATGCTCTATGCCAAACGGAGAGGAGGGACACCACCGCTCTGGTAGGGAGGCATGAACGACGTGTACACAAGATGGAAGCCAAGATCAAGTCGGCGAGACAACACGCGTCTCGTATCCAGTGTGTGGTGGACTTCGTGGCGGCCAATAGGCCTTTCACGCTCGCAGTGCGGCGAATTGCCGCAAAATTGAGACGAGCTCACCACACATTAAATCAAGGTGTGCTGTTCACCATCAAACAGCACTGCCTTGATAGGATACGAATGCTAGTGGCTGCAAAGAAGTCACTAGTGAGGCGGGCGAGAGGTATCGCGGAAAACATAAAGTTCCGCGATAAACCTTCTCGCTTATTCCAAGAGCCTCCACGTGTTGTCGATAACCCGCCGGCTGCAGATCGGGTGGAAACATTCTGGAAGAATATCTATGAGTATCCGCAACCACTCAACGTAGATACTCCAGCCCTAGCGCAGTTCGAAGCATTTTGCAGGAGGCTTCGGCAGCCTGAGCTCAATGATCTGCGCATTCCGATAACCACGGAAGAAGTACGAGGGGCCCTAAAAGGCTCTAAGAATTTCGTTGCTCCAGGCCCTGATGGGTTGAATAACTATTGGTGGAAAAAGTTTCCAACAACCCACCGCCATCTGGCCAGAGTTTTCAACTCATGGCTAGATGGGGAGCAGCAGATTCCGGAGTGGTTTGTCGAGGGGCGAACCGTGCTCATCCCCAAAAACGGAGATTTGTCTGATCCAAAGAATTACAGGCCGATAACATGCTTGAATGCGTGTTATAAGGTGTTTACGCGCATCTTATACACGCGCATTCTCTCCGCAGTTGATCCGGTGTATGAACGGATAAATGAGCAAAGAGGGTCAAAGAAAGGGGTCGCCGGGTGCAAGGAGAACCTGCTCATCGATAGATGTATCACGCAGGACTCCGTGCAGTATAAGCGTAACCTTTCGATGGCCTGGATCGATTACCGCAAGGCATTTGATACAACATCGCATGAGTTAATCATGCATTTGCTCAGATGCCTTGAGGTACCCGGTCAAATAGTGGGATGCATTGGACAACTGATGCCGCTCTGGAGGACTCGCTTCACCATAAGATCTGGTAGAGACATAGTCCAAACAGAGCAGGTCATCATTAGAAGAGGTGTGTTTCAGGGAGACTCCCTTAGCCCTCTTCTCTTCTGCATCTCACTATTGCCATTGTCCGTTGCACTCAGGAATACCCGTGGGTACAACTGCGGCACCCCCAGCAACCGGAGGCATAATGTCACCCATCTATTTTACATGGATGACCTCAAATTGTATGCCTCTGGAGAAAGGGACCTACATCAGTCCCTTAGGGTGGTGGAAGAATATACGCATGCTATCGGTATGGAATTTGGGATCGACAAATGTGCCACGGTTCATCTCAAAAGAGGACGATGCGAGGAATATGGAGAGGATGTCCAGCTCGTAGACGGAAGCATCCTACATCATCTGGATGCCGGAGAGACCTTGGGGTGGAACAACGCCGCTCCCAAGAGGTATTCGCAGTTAAAAACTCTCTCCGCGGCAAGTATCAGCATAAACTCCGACAGATCTGGTCATCAGAACTGTCGGGGAAGAACAAAGTTGCTGCAACTAATATGCTTGCCGTTCCGATCCTTCTTTACTCTTTCGGAGTGATAAAGTGGACTAAGGAAGAGCTGCGACAACTTGACGTTAAGACTCGCAAAATGATGCATCTCAATAGGAGCTTGCATCCTAAATCGTCCGTTCCACGGTTATACTTTCCCAGACAACGGGGAGGCCGTGGACTTTTGAGTTTGGAGTGTCTCCATAACAGAATGGTTCTGGATGGGGCCTGTAAAGTCATCAGGAGTTCAGATCCCCTTCTCTGTATGGTCCGCGACCATGAGAAAGCAGGGATTGGAGCATTCCTTTTTAAGGCAGCTACCCGTGCTGCCGATGAACTCGGTCTCGTTTTCGACACTGAACGGGCTAACCCAAACTCTGTCACCGAGTTGGGACCCGTTCAGCAAAAAGCTCACATAAAAGCTGCGGAGACAGAGGTCCTGCTACAGCTACATATGGATAAGCCAATACATGGTGTCTTCTTTCATAACATCGAAGACCTTGGCTTATCCGAAAGCTTGACCTTTGCCTTCCTCAGGTCGAGTGAGCTAAAGTCGGAGACCAAGGGATTCATAATGGCCTGCCAGGATGGTGTCTTCAACACCCTTGTCTACCGTAGTCGCGTGATGGGTATAGACGTCCCTGACACCCGATGCAGGGCATGTCGTGGGGCACCTGAGACCGTAATGCATTTGCTATCAGCATGCCCATCTTATGCGGTCTCAGCCTATATCCACAGGCATAACGCGGCGCTACGAGTGTTGTACTACCACCTACGACACTCGTACGGTATAGACGAGACACCGGTGTTGACTTATGCTCCGGGGGATATTGAGTCCGTGGTGGAGAATGAGAGATGCCGAATCTATTGGAACTACTCATTCCCCACCCTCAGGCAAATACAAGCCAATAAGCCTGATGTTGTCCTCCTCGACCACCAAAGTAGAACGATATTCGTTATGGAGTTTTCCGCTCCAGGCGAAATGAATATCGTTCAAAAAGAGGAGGAAAAACGGACTAAATATCGAGATCTTCTCTTTGAACTCCGCAGGTTATATCCGGACCATTCTGTTAAAATGGTGGTTCTGATTATAGGAGTCCTTGGTGGAATGATGGACACACTGCTCTCTAACTTGAAAATAATACCCGCTTGCCGTAATATGGCAGAAATCTTAGCAGCAAGAATGCAGAAGGCCGTTATACTTGGTTCGCTCCGTCTACTCAGGGCACACGATTCTCGGACCCAATAATTACTCACCCTACGGACGTAGGGAGTGGTTATTGGGGTTAACGACACCAGCGCGCCCTCTGGATGGGTCGGAGCACCGGAGACAGGGCCTGACAGGTACACTCCTAAGGAGAAAAAATAATAATAATAATAATAATAATAATAATAATGATGATAATAAAGTTTATTCACCAAGAGAAAAATTACAAGAGTGTGTATACATTATTGAAGTAAATAAACGAGTGGTACCACAGAAGCTTTGGTTCCAATGGAACTGTCGCTTGTACGTGGTTTCATGTTGTGTATGTTCCATCATAATAAGTAGGCTTCTTTGATGAATAAAAACAAACATTATATGTTATGAAACAATTTGAACATATAAAAATATGTTGTTGAAAGAAAAATTGAAAATGGTGAGAACTTTGACTCAGTTAGCCCATTCGTTATTTCTAAAACTATATATGGATTGATTGGCGAAGTTATTTCCGTAAGAAAGATCAAAGATGGTTTGTAAGTTAACACAAAATCTAATAACCAGTCAAATCGACTGATGCAAGTCACCAGAATTTTTGATATTGATGTTACCGTAATCCCCCATAGCTCATTAAATATTTCCAAGGGAATTGTCTTCTGTAGAGATCTTATAAACTGCACTGTCGAGGAAATAGCTGAGAATTTGAAAGACATAGGAGTAGTTCACGTTAGAAGACTGAAACGCAAAATCGAGGATAAGGTTATAGATTCAGCAAATCACGTTCTTACTTTCAATAACCCTAAATTGCCAACCGAGATAAAAGTAGCCTACTACAACCTTCAAGTAAGACCCTATTATCCACCACCTACAAGATGCTTCAACTGTCAGAAATTTGGACATGTTGCTAACTACTGTAAAAAAGATAAGTTATGTTCATGTGGGTTACCCCCACATGAGCTGACTGAATGCGCGGAACCTGTTAAATGTATCAACTGCGGAGGATCCCACGCAGCAAATAGTAAAGAATGTCCAAAGTTCAAGACTGAAGTAGCAATTATCAAAGTGAAGATCACAGAACAATTACCATATGGAGAGGCGAAAAAGAAAGTACTCCTTTCGACACCTACAAGAAACATTTCTTACGCTGAATCTGCTAAAACACCGATATCAAATACGAATGATATAATCAATCAATTATCCCCACGCTTAGAAGAAATAATCACTACCGTCATTAATCGTGTGCTCCAACAACTACCTCGCACAGAGACCTTTGCAACTCCGATCCACAAAGGTCATAAAGACTCATCCCCACCTTGCTATCAATCTCGAAACAAAAGAACTAGAAACGACAGCTCTGACTTGGAATCTCTCACAAGCGAGAATCTCTCGCAAACGGATGAGACAACTAAAAAATCAAGAAAAGGATGGCCTAAAGGTAAACCTCGAAAGACTAGTAATCCCGATATTACAAATTTATCAGATTCACAACCATAAGAATGCGGAATTCACCTAGTTCATTAATTACTTAACATTTTAGATACATTATTTTTTTTTACACTTTTACACTTTTTTCTATACTACCTATATTCATTTTATAATTAAAACTTTCTCTACGTAATACCAGTAAAAAATAACATTTCTCTCCAAATATCAATTTAAATTCACAAAAAACATATAAAAACTAGAAACACTGCTTCAATGGAATTGTAATGGACTACAACATCATTACGTAGATCTCAAAGAAATCCTGCTCAAATATGATCCATTCTGTATCTGCATCCAAGAAACTCACCTCAAACCAAATGAACAATTCAATCTTAGAACATATACCTCCTTCAGCTTAAGTGTTGATCCTGGTAGAAGATCTCATGGCGGAGTTTCTATTTATATCAAAAACAACCTAAAAGCAGAAGAAATTCATTTAAATACGAATATCCAAGCAATCGCCATTAAACTGAACTATCCGTACAAAATGACCATCTGCAACACATACCTTCCCAATATACACTGGTCGAAAGAAGATTTACAGAACCTCATTAATCAACTACCTGCTCCGTTCATCCTGCTTGGAGATTTTAATTCGCATAACATCCTATGGGGTTCCACCCATACCGATGCAAGAGGCAGAGCTATTGAAGAACTGCTTGATGAATTTCACCTCAATATTCTGAATAATGGAGAAGGAACCTACATTAACACTAGGTCTAACAATCTCTCCCCACTAGACCTTTCAATATGTTCACCAATACTAGAACCAAAGATAAGCTGGAGAGTTTTGGAAGAACATAATACTGATCACATCCCTATTGTAATGGAATTTGCTGACAGGATAAGGCACGCAAACTCTCCTAAGAAATGGCTCCCAAAAAAAGCAGATTGGCACCATTATCGTCATCTTCTCGAATCATTTACTCCAGAAATGAACGGAGATATAAATGAACTCATAGAAATTTTCAATAATGCTGTGATGGAGGCGGCAACTACCGCGGTACCCACTACCAAGGACTCCCCAACAGTAAAAAAAGTCTCATGGTGGAATCAAGAAATTGCAGAAGCTGTAAAACAGAAAAAGAAAGCATTTAATATTTTTAAAAAATATTTGACTCACGAAGCTTTGAAGAAATTCAAACAACTGAGGGCCAGATCCCGATACCTGATCGTAGATTCAAAAAGAAAATCTTGGCAGGAATACATAAGTTCTATAAACCAAAACACATGCACTGGTGAAATTTGGCAGAAGATTCGGAACATAATTGGTAGAACGTTCAACGTACCCTCTCCTCGAATCACGGTGAACGATGTAGAAATAACAGATCAACGGGATATTTCAAACGAATTCGCAAAACATCTTCAACAAATAAGTGAAACCACGAATATAAATAATCCTAATGATAACTTTATGCATTTCGATACCGATCAATACCTAGAATATAACATCCCATTTACATTAGAAGAATTAGAACATGCTCTTAAAAAATCTAAATCATCAGCCCCAGGTGGTGATCAAATTATTTATGAATTCATCAAAAACCTTCCTAAAAAACAGAAGAACTGCCTTCTCGCTCTATTCAACAATATCTGGCAAAATCACACCTACCCTACACAATGGAGAGAAGCAATAATAATTCCAATTCCAAAACCAAACAAAGATCTTGAAGACTTATCTAGCTACCGTCCAATATCTCTCACCTGTTGTATGGGTAAACTCCTCGAGAAGATGGTGAGTACTCGTCTAATGTGGGAACTAGAAAGAAGAAACCTGTTGAACGAATATCAAATGGGTTTTCGCAAACTTCACTCTACATATGATCAACTTGTCATATTAGAAAACGCTATTCAAAATGCCTTTGCAGAAAGATGTCACCTAGTAGCGGTATTCTTTGACATAGAAAAAGCCTTTGACCAAACATGGCGCGCAGGTATTCTTAACACACTCGGAAGGTGGGATTTCAAGGGAAACCTGCCATTTTTCATCAAAAACTTCTTAGAAGAACGAACCTTTAGGGTAAGGATAAAACAGACCCTGTCCGATATCTGTTCCTTGAAAAATGGCATCCCCCAAGGCTCCACTTTGAGCGCTATCCTGTTTGCCATAGCTGTCAATGAACTTCCAAAAACTCTTGAAGAAACAGTTGGACGAAGCCTCTATGTTGATGATTTGGTGATCTTCTATCAATCGAAGAGTATCGAAGATATCGAGGAGACCCTCCAAAGAAATATCAATAAAATCAACGGCATTGCCAAAGAAAAAGGTTTTACCTTCTCCAGAACAAAAACTCACTGTGTACATTTTTGTAGATTGAGATCTCCACACAGAGAGCCGCTGTTATCCCTAGAAGAACAAAATATTCGAGTGGAACAATCAACGAGAGCATTGGGTGTCATAATAGATAACAAACTAAATTGGAAACAACACATTTCACAATTAACCACAAATTGCAAAAAAATATTTAAACATCATGAAATCTATGTCAAGCTTGAAATGGGGATGTGAAAGCGACGTATTAATAAGATTCTACAAAGCTGCCATTCTTCCACGACTTGACTATGGAAGCATCATATATTCATCAGCAAAAGCATCAACATTAAAACCACTTGACTCAATTCAAAGAACAGCCTTACTTGTTGCTCTTGGAGCATTCAGAACAAGCCCAACCATCTCACTATGTTGCGAAGCAACTGTCCCACCTCTCAAGTATAGAAGAGATCAGCTACTTTCCAACTATTGTTCGAAAGTTTTAGCTCTCAAGAAACATCCCGTGAATAAAATTCTGACAACTAGTGAAAACGAAATTTTCGAAAGACGTTCAACAATTACAAGGCCGGTGAGAATCAGATTTAGAGAATTACTAAAAAAATTCAATGAAATCTACCTTGACTTTTATTGCTTTCAAGATTACGAAATCTCCCCATGGGTTATAAAAACTCCAAAAATCCATTACGACTGTTTGAAATATAAAAAATATCAACATCCAGCAGATCTTATAAAACAAGAATATCTCTCCATCATAAGTATATATCCTAACAGTATGGTAATCTATACTGATGGATCTAAAAGAAATAATAGTGCTGGAAGTGCATTTTATACTAATGATACCATAACATCTTGGACACTACCAGAAGCAGCCTCAATATTCACTGCAGAACTATATGGTATATGGCAGTCCCTAAAATTCATAGAATTTGAAAAACATCCTGTAAGTATCATCTGTACTGACTCACTTACTTCTCTTCAAGCTTTAGAAGATAGCTTCACTTATGACCCTCTTGTCAAATACATCCTTGCTAGCTTGTTTCATCTGGAATCTCATGGAAAAAAAGTTATTTTTCTATGGATCCCAAGCCACATCGGAATCATGGGTAACGAACATGCTGATCAAGCTGCAAGAGCAGCATTAGAGGAACAACCCGAATGTATACCTATAAGATCAGACGACTACAAGAACTACATGAACCAAAAAATACACGATTCGTGGCAAGATTACTGGAATCAACACCCATCGAAACTGAGAAGAGTGAAAACATGTGTGAAACCATGGATTGCTCCTTTGCATCTCAACCGACAAGAATATGCTAAACTAGTAAGAATAAGAATAGGACACTCACATCTAACCTCATCCTACATGCTGCTTGGACAAAATCCGCCACAATGTGAATATTGCAGAACAGTCTTGACAATAGACCACATACTTTTGGAATGTCCAACATACTTGAATCAACGCCTTGGAATAATGCTGCCAAATGACATTAAGCACTGTGTAACTGATAAAAATAACATCAAAAAATGTTTTGCCTTCCTTAGACAAATTGGCATATACAGAAAAATCTAAGCATTTTCCCACTAATGGAAGGCTAATGACCATAGTTGTCGATGCCTGAAGACCAAAAAAAAATAATGATGATAATAAAGTTTATTCACCAAGAGAAAAATTACAAGAGTGTGTATACATTATTGAAGTAAATAAACGAGTGGTACCACAGAAGCTTTGGTTCCAAAGGAACTGTCGCTTGTACGTGGTTTCATGTTGTGTATGTTCCATCATAATAAGTAGGCTTCTTTGCTGAATAAAAACAAACATTATACGTTATGAAACAATTTGAACATATAAAAATATATAGATATAATATATGAAAATGAAAAGATGTGGAATTGTAAAAATGTAAAATCATAACAATGTTAAAGTGTAAAAAAATTTAAAATGTAAAATAGTTAAAATATAAAATGTAAAATCTAAACATTTAAAAATATTAAAATATGATATATTTTAAATTGTAAAAATATAAAATATAAAAATGTAGGATATGAAATGTTACAATTTGAAGAGGGCAAAGTTCAAAATCCAAAAATGTACAAATATAAAAATATAAAAATGAAATAACATAAATACATAGATGTATATCGACTTGTACAATAAAACACGAAAATACATCAGTATGAATAATAATAATTACAAATAATAAGTGGAGCATTCTTGTTTTGATATAAGATTATAAAATACCTGACCATTAAATTTTTTCAAGTTAGTTTTTGATCCTTCCAAAAGCCAAAATCCATTTTTTTGTTTTTTCTTGAATGAATTGATGCTCTGTATATTTCTCAAATCAACTGGTATGAGACTATGGAGTTTTGGTTCAAGAAAATTACAGTGACGTTGCCCTATGGTTTTGTCACAGCGAGGCACGCTCAACGAGGTTGTTTTATTTATTGTGCTGTAGTAGTGTGTGACAGGTTAAGAAATGATTTTGTTTTTTTTGATGTTGACTAATAGATTTAAACAAAAAAGTTGCCTGATATCGAATATTCCCCATTCGTCATATAATTTATCATTAGAGAATGTGAGTGATTTATCGTATATAATTCTTAGTATCCATCTTTGAATAACGTTTATGTTTTCTAACTGCGTATCATTCATACCCCCCCCCCCCCCCCAGTCCTCAATACCGTAAGTTAGATGTGATTGGACAAGTGCATAATATAATAACGTGAGATGTTTTGTATCAATATAATCTTTAAGATATTTAAATCTATATAACATACGTCTCAACTTATTAACAATATTCTTTATGTGAAGGTCCCACTTGAGGTGTCGGTCAATTACAATACCTAAATATTTGATCTTGGCAGCTTCAGGGATTTCTGAATTTGGTCCAATTACCAAAAGGCCCATATTTGGTAATCCACTAGAATACGAGAAATATGGTAAGTATTTTGTTTTTTTCAGGTTGAGAGTTAGTGTAATATATCTAAACCACTTTTCTATAACTCTAAAATTATCCTCCACTTCTGCTTTTAGGGTGTCCCATGAATTCGCTTCATAGGATATAGCAGTATCATCTGCAAATTTCAAAATTCTGCCTTTGGTTCTTAAAGTTAGTGACCTGTTGATATACAGAGTAAACAATAGTGGATCAAGTACAGTTCCTTGTGGAACACCTTATGAACCGTATGAACCGTGTGAACTGTGACATTTGCTGGAGGCTGCCGAGCTAAGTTCCCATGATTTCATTCTTCATAATGAAATTAGTTTTCCTCGAAGTTTTGTTCATCAAATAATCTATTCAATAACCTCAGTTCATGTTGAAGGTACACCTCATTTTCTTTCATTGACATTCGTTTTATCATGGATTCATGAATTCAAGCTTATCTATTATTTTTTGTTTGCCATATTGTGATTATTCCTATTTCTCCTTGTCCTCGAACAGGGGTCTGTTTGTAAATTATAGCCAATGAAGTCGTTTAAGCACAGTGTCAGGTGCTTTCAGTCAGAAACAAAGTCATTGAAATTGTTTCTGGTATTGATGTTGCGTGTTCATCACATTGCTAGGAATGTTTTATAAATTCCATTTTGTATAGATGGGGTAATTTTGGTAGGTTTAAGGGACAAAATCGTTAAAATACTTCTTGGCATTGATGTGGCGTGTTCATCACATAGGTTGATAACTGGGTGATTTTTCTGATTTTGAAAAAAATTTAATAGCGGGTTTGTGTTTTCTTGATCGAGAAAATCTTTATTATTCTATTTGGTATTTGAGCAGCATGTACATCACATATTTGAATAGCAGGATTTTTTTAAAGATTTTAGGCTATATGATTTTCTGACAGGTCCAGAAACTTTCTGCTGGACATGAAATAGCATTCCCGATGATGCCCGAAGTCGCCTGGATGTATTTTCAGTATTTCTCCAGGTCAAGATCAAGGATGGGGGGGGGGGGCGTTTGAAAACCAGTCAGTTTGTGACCGTTTGCTGGTTTCACATTTCGGTGGATATGGTGCTTAACATACCTTCTGCCAAGTTTGACCCACGAACGATGTCAACCTACAGAGTTATTCCGAAAAAACAAAAATAACAGTTTTTTGGCATAACTCTGGACATTGACCTCGTACGCGGGTCAAATTCGGCAGACGGTATGTTCAGCACCGAAATGTGAAAACAGCAAACGGTCACAAACTGAATGGTTTCCAAAAGACCCATCCTCCCCTCCTTGACCTTGACCTAGAGAAATTCTAAAACTACATCCAGGCGCCTTGGGGCAACACCAAGGATGCTATTTCATGCCCAGCAGACGGTTTCCGGACCTGTAACTAAATCATATAGGCAGCTCCTCAACTATATGGAGCAACTAGAAATGGAAGGAGGAAATACAGTACAGAGTTTATTCATTGAAAAATCGTCCTTACCCAAAGGGTTCGTCAGAGACCCACCAAGTCTCAAAGGCATGAAGTTAAACTGAAACGAGCCAAAGAATGCAACTGTAGCCCTATTAGGAAACAACAACCTCCAGAGAGGCCGCAAACCCCTCGCTGCATTTGCCCTACAAGCCCTCTCATTGAAGTAGAGGATTCCTACATTTTCGACGATATGTTTGACAATTTCGAAAAACTTGATCGGCCACATACAACCCGAACCCGTGAATACTTGAAAAAATACAGAAAAAATAGAAAACCTGAAGAAAAAGAATAATAAAACTACTATTGTTTTCCTTTTCTCCCACAAAACTTGATCGCGGCCAAGAAAAGTGGTTCATGTTGACTCTCCAAGTTTGAAGAGTTATTGAAAAATCGAAAGATATGGACCATTTCAACAGCAAGTAGTATAAGTATTAAAAACTAGTTCTCGAAAATTTGTACTACTATTTGGGACGAACCTGAAAATGTATATTTCATTGATCAAATAAGTTTATAAGGACCCCTTAATGTTATTAAGTACCAAAAGAAGTATCGTTTTTAGTCAATAAAAACTCTCTAGAAAAAAATTAAATTATATTTTTTTCTTTCTTTACAAATAATCCACCTTTTGCCAATTCGTAATGTACTTATATTTCCAAATTGCTGAAATATTGGTAGTCACGTGACGTATGTCAAAATCGATTATTAGGTTTTCCAATATGCAGAAACGATCCCCTATACAGTATTTTTTGCAAATCTGTTAATAATTTTTCCCTTATGCTGCAAACATTATGGCTCACTATGTATATGTCTGCTTCCTCAAAATGGGATGCACACTTGAACTATCTGGTGACCAAATTACATGGAGTTACATATAGACTGAGATACATGAGACCGTACCTACATACAGATGTTAAAAATGCACACACTTTATCTGGGTGGTATTAATTAAAGTCAGTAGATAGTTGAAACTTACGGTTTCATAAGTTAATACTGAAAAGTATATTCATAAAGTTTAAGGACAAACTGATACTCAAAGTATGTACTGATAAAGTATAAGTTTGTACTTATGCTGACCAGTTGTTACTTAAATCTATATTGATAGACGATAGGTTATACTGATTAAATTAAGTATGTTCCTTTCAATTTGTATGTCTCCTTGTTAGTATGCTGATAGTGCTTGCTGAAGGTAAATTCCAATTTGTTTAAAAAATGTTTGTCCTGCAACGAGCTCCAAAAGTTTATAAAAACAAAAGAAAAGATCCTCGTGGTCCAAATTATGTGAAATTGTTTCGTTTTGACACCGAAAGTGTGGCGTGGTTAACGACATATTTTTTGGGCACTGATAGCGGGTGGGTCTTTAGTACCCTGGCAAATATTAAAATAAATACGTTGGTAGATATGGTGCTGAACATACCTTCTGCCAAGTTCGACCCGCGTACGAGTTCAAGATACAGAGTTATTCCAAAAAACGCGATTTTCAAAAATCACGGTTTTTTCGGCATAACTCTGGATCTTGACCTCGTACGCGGGTCAAACTTGGCAGGAGGTATGTTCAGCACCATATCTACCAAAATGTGAAAAAAGCACACGGTCACAAACTGACTGGTTTTCAAACGCCTCCCCCCCTCCTTTACCTTGACCTGGAGACTTTCTGAAACTACATCCAGGCGACTTTGGGCAACACCGAGAATGATATTTCATGCCCAGCAGACGGTTTCCTTACCTGTCAGTAAATCATATAACTATAACATTTAAGCCATGACAATATCGAAGATGAATAACCTGTTGGACTACGTGAACTTTAAGTCACAAGCCACAATTATTTACGCCAATCAACATAACTTACATAACATAGCTTTTTCTTTTCATTCCCAGTTATGATAGCGTCAGTATTTTTTTACTACCGCCTTCAGGTAATTGATTTTTTCAAATAATTTTTTGGAATCGGTAGGTTTTCCAAAATTATCTACGTTTTCATAGTTAACTTACAACATTTTATAATAAGGCATGATACCTCACTTTCATAATAGTGTTTAAGGGTGACAAAGACGTTATGTTTTTGTTATTTATTGCGGGAGTTTTCCCTTTATTTAATAGTTATTTACGTAACAAGGAATGTAAAGACGTGTTAACATTCGAGGTGAGCGAGTACGAGCCGAGGCAAAGCCGAGGCTTGTCGCTTGCCGAGGATGATAACAGTCGATACATTCCGTGTTACTTATTACGTTTTTCCCGCTGCTTGTTGACATTTCTCAAAATTTGCCTGAATTGAAGTTTGTTTTCTTACCCTTCCTTCATGATTATTCGTTCGCTATTTCATTCTAAGTTGCTTGTGCGTGTAACTAAGTTACCGAATAAGCAGACAACAATAATATTCAAAAGGTCTTATAACCTAAAAATTGATATGAATGAAGCTGAAGGTATTACTTGTCAAAGTCAAAGTCATTATTACCCTAGGCATGTAAATGACACTATTAAGTTCCGTTGTCAAGATGAATTAGTAAACGAATGATATAGGCCATTTACCTGTTTTGTTGCTGAGCATGTATGGACTATTTACAGTGTCGGCAGCGGGAAAAATAATATTATCCTTCAAAAATTTGGCCACAAATGTTAAATTCGACTCTTCAGTTTGTGAAACACTCTCATTATTTTTTTCACTTTCTGTCGAAACGAACGACATGGTGGTCGATAAATAAATGTAGAAGAGTGAATTCTTTGAGGTTTGTATTCATATCAAGTGTAAACTGATTTGAACAAGTGTTATCGTGCGTCTTTTGAATTTTTTCTGTGTAATCAAATTTCGACCAAATAAGAAAATTCTTAAGAATAATCAGTAGATAATTATAAGTATTTCTTATTATACAATTCAGTATTCACTTAGTGCTGATGCTCATACTTATAAGTGAGAACTCATAAGTAATTACTAACTTTTATTAATACCACTCATTATATCATTCGAAACTTACTTACCCTTCTTATGGGAAAGTCACCTAGGGAGCAGCAAACGTTTGTTACATTGGGAACCTGGAACAAATACAAAAATCAACTTTGAAATCATTCATAAATGAAAAGCGAACACTATACATGGCTCTATATGCTATACATATAAGAATATATCAATTCTAAAGTATATTCCATATTAAGAAGTAAGTAATGCAAGACAGTTTTTCCGGATTCATTGAATTGTTGTTTTGAGTGCAGCAAATTTTGAACTAACAGCTGTGTTAACAATGAACTGTCATTGTCGACCAATGATGAACCCTCAACTTCCATATACACTTACTACTAAGGCTTATTACGGCAAGTACCTATCAAAAAACAACTGCTCCTCTGGCTAAGACCCCGACGGATATTGAATTAGATCTAACAGATAATTGTGCAACGCTCCTCAAAGCATCAGAGAACGAAATTGCAAGTGATATTTGTGACCAACTAGCAGAATTATGTATTGATTTGTACAGGGAGACCACCTGCAGACTAGTTCCGAGGCTGTTGCCTCTCATCAGTGCAAGAGTAGGTCAACGCAGACAGCACTGAAGCCATCTGTTCCCTATCCAAATCATCACACACTCCGCTGCTTGGTCACCTCTGCTTCACGCGATGAAGCAGTTACTGGGCCGCTCCACCTAGCGAGCAGAGATAGAACACTCCGAATCTGCGGGTTGGTAGATTTATGTGCAAACAGAGTTCTTTTGGAAGATCGTTCAGTAACGAACAGTCGTTGTCGACAGATGATGAACCCTTTACTCTCATATACGCCTACTGCGGAGGATTATCGCAAGAACTTGTCAGAAAACAACTACTTCCCTGGATAAGATCACGACGGGTATTAAATTAAATATAACAGATACTTGTGCAACGTTCCTCGAAGCATCAGAGAACGCAATTGCAAGTGTCCTCTGTGACCGACTATGAATTATGTTCAGATTTGGACAGGGTGACCACCAACAGACTACTTTCGAGGTTGTTGTCTCTCATCAGTGCAGGGGTAGGTCAACGCACAGCACTGCAGTTATCTGTTCTGCGTTCAAATCATTACACACTCCTCAACCTGTGGTAGAAGTCCATTTATATTTCGAAGTGAAGTGGTATGGATATACAAATCAGTTAAGCGCAAAGTCGACTCCCCAATTCAATATCACCATCTGGTGCAGTAAGATGGTAAAACGACATTGAATCAGTTGACAGTCTCACCATCTTACTGCACCGGATGGTGATATTAAATTGTGGAGACGACTTTGTGTTTAACTAATTTGTATATTACACATTCCGATGCTTGGTCACCTCTGGTTCACGCGATGAAGAGGTTTCTGGGCCGCTCCACCTGGCGAGCAGAGAAAGAACACTCCGAATCTCCGTGTTAGAAGATTTATGTGAAAACAGAGTTCCTTTGGAAGATCGTTCAGTAACGAACAGTCGTTGCCGACCGATGATGAAGCCTTCAATATCATATACGCCTACTACGTATTATGGCAAGTACCTGTCAGAAAACAACAACTCCCCTGGCTAAGACCACGATGGGCATTGAATTGAATTGTTGTTGTTTGTTGTTAAAATTGTTATTGCCGTCAACCGACTGCACCCCTACGCGCAACCCTCGGAAGTCTTCGAAAGACTTGTGTTAGCTGGGGAAGACGCAGCTCTTACTTTTGAACGTGTGATGCCATGCACGAGACCGATGATCATGCGGAGCTTTGAATCCTCGACCCTTTGCTCCAAAGGCGAAAGTTTTACCAGCACGGCCACCACGACCCATCTAACAGATACTTGTGCAACGTTCCTTAAAGCATCAGAGGACGCAATTGCAACTGCCCTCTGTGACCTACTAGCAGAACAGTGTTCTGAATTGGATAAGGTGATCACCTGCAGAACAGTTTCGGGGTTGTTGCCTCTCATCAGTGCAAGGGTAGGTCAACACAGACAGCACTGAAGCCATCTGTTACCCGTCCAAATCAGTATACACTCCGCTGCTTAGAAACCTAGAAACCCCTTCATTGCGTATACCAAAGGTGACCAAGCAGCGGAGTGCGCATTTATTTGGACGAAAAACAGATGGCATCAGTGCTGTCTGTGATGACCCACTCCTGCACTGATGAGAGGCAACAACCTCGAAATTAGTCTGCAGTTGGTCACCCTGTCCTATTAAAAACTTAATCCTGCTAGTTGGTCACAAAGGGCACTTGCAATTGCGTCCTATGATGCTTTGAAGAACGCTGAACAAGTATCTGTTTGATTTAAGTCAATACCCGTCGTCTTAGCCAGAGGAGGAGTTGTTTTCTGACAGGTACTTGCCATAATAAGCCTACGTAGCAGGTTTATATGGAAGTAAAGGGTTCACCATCAGTCGGTAACGACTGTTCGTTACTAAACCATCTCCCAAAAGAACTCTTTTTACAGCTGTGTTAACATTGAACAATTCGAGGATATCATAAGCACTTAAATCTTGCAGGGTATTCTGAAATTGCAGAAGGGGCACAGTTTTTGGAAAAGATAAGTACCCATAATATATCCTTGACATATATCTACTGAATATTGATAACACGCCATAAGTCGCAATGTTATTAAATTGAAGCCAAAAATTTCTATCCTACCTTTTCTCAAACGGGCGCTGGGAAACTATTGCGCATGCCAAATTCTGAAACATGACAAATGTCATAAATTTTTAAGGTTGAGCTTCTTCTGATATTTTCAACCCATAGAAATGTAAATTATAATTACATTTCCGTTTGAGCCGTCAGAATGTATGTTGACTCTTTGAATTTTCTCTTATACCTATGCGTGGATAACTTCGGATTCAGACCATTTGATTTAATACTGATTCTTCCTGACAAGATCCGCTATTTCCGACTTTGATGTTTCTCCTTGGTTGATACCTTTCTTGAGTTCACCGAGTCTGATATTTAGTGAAGAGTACAAAAGTATGCACTGAGTCTACAGTGGAGTTAACGAGAGGAGAACAATTCTTCTCTTGCAATGGACACAGTGTATGATGTTGGTTTCTTTAAGACGAAACGTTGACATGAAAATTCATTTTTGACATGATACAGAGCTTGAGAAACCACAATGAGCTAGTATTTTTCAATTGCTTTCGAATAACATTGGATAAAAATTTTTAATTGAAATCTGAAAGATTTTTTCATCTCAAAAATTGAAAAAAGTTATCGAGCTTTTCAAAAACCATCCAATTTGTCGCCAAATGGTGCAACTTATTTCTGATTTAACTAGTTCTAATTCTTATTTTTTTTTGGAGATTCCCAAGATGTGCATCTTTATCTTGGACACTTAGTGTGAATGTTATAAATGTTTCACCTGACGATGTCACGAACAACAGCAGGCTTGAAAATCCAACCAGTAATATTGGTAGAGTATGAGAAAACAGCAACAAGGAATTCTTGTTCATTACCTGCTGTATGAAGAGAACAGAAACATTCGTGATTGTTTCTCTAGCTTCTTTTATTCATTCAGGTAAGCAGGTTCTAGAAATCCTGGCGAATAATAATTTAACAGGAAGATTCTTATTGATGAATGGTGTGAAACGAATTAAAAACTTATGTCCCAAAATTCACTGTTTTAGCAATGGTACATATTTTTGAATATTTATATAATTGTCATGTCCGGACCGGGTATATTATTCGAAAAATCTTTTGGCAGTTCTGAATTTAACATATTTTAATCATCAAATGGTGTATTTCTAAGTATACATTTTCCTCTCTAGTCACATTATTCAACAGTTAGAATTTTCTGAAGTACATTGGTAGTCGAAATTGGAATCACACCTTGTATATTTCTTCATTCGATATACAGGGTATCCCACGAAGATTAGGACAGAGGATATTTTGAAAGTCGAAGGAAGTGGAGTATTGTAATTCTGAGGTTCTGAATCACAGCAATTGGTGAAGCTTTTTTTTAATATTATGATAGCAAATGAGCTTTTTGTTTTCGGTCACGTGACATCAGATTTAAAATTATCAATGGGACAACCTGTATATTTTGGCATTTTCATGTTTTTACCGATCAACCAATTTCAATGAACTATCTCACTTGTGGTCTAAAATTATTATTTCAAGAAAGACAGGTACTTCAATCTCCTTTGACCCAGACTTTTCTAACTTCCATACGTCCCAGCCCTTTTAGCTGGCGATCTTGTTTGCCCAAGGGCACGAAAGACGTCCCTGCTAGGAAGCCCTACGGGGTTTGATTGGTGATGTCAAGACTCCTTCGTTCAAAGGCACTGCGACATTCTTCGATAGACAGCCGTGTGGAATATGAATGATATGGTAACATGATTCCACATTAACGGGGCCTTCGACGTGCTTACGAGCTGGATACTGGTCCCCTCAAAAAAACCTACAATTTACAAAAGAATCAGGTATTGTTTCTGAAAATTTAGAATATGTTCCAGCGAAGGATGTGACACTGACTGGCCTTAGATGTTCTTCAGGTTCACCATTTATGAGGAAATATACATTTAACCTCTTCAACCAATTTCTTAGATCTCGGCCCACAAAATGGACTCTTCCTGTTTCGAAAAGTTCTTACTTTCTTCTCCCACTCCCTTCATTTGTCAAAAGGCCTGCGATAATTACCACATCCAAATCTGCTACGTGTCCCTGTCATTATTTTATTGAACAGAAAGGTATTAAGTGCACACTTGATTTGGTAAATCAACAAATCTTACAGAATTAATTTCCCAAGCTACAACACAACTAGTTTGTTTAACTAACAATTCACAAAAAACGAAGACATTTTTGACATTTTGTTGGTGGCCTAACAACCAGGCCATTTTCGACGAAACTCATTCGCAGAGCGATATTTAAGAATGGGTCTTTCTACCGTCCTATCGAAAATAGACCTTTTACAATTCATCCAATTAATTATCTTGATTGACATGTAAGATGAATTCAAAACGTCCATAATACATCATGAACAACCCCGGCCTGTTATATGCGAGACATATCTCTGAATTTTTTCCACCTTCTATAACTTCACGATTATAATGTATTTGATTGCCCATTGACTAAGGATGTTATATCAACATTTATTTAATTTTTTCATGAATTATTCATAATTGACTGTCTGCACTGATAAATTCAGATTGGTGACTGTTCCAACATTTGCCCTCAAAAATTCTAAATTTTCATTTTCGTCGTTGATAGTCGAGTTCATGCTCTGAGAGTCATTGTTCTCATTAATTGTTGAATTTGTTCATCGCATTCTCAGAGGATCAATTGAACCTTTTGCTCAAAAAAATTAGGCTAGTTCTTCATCTGTCATGGTGATAGAGGACCCTTCATCGAATAAAGCATATGTTTGAACCTCGTTTTTGGGTTCTTCCATGGTACCGGGGGCTATGAACAATAAAATTTGTTTTTTCAACTCTATTGCATTGTGACTCATAGTTTTGGTGTCAGGGTTTGGTGCTGTGCAATATTTTCTCTTGGAGAATCTGGATGGAGCAAGCTGTGATGAAATTTATCAAAACCATCTTTGTTGAAGGTTTTCTTCTGTCTTCAAAACCTGGTGTGATGATTCTTACGCATGCAACAGAACCAAATTTTTTTTTTGCTTCGCCCATTTCCATCTTCAGTTTGAATCCAGTTGCTGAAATTTACTGCAAGTCTGTCCAGTGGTTGTTCATTTTGCAATACAGGCAATATAATTCACCAATAGAGCTTTTCTCGGTGGCAGCACATACGTATTTCTTCTTTCTATCATTAATGGTATCCAGATGACTCATAACACAACACGTGGCATTTGCAATATCAGAGAATCAGTAAGAAAAATCTGACAAATTAATATTTTTAGATTTGACATTCAAACTAGTCACTTTTTCACCCCATTCCCATTTCAGTTTGGTCGACAACTTTGAAACCAGTTCATTCAGTAAATGAGGGTTGAAAAAAATTAATGACAGTTGAGACTTGTCACTGTCACTGACAGATTCTACATGGGTGTAACAAAATTTAATGAAGGTTTCAATTTATCATTGAACTCTCTCATGAACGCTATCAAGTCATTGATAATGAATTCGGACTTTACATAACTATCCATTCAGTAGGTTCTACGGAAAATGTCGTCTCTTCCTGATTTGCTTCAATTTTCTATTCATAGTATTCTTTCTGTTTATTCTGATGCAGTTTTTCCCTTCTCTTTTCTGTTCCTTCCTCACTACCCAAAAAGTTCTCGGGATAGCCAATTTCGACATCATCAAGCCAATTTTGGACCCTGTCATCTGTGGCGCTACAGCTTGATCTTCACATTGACTCCTTGTTTCAGCTGAATCTATATTTCCTAGGTGATGTTTTTCTCCTAACTCCGCTTTTTTCAGTTCCATTTCTTCATGAAGTCACTTCTCCAATTCTTCTATCCGGCGTTGGGCTTTAAGTTCTATTCCTAGTTCTCGTCTTGGAATTGTGCTATTACTCGTCATCTTTGAGAAGGCTCTTGTTTCTACTGATTTCTGTTCGCTTATATCTGTGTCTCTTTATTCTCTGGAAGTTTCTACAAGTTTATTCGAATGTGGATGAATAATGTGTGGTTCTGGAATTGCTTTGAGGTTGCTATCAGCACCATATCTTACTGGAAGTATTCCTATATTCTTCCTGATGCTTCTTTTGACATATTGCTTTCTTCAATACTTTTTCCACGGACTGGGCAGTTTTTTGCTGGAAGGACCAAATGTAGTTTTACTGTACACCTAGTGCTATTTACTACTATTGAATAACGAACTTTCGTTCATTATTCACTATTTTACTTACTTTTTGGTGACATAGGTTCAATCAAAAATGTTATTTATCTGAATCTCCCACTGTCTCGATTGCAACTGTATACAGTGTCTTTCAAAAGTCTGGAAACGGTCTCATATTCCAAAAATAACTTACAGAAAAACTATGAAAATTTCTACAAGTAGGGTTTTGATGATGCCCGATTCAATGGTGATATTGGCAATGTTGCTAAATCGACAGCTTTTCAGATATTGAGGATATCTCAAATTTTTTAATGAAACACCCTGTTTATTTGCATTGCAATCACTTTAGCGCCACCTCATTACTCATGTCTTCAAATATCAGATTTTAAATAAGTGTGGTTTTTGAAATATGACAACATGGCATTTTCGTTGACCAGTCTGGGAACATTCCAATATTTTCAAAACGTTTCTAAAAAAATTGATGATTTTTTATACAAGATGTTTTTTGATGATGCCCCTTTCAATGCTGGCAATGTTGCCAATCAACAGTTTTTCTAGATATTGGGGAATTTTAGAACAAAAAAACCCAAATCATACAAAAATATGTATACGCAAGAACTATTAGAAGGTGATCAAATCGTCGCATTCAGTTATGCGAGGCGATGATGGAAATAAGCAATATGAACCCAAATTTAGCAAGGGACATTTTGTTTAGCGCACAATCAATATTTTGCCTCAAGAGACATGTCAGCCATCAGAATTGTAGGTTCTGAAGCAGAAAAAACCTACACTGGATGAGAGCTTCACGACCAGCATCCCCAGAAATTAAATGTGTGAGCCGGAATTTTCACCATTAAAACTTTTTTCATTGACGGCAGCTTGACTGGTCCAAAATTTTTACATCTCCTGCAACATCTGATTCTGCCTTAATTGCGAGAATTAAATATCAATATACAAAAAATACTCTTTCAACCAGATGGGGCACCACACCTCATTACTCAAGAATGGCGCGTACTATTTTGAACCATACATTTCCAAACAGATGGATTGGACGAAGCGCCTGCTCTCCCAATTTTGACTCTTTTTGACTTTTTTTTGTGATATTTGGAAAATCAGGTTCTTGTGGAACAACTAGCAAATTCAGAAATGTTACAAAATAAAATATGTCAGGAAGTTCTTTCAATCACGTCTCAAATGTAAATGAATACCTCAAGGTAATTCAATGACCGCTTGAAATATTGTTTAGCAAATGATACCAAACATTTTGAGCACTTAAAAGTCAGTTTGTTTTCAGTTTCTGTTATTCGATTTGATTCCAATACTTTATCAAAAATAAAACAGTTACTAAAAAGTTGACTAGTCAAAAACAACCCTGCATAAAATTTCATGACTTTTTCTCGAGCACTTTTGAAAATATCACACTTTTCGCAGACATTTGAACCAAAATGCCATGTCCTCATATCTTGAAATCCACTATAATTTAGAGTACTTCGAGGGGGCGCTGAATTGATAGCAATGAAAATTTATGCAATCTGATAGGATTTTGTACTTTTTACTAATAGAAATATTTTAACAAACTTCTTGTTTACTTTTATTTCAACATCTATACATAGATACTTATGTAACTAAGAAACATATCAAGTTCAAAAAACCAACAGCCCCTCTTGAACTTGATCATTCAATCAGTCCCATCGCTTTCTTGTGATATTCCAATTTACAACGGAACAATGGTTTTGTCAGAGCATCAGCAACCATCAAATCAGTAGATCGAAATTGAATATTGATATCCCTGGATTCTAAATGTTCTCTCAGGAAATGATATTTGACATCTATATGTTTGGTATTTTTTCGGTATCCAGTGATTCCTGCCAAATCAACTGCTCCTTTGTTGTCGCAAAAAATCGTAGTTGGTTGATCCACTGAGCTAGGATCGATTTCTTTCGCGAACTGACGTAACCACATAGCTTCTTGACAAGTTGAAGCTAGCGCCATATATTCAGCCTCCGTAGTAGAAAGGGCAACGGTATTCTGCTTTTTACTGAATCAAGAAATTGACCCACCTTGGAAAATGAAAACTGTTCCACTTATTGAATATCTGTCGTTGACTTCATTGGCCCAATCTGCATCGCTGAATCCCTGAATCTGAAAATTTTTATTCTTATCGAATTCAATTCTTGTTGCAATGGTTGCTTTCATATATCGGAAAATCCTCTTCACTGCAGTCCAATGTGATTTATTGTGATTTTTGTTGAACCTGCTCATAAGTGCTACAACATATGCAATGTCGGGTCTTGTCGCTTGGCTTGTATATAATAATGACCCGATTGCTTCTTGGTACGGAACACCATTGTCACACACATCAAAATCTGAATTTTCGGACGTAAACTTTTGATTCGGGTCCATCGGTGTAGAAACTCCGTGGCATTCATTCATGTTGAATTTTTCCAACATATCTTGAATATACGTTGACTGATCTACCCAAAGTTTTTCTTCCTTTCTATCTCGTTCGATTCTCAGCCCCAGAAAATGCTTCACTTCTCCCAAATCTTTCATAGGGAAATTTTTATTCAATTCATTTTTGACAAATGTCATTGAAGTTTCGGAATTTGTCAAAATAATGATATCATCAACATACGTGGCCAAAATCAGAATTTGTTTTTCATCATTTTTGTAGTAAACACATCTGTCTGCTTCAGATTGTTTCAGCCCGATAGATCTCAGGGTTTTACTTAGTTTCATATTCCACGCTCTTCCACTTTGCTTCAATCCATACATGGCTTTTTTCAAATTCCATACCTTATTTTCTTCTCCATCTTGAATCAGTTCTTTAGGAGGTCTGACATAGATTTCTTCTTCGAGCTCACCATGTAAATATGCTGTCACCACATCCATTTGATGCATATCCAAATCATATTTCACTGCTAGTCCAAGAAGAAATCTGATCGATGTATATCGTACAACCGGGGAGTAAGTCTCGTTGAAATCGACTCCTTCAACTTGTCTCCAACCTCTCACAACAAGTCTCTCTGTACTTTTCAATTTCTCCTGATGCATTTCGTTTTACCTTGAAAACCCATTTGGTATCCAAAATTTTTCTGTCGGCAGGCTGATCAACAACAATCCACGTTCGATTATCCAGGAGAGCTTGGAATTCGTCTTGTATTGCTTTCAGCCACAAATGTTTATCATTTCGGTGTTCGATTTCTTCAAAACTTCTGGGATCATCTGTAGAAAGATCTGCAACAGCTAGGTAAGTCACAAAATCTTCCATCCGAGTTGGTTTTACATCCTGCAATAACTTCGTTTTCACTGAATCTGACGTGATGGGAACACCGGAACTCTCCAATCCCATTATCATTGGCTTATATTCATTTGGTAGACCTGCTAATAGTAGAGTTCCAATCCATTCATCTTTCACTTCGAACTATAGAGCATTCAATCTGTGAGCAGTTGTAATTATTCTATTCACGTAGTCATCAACGGAAGCACAACTTTCGAGTTGAGTCGTTACTAAATTCCGGAGAAGACCAACTTTTCTTGTCAAACCGGAGTCCTCGAATGCACTTTGAAGTCTCTCCCAAGCTTCTTTGGCACTTTTCGTGTCTTGTATATGTACATAATTGATGGGATCAACAGCTAAAATTATCTTGGACCTTGTTTTAGTGTCTTTCAGTTTATCAACTTCACTGCCACTGTCTGCTTGAATACATGACCACAAGTCTTCATGCTCCAAATATGCTTGCATAGCAAACTTCCATGTATTGTAATTTTCTCTGCCTTTTAATCTCTCTATTTGCGGAAGAGTTGAATTTGCCATTTTGACGCTTTTTGTCAAAAAATTTCACAGGAACGGAAAGTAAATCTCGGACAAAACGGATTCGTTATCGGATACTTCTATTATTGTTTCAGCGGTCCTGGGCCCATAACCTGATGCAATCTGATAGGATTTTGTACTTTTTACTAATAGAAATATTTTAACAAACTTCTTGTTTACTTTTATTTCAACATCTATACATAGATACTTATGTAACTAAGAAACATATCAGAGAAAAATAATGAACATCACAACACGAAAAACTTTCTTCAAGTTCAAAAAACCAACAAAAATTAATAAAATATTTCATTGAAAAAAAAAATAGAAAATTACCTTTAGCCGGGAAAGTACTTGTTTTCTGTTAGATATTACAAAAAAGTGACTTCAATTTTATCGTAGGGTTTTTCCATTTCCAGAGGAGTCATGTATTGGTTCAATTGTCAATTGAGAATGTTTCTCTTTGAAACATGAATCCCTTCCAAGAGAGGTTATCTTGTACGACGGAAAATAGCGACTGAATTCCTACTTTCAGTCGCAGATGATTCCACAACTGACTTTATGAACATTCTGTTCATATTTTCAATGAAATCAACATGCCATACCCATGACAGGTTTTATGTCAGAAAAATATTTTCAAAGTTTCACCGCACAAGAAATAGTCCAACAATTCCTCATTACAGTATGAAATTGCTTCTGAAGAGTATGTTTTCCAATTTATCCGACCTCCCTGATGATCTTAGTTAGGAGAGTGAAATAGATTTTTGTCTACCAAAATGTATTGGAGGCCTAGCGAAGGAGATGCAATTCACTCATCAATGGAATGAGTGATTTTCTGTGAGTGATACTTCTGAATAACACTCTCCCTTATCTCATTCATAGATAAGAATCTCCAATGGAAACTGGACATTTAATAAATAATCAACTATCTGAATGAAAATACAAATTTTCACTTTCAGATTTTTTCTCTCAAGTTATATGGGGTCTTTCTCAATATCTATCAGATGTAGTTCAATGTCCAGCGTGGCTTCAGCCGGGGAAGTAGTTGTTTCCTGTTAGATATTACAAAAAAGTAACTTTAATTTTATCGTAGGATTTTTCCATTTCCAGAGGAGTCATGTATTGATTCAATTTTCAATTGAGAATGTTTCTCTTTAAAATCTGAAAAAAACTGTTAATTTGCTAATATCACCATTGAATCGAACATCTTCAAAAAACCTCTTGTATAAAATTTCATGAATTTTTGTCGAAATGTATTGAAAATATTGGAACGTTTTCAGATTTCTCAACGAAAATGCCATGTTGTGATATAACAAAAACCACAATAATTCAAAATCTGATATTTGGAGGCAAAAGTTATGAGGGGGTGTTGAATTGAGTGCCATGAAAACAAATTGGGTGTTCCATTCGGAAAAATCAAGTTACCTCCAATATCTAAAAAACTGTTAATTTGGCAACATTGCCAATATCACCATTGACAGGGAATCATAAAAAACCTCTCATCTTGTAGTAATTTCCATGGATTTGCTCCTAGCCGTTTCTGAAATATGAGACCGTTCCTAGACTTCTGAAAGACACTGTATAAAGTCAAAATCAAATAGGAAAGGAACTACAAACAATATCAAGAAATAATAAACTGTCACAATTTTGTTTGAACTACTACTTTGTGATAACCCCGGGAGCACAAGAAATAAAATGTAATTACAATTCGTTATCACCAAATGATGATACTGGTAACTTTTTCAGACAACACATGATATTTTCAGAGAGAGGTGAACAGGAGAGATGAATTAATAATTTTGTCTACTGCTACAGAAAATTGCGAAATTTGTAGAACTCGCCAACTATGTAACTGTCTATTTGAGAACTGTGTGACATAAAACTGTATGATTAACTTCACCGTAAACAGGAAGCACGATCAACAACCAATACGGTAGCATCTGTAAAGTAAATCGCACGACGTATAACTAAGATGCCTAAAAACCCTGGTGTGTCGAGTGATTAGATTTTTCAGAAGACAAATAACAAATGGAATAGTGGTCTGCTTCTTTAGTCGCTTCCAGTGATGGCGCCCTCATATCATTTTAGTCCTGTCAATATTCCAGGGATATGGTGATTGATGACTATTGTCAATTTGATGGAATTTCAACAAACTTTAAATACTATTCAAAAATAAATAGTAGTGACGGAATCTAAATTTCATAGTGCAATTTCCTAGTTCCTATTATTAATGTGTTACTCCATTTTGCTGTATATTTTCTTAGAAATTCATCATTCATTCAATACTAATTCAATTTGTCTGATTGACTCGGCCGTTACTTGATGAAAAACACAGAAAAAGATTCGATCTCCACAAACTTTATTCAATCAGACAGTGAAGAAGCTAATACTGTGCTGGTGAAACATGTCAGAATGAATAAAATTTGTGAATATCTAATCGTTTTCTGTGTAGTTTGTACAATAATAATTTGATCATGTTCCGTTTTTTGTATCATTTGTGGGCAATCCAGAGTGACGAACAAAATAATTCATCTATATCCAGTACCGAAAGTGAGTACCACCATATTATGAAGATTATCACATAGTATCTTGTATTATTAGAAAATATTTTAATGAAAATAACGGCACGAATATCTCATACGGAATCCCGCCATTCCTGCTTATATTAGCACAAGATTGACAGGTTCTGATGGTGAATTTTCATGAAGCTCAATTTCAGTTCTTCCAAATGAAATGCGAGGTTATTGTTGTAGTTACTTGCATTTCAGAAAAAAATATATAAATAAGTGATAGTGATTCAGTAAATTCCAATAATTAGGTTTCTTTATTCAGTTCATTCCTCGGCAATACTTGAAAACTACTGTGCTTGTAGAAGTACACTAACAGGCCACGATTTCATTTGTTTTCTCTTAATCAAACTGGCGAATTGTCTCCCGTTTTATCCCACAGTTTTGCAGGTATGAGTCGATACAACAGGGTTTTTAGACGTCTTACGTATAATCTTACGTATAACCAATAAGATAGTTGCCATGGAAACAAATAGCAGGCCGCGTCGTCGATAACATTTTGACGTTTCATAATTGTGTCGCGATTTGTTACCAGTTTTTGGATTTTACTAGATCATTTGAAGATAAATCCCTATTTAAAAATAAAAATGGTTGTGAAAAATGTCAGGGTGCCTTGTACCTAGCGAAGATGAAATGTGTAGAAAGGAAGACCTGTAACGCAACTTAAAGCCTGAACACGTGGAGGATACGGGAAAATCTCTGATAATTTATATTGCGGATTCAATAACCAAAACGCAACGTTCATTTGTCTTTTCCGAGTTCAGACTTTGCCTTTCTTTTTGAATTTCGTAAATGAAAAATATCTGGGCTTAGCGAATCCCAAACAATACTCAGGCCATTGCTTAGGCTCATTTCAGCCACAATAATTCTTGTGGGTGTTGGTGGCGAAATGCTAGCATTGAATATATACTACTTACTAAAAGTATTTGATAATTCACCTAGGCCTATTCACTTCCACGGATATATCCAAATGATATTGTACCAATATCGATGAATGTTTTGAGGCCATTATTGCAAAATGTTTACATTTCACAATATAACGATTGAACATATGGCCAATATTTTCATAATATTGTACCGGTGATAGTGTACCAATATCGCTGAATATTTCGAGGCCAATATTGCTTTGAGAATATTTCGCAATATTATTCAAGTAATATTGGACCAATATCACCGAATGTTCACATTTTTTTTCCTGCCAATATTGCATTTTAAATATTTTGCCAATATGTTCACATTATTGTTCCAATATTCCACCAATATAGGCGTGCTATTTGGGAATTAATAATCATTACTATCAAATGTACTATAATACTAAATGATATAGTAACTTATTGTAGTTGAATTATCTTTGTAGTTATTTAATTGATTGTTTAAAGATATTTTCACCTAATGGAATCCTAATATTTGATGGGAGTGAATGCAGTCGTAGAAAAAGTATAGTACACAACTCGAGTTGTAAGACAATTACGTACTCCTAGAATTACGCACTCGTCACTGTTTGGCTCGCGCGTAACTTTTTCTAGTCGTGCGTAATAGATAAGAAAACATCTGATACCAATTCGTCTGTCTCATTAAATTAACACCAAAACTCAAATGATTAGCTTAGGAATCCAGAAAATAGAGAGCTCCACACAATATTCTGTGACATAGAAAAATTACAAAGAGTCATATTCAATGAGAACCGAAATTTAGCATTCATTAGATTTTGAAAAATTACCCTATCTAGTGAATCTAATTGAGAGAAAAACTTCAAAAATTACTGGTCAGAAGCAAATAAAAATTTCACATATTCCTGATTGAAGTCCAACATTTCGGGAAAGAACCTCAATGTTTAACTACTTTTCCCATGAGGAGTGAATTACCTGGGTAGATATAGACAGAATTTAGATAATCTCTAATCAGTTCCAGACAGCTAGATAACGAAAACAGAGAATGCTGATACTGGTAGTGCGACGGCTGCTCAAATCCAGAAAATGCACCGTTTCCGGGTACGTGATATCGAAACTATTTTAATATAGCTATAACCGAGGATGTTGAATATTCGTGAGTATAAACATTCTGTAAAATCCCTACCATTTGCAGAAACAAGACATTATCGAAAAGAATACATAACCAACTAATAAATTTTGATTTCAAAATATAGTAGAATATTCATAACAATAAGCAATATTCATTCGTAGCTTCCTTAAACCGTCAATTATATTTACTCTTTTGTTTTTACAATTTTTTTAACTTCACTCTTCGGATGGCCAGCCCTAACCAAACAGAAAATTACTTTCTGGTGAATTGTAAAATGACAAAAAATGAGCTGCAGAAAATTTCGAAACATCTAACCAGCTCTTGGACTAATGATAATATAACCGCTTCAATAATTTAAAAAAGAAACGGTGATTCACATGACTGGTATCCATACATTAATGATAGTTGAAGTGATTTCTATATAAACAAACGTTGAAGTTGTATATCTTCGTTATAATAACCAGCCCTCCTCATCAACGAAGAATTCTACTTATTTGTGCAAAATAACAAAAGAGATATAGACCAAAATCGAGATGAAACATGACAACATGAAAGAGGTTTATACGTTTCAAATTCTTGCAGTTGTTATTGGTGAGTACACTTTATATTTCGAAGAAATTTGTTGCCTAAGTCACCCATATTTTGTAAGATTCTGAAGAAAACTACTTCCACACATAGAGTACAGCCCTTAAATAAGTACTGAAACTTTCAGATTAGGTCCATGCCATTCGTTTCGTTGATAGAGCTTACAAGCTCGCTCACTTCTCTGGATCACCGACAAAATGCTAGCAATATTTCTTTACATTTCATAAATATTTTCAGGAAATCTCATCAATTGTTCTAATTTTTGCGGTCCAATCGAGACCAACACATTGATCTCAATCTTTACATACGTTTGTCATCACTTCGGAAACATGCCAAACATCTCTATTCCAGGGCTTGTTCTTTCAACCAATTAAAAATCTCTGAAACTCACTGATTCGGAAGGTGTTTCCTGAAGCATTAGCCTGCAGAAATTCAAGTAGAATACCAATTCCTACCCACTTACCCTCGGCTCTAACGGTAATCTAAAACATTATAGAATTTTTTTCTGTTTGAAACAGGACATAAACTAATTCAAATCAAGGTTCAGATGATCTGACCCGGTTACCAACTTCATTCCCGATTCAGATTCAGATGACTTTTTTCTTTGAATATACAGGCTGATTCACGGTGGATGGCACATTAGACGTTTCTGGTGAACCAGACAACGGATCACTTTGGAAATTTAATGGAGGGCATATTCGGACATTCTCTAGCCAACTAAAATATTTTCGACAATGCGGTGTTGCCGCTTCTATAAGAAAGCAGTAGCAACTTTGATTTTTCAAATGAAACACTCTGTATATAATATCATTTTTGGAATGTCCAACAATTGCCCGACAACTTTTCTTGATATTTCTCTATACCTATCTCTTACCGTTTTCGAAATAAAAATTAATTTAAATTTTTTTCTTCGAAAATCATGACTTCTAAAAATGCCGATATCTTTTAGTTAAGAAGTACTATGATATCGAAATTTGGTTTGGAGTTAGGTGATACTTGGCCACTTCCCACACGTCAGCCTAATCTCCGTTACTTCAATACAGGGTGGTAAAAAAATACAGTTTTTTCGTTTGCTTGAAAAAGTTGCTGAAATTTGATTATTTTAAATGGAACACCCTGTATATTATTGCAAATTCGGAAATCTGCTGAAATTTGCTTTCTTTCTATGTATATCATACCTATACCTAACTAGTCAAGTTTCGGACTTATGAGCATTTATTTGTGAAAATGTCCCTTCAGAATGGTATTTTTCCATTCGGTATTTGGTAAGCAGGCCATGATTACTATTTGACAGTAGCGTTGTGACATTCTCCTAATAATATCGACATTTTCGTCACTTCAGAAGTTGCAAATACCTTCAAAACGATGGAACAAAACTATTCAAACGAAGTTCTTATGAATTTGTTTATTATTTTTGGACAGTGTGATAAAATTATCAGCAGAACATGTAGAAAGTTCAATGAAATGTATCCGAATCTACCGCCAATGAACCTCAAGAAATTTATACGAATTCAGAACAATTTCAATGCATTTGGATCAACTTCAAAAGCACCAAGAAACTTGCCTCGACCCGTAACTTCTGAAGACAACCAGATTAATGTCTTAGCATATTTTCACGCATTTCCCGAGTCATCGATAAGAAGTGCTGAAGAAGATTTGGGTATAAAATATTCATCGGTTCAAAGAATCTTGCGAAGACATAAAATGCATGATTATAAATTCACCAAAATTCAAGCAATGAAGCCTCAAGACCCTCAACAGAGAGTAGAATTTTGTGAAATGTTGTTGACACGAATTCAAGAAGATCCACTTTTTTTAAATAAAATTATTTGGACTGATGAATCGAAATTTTCGAGAGAAGGGATTTTCAATAGAAAAAATCGTCATTATTGGTCCAGTGAAAATCCTCACGTCACAAAAGAAGCCGGATTTCAAGAAAAATTTAGTTTTAATGTCATCTGCATGTTGATGGACAACAAATTGAGGTACGTGATATACGAGGAGTCATTAACATCCAGAAGCTACCTGAATATTTTGGAGAATACTGTAGAGAGTTTCGTGGATAATCTGCCACTCGAAGAATATCGAAACTGTTGGTACCAACTAGACGGAGCTCCTGCACATTGCACAAGATATGTGAGCGCAGAACTGGAAATACTTTTTGACGATCGGTGGATAAGGCGCTTGGGACCATGGAATTGGCCAGCAAGATCACCCGATCTTAATCCATTAGATTCTTATTTGTGGGGAATGTTTGAAGAAAAAGTTTACAAAATACCCGTGCGTTCGAGAGATGAATTGTTAGAAAGGATTGCCCAAACATTTGAAGATTTGGATCCCAATGAAATCAGATCTGCCACCACGAAAGCAGTCAACACCCGCATTTTAAAGTACTTGGAAGTGAACGGCCAGCGATTCGAACATATTTTGAAATATTCCACATGATTGTTTTACTTTTTTATAATTATTCATATCAATATTTCCAATTTCAATTTTCTTGGTGCTTTTTTTAAGTTTATCCAAACATATTGAAATTGTTCTGAATTCGTATAAATTTCTTGAGGTTCATTGGCGGTAGATTCGGATACATTCCATTGAACTTTCTACATGTTCTGCTGATAATTTTATCACACTGTCCAAAAATAATAAACAAATTCATAAGAACTTCGTTTGAATAGTTTTGTTTCATCGTTTTGAAGGTATTTGCAACTTCTGAAGTGACAAAAATGTCGATATTATTAGGAGAATGTCACAACGCTACTGTCAAATAGTAATCATGGCCTGCTTACCAAATACCGAATGGAAATACCATTCTGAAGGGACATTTTCACAAATAAATGCTCATAAGTCCGAAACTTGACTAATTAGGTATAGGTATGATATACATAAAAAGAAATCAAATTTTAGCAGCTTTCCGAATTTTTAATAATATACAGGGTGTTCCATTTAAAATAATCAAATTTCAGCAACTTTTTCAAGCAAACGAAAAAACTGTATTTTTTTACCACCCTGTATTGAAGTAACGGAGATTAGGCTGACGTGTGGGAAGTGTCCAAGTATCACCTAACTCCAAACCAAATTTCGATATCATAGTACTTCTTAACTAAAAGATATCGGCATTTTTAGAAGTCATGATTTTCGAAGAAAAAAATTGAAATTAATTTTTATTTCGAAAACGGTAACAGATAGGTATAGGGAAATATCAAGAAAAGTTGTCGAGAAATTGTTGAAGATTCCAAAAATAATATTATATACAGAGTATTCCATTTGAAAAATCAAAGTTGCTACTGCTTTCTAATAGAAGCGGCAACACCGCATTGTCAAGAATATTTTAGTTGGCTAGAGAATGTTTGAATATGCCCTCCATTAAATTTTTGAAGTGATCCGTTGTCTGGTTCACCAGAAACGTCTAATGTGCCATCCACCGTGAATTAGCCTGTATTCTCTGAAAATAAATGCGCTGTGAAATGGATAATTCCATGTTCCGTGTCTGTTTAATAACATCCAGAAACCTTTCCTCTCCCTGTTCCCATCATGTCTTATTCTGACAATGATGATGATGAAGTCTTCTCTAGTGAAATACTCTGAAAGCAGAATACCTCTCTATTGGGATTTCCGGGCGAGAGGTACTCGTGGGGAATCACCATCAAACAATTTGGAAATTCATTTTTGAAACTATGGTATAATTTTTTTTGTATTTGTAGTTCAAAAGTTCAATAACTTGTTTGAATCTAAATAGAATACAACGTAAATTTCTTGTTAAATACTTCATATGATGGTCTCATCTGAGATGATTATCTATAATCATATACCTAGGTACTTATTAGTTTTTTGGCAGGATTAATTACAAAATCTGGTTGAATGTTGAGATTATATTCTGGCAAGGATGTCGTATGACTGCTGAATGGTGTACTATTTCAACAAAGTCAACATTAAGTAATCTACTGACACACCAGTCTTTGATGTTCCCTAGATCTTTTTCAATGTTCAGTTTCAGATTGTATCAGTCATTGTTTTTATAAAATATTACAGCATCGTCCACGAAACTGATGATCCCTCCAATTGTATCTTGGATGAATAGGTCATCCAAATAAATCACGAATAACATCGGTCCCAGTATAGTGTCCCTCGAGGTACACCACATGTTACTTTCATTTCGGTACTAATCTGGCTTTCAATTCTTAATCTTTGTTTCCTGTTTGTTAGGAAACTCTTCAATAACTTGTGATCTATGAATGCCTCCCACACCCATATCTTCCAGGTTATCTAGAAGTATAGAGTGATCGACCGTATAGAATGCCTTTTTCAGATCTATGAAAACACCTATAGAGGGAGTACTCGAGTCTAGAGATGCATACAGATAATTTTTGTTAGGGAATGAATTGTATTACCTAGATTTGTTATTTTTGAAACCATACTGGGATGTTGATAGAAGATTATACAGGGTGTCCCACGAAGATTGGGACAGAGAATATATCTGAACTCGAGAGTAGTGGAGAATTGTAATTTTGGGGTTGTAGATAAAAGCAATTAGTGTAGCTATTTTGATTTCATGTTACCCAATGAGCTTTTTGGTTTCGGTCACGTGACATCAGATTCAAAATTATTAATAGGACAACCTGTATATTTTGGAATTTCTTTGTTCCTCCCGATGAAACGATTCCAACTAACACACACACACTTGTGCTCTGAAACAACGATTCAAGAATGACTTCAATATCCTTTGTCCCACTACGTTATAATTTTGCCTTGTTTCAATCATCACAAAAAATATAGTACTGCCCAAATATACAGGGTGACCCTTGTTGGATTATATCCAAGCCGGCGGATAGAGATGACCGTCACTGCACTTTTATATAGGTTTTTCTATTGGGTTGTAAAACTATTATATTTATGACGAACTAGGTGATATATTGTCGGTAGGTACAATTGTTCTGTCTCTGTCACGGTACTACCTTTTTCATTCGGAGTCCTTTTTCTCACAGGGGGGGGGGGGGTTTAACACGATATGCGCCTGGCGCGACGTGAACCTCTGATAGCCACGAAATGTCCCAATACAGGGAGGACAAATATTGATTCGAACATATCGTGACACGTATGTAGTTTGGCTTTGGTAATTGAGTAATTAAATAGTATGAGGGGCAATGTGGACGAAACACGAGCACAATCACATAATATTAACAATTTACTCAGAGGTATAAACGTACAAACTCCAAAACAATACGTCATACAAAATATTATGTAATCGCTTGACAGGGCACGTATTTATTCACTGACTTGACAACTTGAATTAATACCTAGACGTGTCTGCGACGACCTGATCTGTCTACGGTGACAGGTCTCCTAGTCAGTGGCGAAGATCTTATATGGCTAGGTGCCAACACGGCCATCCCGAGATTGGGACGCTCTCGGCCCAACAAGCTTGGTTTCATCCTGACTTTTCTGATTGTCATTCGAAACTTCGCCATTCTGCAAAGAGGTAAATTTTATATTTGAAATCCCAACGCAAACATATAATGCAATTTACGTGTCAGCTAGCCTTGCCTTGATTGCCTGAGTGTCAACTGACCTTGCCAGAAGGTCTAGGTGTCATCCCACCTTCCTAGAAGGGTTAGGTGTCAACCCACCTTGCCAGACGGCCTAGGTGTTAACCCACCTTGCCAGAATGTTTAGGTGTTAACCCACCTTGCCAGAATGTTTACAATACAATACAATACAATCTTTTATTTCCTTAGACTATTACAAGCATGGAAATCGTCAAATCCAAAAGGTTAAGAAATAAAATGGCAGTCTAAAATCATTTCAACAAATTAAAGTAAATTAACATATAAGAATACAACACAATTAATAGTAGTGGTAAAAAGGGAATTCTATGATATAAGTAAAAAAACAATATAAATAACAAAAAGTACACAAGCAAACATTCATAACGTGGTAGCCAAATCAGTTTGTAAAAATTCATCAAGAGAATAAAATGCATTCTTGTAGAGAAGATTCTTCACACAATTTTTGAAATTATTGAGATTAGAAATTTTTTTAATGGATATAGTAAGTTTATTAGAAAGTCTTATAGATATGATATAAGGTCCGTTAGATACACATGTTAATTTGTGATTGGAACAATGAAATTAAAATTTTGTCTTAGAGTGTAGCCTGAGGCAAGACGGGTGGTGTCCCTTTCCTGAAACATGTGGCAGTGTTGTTTTACATAAGTGACACAATTCAAAATATACATGGATATCACAGTTAGAATTCTCAATTCAATAAATAAGTGCTTACAAGAATCGCCATATTTTTTTAAACACATAGTCCTCAATATCTTTTTTTGGAAAATCAACAAATTATTCAATCTATTTAGTTTAAATGTTAACCTACCTTGCCAGATGGCATAGGTGTGAACCCACCTTGCCAGAAGGCCGAGGTGAAAACACACCTTGCCAAAAAGGCCGAGGTGTCAACCCACCTTGCCAGACGGCCGAGGTGTCATTCCACCTTGCCGGAAGGCCGTTGTGTAATTTCATATGGCATGTTACATTAGGCCTATACGGCCTGGTTCGAGATAAAACTAGATGAAAATGAGGATATTAAATGCTTACCTCAGTATTATTATCATCCTCCATAATATAGTTTTCCAAAATATCTGAACAATCCTCTGATATCCATTCCTTAGCACAAAGGCACATTCGACTGAAAGCAGCTGCCGTCGTCTTAGTGGACTCCGCAACATCTTATACATACCTGTTATGTGGCCAAACCATTTGTCACCTTGTAGGGTCCTCTCCAGCCCGATTCTAATTTCTTCGGTTCCACAGAATCTCTTGTAGTCAATACGTAGTCATCGACATTTGAAGATTCCGGTACTGCTGAGAGCTTCTTCTTATCATAAGCTTCTTGGGGAACTGCAATTTTTTGTATACGTGTATTCACGAATTGTCTCCATTTTTCGCGGTGAGCATCAATAATACGTTTCATCTCTGGCAATCTATTATCATAACCAAACAATGTTTGTAGCGGGGTTCTTTTTGTTGTTTTATGAACAGTTGAACTGACTATGGAACGAGATACCATGGAGCTCCATTCTTCTGTTACGTCGGCTTGTACGCGTGAGGAATCTGCAATTTTTTCAACAACAATAGCTTTCAAAACATCTGCTTTGTATGGACTTGGTTTCACGCTACCGTTGGATATGACTCGTCCCAAATATTCAACTTGTTCCCGAAGGAAGACACATTTCATGTTAGTCACGGAAAACCCGAGATACCTCAACGTATTCAACACTAACCTTAAGTTTCTGAGGCCTTCTTGTTTTGTCAATGACGGTAAAAGAATATCGTCCATGTACACCAGTGCAATGCCCTTCTGGATTTCATCACGCAAAGCAATGTTAATCGCCCTCTGGAGTGACAAAAACTAGTTTTTCTATCGATTCGGGGTGCACTTTTATTTGGTGGAATCCAGCGGCCATGTCAAGGGTGGTAAAGTATTTACTAGTTCTCAAACGGTCGATCTGGTTCTCAATCAAGGGAAGCGGAAAGCGATCTTTGACCGTTACACGATTTAAAGCCCTGAAGTCATATACTAAGCGACATTCACCCTTTTTTTGACTAGAACAGCCGGACTAGCATAAGGAGATTGTGACGGTCTTATTATATTATTTTTTATTATGTCATCAATGAAATTGTGCATTATTGCCCTTTCAGCAATTGAAAGTCGATGAAGGCGGTATTTTATTTCTTTGTCTGTCTGATGTTAGGCGAATATTGAATTCACCGGTAGTGATAGGAGAAGGAACTTTGTTACCACTTGAATTCGTCCAATAATTTCTCAAGTTCCTTGTCTATTGAATCAGGAAAGCAAAATTTCGAAGTGGGAATGTTTCGATTATATTTCAGCATCCTTCCAGGAATGCTCAAGAAATCTAAACCAATTATCGCCAATTATGCGTTTTGAGTACAAACTTACAGTCGTTTAATAGTACTGTAACATTAATGACGTATTTCGATGGGATTAGGTTGTTCCCCACTCCTTTAATGAGATTTTCCTCTGGAAATTTGGAAGACAACATTTTTTTAAAACAATTTCGCGCATTAAAGAGACCTTTGTGTCGGTATCTAGTAAAACATAATAGTTTTCACCATCAATATTGAGAGGAATCAGCTTAAACTATGTCCAACTTTATCATGATGAGGACGGTGACAAACATTTACTCGTGAAGAATTATTGTCATAACATTTCTTCTTGAAACAATTCTTAATTTTGTGACCTGATTTCTTACAAAAAACACAAGTATTGCTTGTACCGGGTATGGATTCTTCCTTCTCGCGTTTAATACCTTGCTCCAGTCGCTCTGAGCCACGTTCGGAATCTCGTACGGGACACAGGAATCTGGGGTTCCCAAATTGGCCACACGTATAGCACTCAACATTATTTTTCACAGCTCTTAAAGATTCGTCTTTGAATGGTACAGACGCAGACGGTATGAATTTTTATTTGTTTGTACACGTCATAACTGAGCTATCAGAGAAAAAGCAGATAGATGGCCGACCTGTGTCATTTGATCTTGCAATGAAATATCTGTTATACCAAAACATACTGACAATTCATTCCTGTGTAAATGAAACTCCCAGAGCATTTATTTTTTGCAATTTCATAAGGGCATAAAATCCATAAGTTGGGCATCCACTGGATTTATACAAAACAGCCTTATGCATCAATTTGTCAAAATTCAAGGTGCCAAGAAAGCTTTCGTACAAATCCTTCTTGAAATTTGCCCAAGAACGGCGGCCGTCAACAGGGCTTCAACTACTAAACCACTCACCTGTCTCCCCTTCCAGGCAACCTGTTATGCGAGCCATGATTTTGTTATCGTTCCATCCAAAATCCCAAGCCACAGCAGAAATTTCATCGGTTCATTTTTGCGGATCGTCAAATTTTGGTAAATCAATAAAATCAATTGATGTATTCGGTCGGCTATCTGCACGTTCCAAAAATCCACGGAGTAAGTTTTCCAATGTAGAACCGACGTTGCTGTTTGCTCCAGTCACACCTATTTCAGAGTTTTTCTCCATTATGAAAATCTGTAGGATGTTAACAAAAGTCTGGAAGATCTGTCACGGTATGAACGGACGTGAGTTTTCGTGGGTAAATCTCACTTCTGATGTTGGATTATATCACAAATGAAATTACCACGAGCACATACACAGGGTGTTTTTTAAGCACGTGTAGAAAATTGAGGAGCATGTTGCTGATGCCAAAATAAGAAGAAAAGTTTCTATAGACACATGTCCGCAAGTTATTCGTTTCAGAGATACAGAGTGTCAAATTTGATAATATCTATCAGATGTAGTTCAATGTCCAGCGTGACTTTAGCTGAAGAAGTAGTTGTTTTCTGTTACATATTACAAAAAAGTAACTTCAATTTAGTTTATTTCCGTTTCCAGAGGAGTCATGTTTTGATTCAATTTTCAATTGAGAATGTTTCCCTTTACAACTTGAATTATAATGTTTATTTTTCGCTAATTAATTCCAAAATAATTCTGATATTTGAGTAAAGTTTGGTACCTATCTCGGAGTAATTTCCAATAATAAAATCAGATATGATGTTAGTTTTTCTCTTTCGTGGGGGTGGCGTCACCTATGTCAATTTTTGGGCTTATCTTTATTACGTTTTCTAGTGGAAAAATCGATTTTTGGAACTTTTATGTGTATAAATTCCTGTTAGAGGTAGCCGCGAGCAACTGTTTTCGAGATATTGGGATTTGAAATTATAGATGCAAATGATTTTGAATGATAAGATGTTTAAATTCAAAATTAATTTAAGTAGTTAAGGTGATGATTATTCTTCAATATCATTTTAAAATGGGAATCGAGTGTAATAACAATTTGATACAAATAATAAAAACACTAATTAAGACCAATTTAATTATAAAACAGTTAGAAAGAATCATTTTTGACTACATTTCAGTGGTAATTGTAGAAGACCATTGAATGAAAGAAAATCTGCTAGAGCTACTTACAAAAAGTTGACATTTTGAATAACTGAAGAGACATGTAGGTGGCGCCATCCCTACTAAAGACACAAACTAACATAAAATTTGATATTTTCATTGAAATATACTCGCAAATATCAAACTTCACTCGAATATCACAATCATTTTGATATTGATTTGCAAAAAACTAAAATAATTATTGAACTTTGACACTCAGTATCTCAGAAACGAATAACTGGCGGACATATGTTTATATGAACTTTTTTTCTTATTTTGACGTCAGCAATGTGCCCCTAAATTTTCTACACGTACTTAGGAAACACCCTGTAAAAACAATATACTCAAAGGTATAAAGATGCAAACTCCAAAACAACACGTTACACAAACTATTATGTAATCGCTTGACAGGGCACGTATTCATTCAATGACTTGACAACTTGAATCAATACCTGGACGTGTCTGCGACGACCTGATCTGTGACTGTCTACGGTGACAAGTCTCCTAGTCAGTGGCGGAGATCTTATAGGGCTAGATGCCAACAACCCTTAACCTAAATAATTTGGTAATTGCTCGTTTCAGACGTCGTGGAACGAAGGATATTGAAGTACCTGTATTTCTTGAAATAATCGTTTTAGACCACAAGTGTGATAGTTCGTTGGAATATTTTTATCGAGAGGAACATAAAAATGCCAAAATGTACAGGTTGTCCCATTGATAATTTTAAATCTGAAGTCACGTGACTTACAATTCTCTACTACTTTCGAGTTCCGAGATATTTCCTGTCCTAATCTTCGTGGGACACCTTGTATTTTTTTAAGAAATGTCGCTAATCTTGCTTTGAAATTTTTTTCGAAATTTTAGCTAATCGTTGGTAAGACGAAAACAGGCCTATAGTTCGTGATATTATCGGTGGCTCCGCTCCCAAATATTGATGTTACAATTGAGTTTTTTAGAGTTGAGGGAAATACTCCTATTCAAATGATTCATTTTGAAATTCCATTACAGGTTTGCTGATAGTATACTAACTTTCCTATTAGCAAATCTTAATCCTTTTTTAATTTAATATCAGATAAGAATGACTCTTAATGTCCCATCCCTTTATTTATTCATACATATAATTCAGCGCGCTGGTTGGCCGTTAGCGTGTGAATTCTTTAAGCTAGAGAAATAATATGTTTGATTCTATTGTGATCAAAATACTCTCATTTAACACACAACTTCACAGAATAACACTTTTGTGGAGATTAATTCAGCTATAAATCCCTCATATGTGATCTCAATCATAACAATGAATTTTACTCACCTAAATATTCCCGTCGTCGTCGGCTTATTGCTCTGGAGTGGTCACACTTTAACTTACTCGAACGCATCACTAATTAATCAGCCCTTTCAGAGCTGATTGGTTTCAGTAATTCAGTAATTTTGGTTTGGTTCAAGTATTGACTTAACTAACGAAGGAAACTCGAAAAATAGTCTGTTTTTCATTTATTAAGGCAAAAAAGAGATAAATATAAATCTGTATAAATATGCGACTAGAATGTTAATATTTACGAGAAAAAAAAAGGATATAGAGAATTTACTTTCACAATTAAAATCAAAATACTGGAAACTTCAATAATTAAATAAGAACAGACTGAAAACAATATTTTTATAACTCAAAACAAAAACCTATCTAATTGACAATGTATTATATAGCATGTTAGCTTACCAAGACCATCTTTAAATACGTGAAACTGATTAGAGACTTTGACAAAATAAATGATAACATACTTAAGAAACCCTTCAACTCCGAGAAAATAGATCGGACATGTCCCAGGTCAAGGTGAGGCCTTGACCTGAGTATTCTTCAGTCGACTTACTGCTTCAAACATAACATTTCAACTGAAAACTTGTTTTGAGACCTCCAACAATTCAACTCTATAATTCGTTCAAAGATATGGGGGATGATCCCGCCCTCAGAACATTTTTCTTGTAAGATATTAGGTAGGTGTCGCTACTTGAATGGTCTTGGCATTCTAAACCCTATTCTGGTATTCTACAGTCCTAATTAATTACATATAAGTTTTCCTATTACGTGACATCATGTGGTTGACCGCCCCGTACATTTTAGAACTCGCGTCGAATGTGGTTTTGTTACATTTTGATAGAAAACGGTCGACAAAAAACTATCAAACATTCTCTTTTGTTCGTCCGATGTCACTCTGCCTTCTTACTTTTAAAATAACAATAATTTGCATGCATTTACAACGAGTGACCTATTTCCATATATGTACTATTTAAGACACAAATTAATTGATTAAAAAGCCAGAAAGATATTTACGACCGTTCGTTCCTGGAATGGCATCAAAACGAGTTGTACCAGATGGTAAACAATCGACCCTTGGTCTATTCAGGCTGAAATTGCCAGATTTTACAATATCTTCAAAGTTGAAAGGATTTTCTGATTCTCACGAAAAATCTATTGTTTATAATATGCCCCTCATAAATTTTTAGTTCCATCATTTCTGTTACTAAAATTTGGTATTATCGCCCAGAGGAACATGTGGGATGCAACTTTCTTATTGAAATGGATTTGGTCCCACGACCAGAGGCGTCTCAATATTCTATTACAATAGATTTAATGATAATCTTCAAACTTTTAGATTCAAGTCCATCATGCCAGGGAGATTCATTTATTAAGTCATTTATGGTGTTCTTTATTTCAGTTAGACAGGGTGGGGCACCGAAAACGAAACAGATCGAATATCTTCAGAACGCATGTGTTGTGAAACAAATGCAAAACGGGTCGATTTTCAATCCAAGGGGGACATCTTCCCGTCATGACCTCAACTGCCATACCTCTCCCCCACCCCTTGGTCACTTTCACCCAAATAATTTGAATAGGGAAAGTAGTAAGTGTGACACATTATAGAAAAGGTAATTTCAGAAGGAATTCAGCTATGTCAATTTCTGCTTCCTAACTTCTTATTTTCACGCCCTTTTACAGAAAAACAACTGATCCGTATTCCAAATTATGATACTTCATTTGCAAGCTAATTTGACATAAATTCGGTGGCAATGCATCATAGAATTTTTTCTAAGATGAAAAACAAAATGGCGGCTCCAAAATGGCGGACAAGATTTGCAATTTTGGTCTGATTCGATTCAAAATTGATATGTGATGGTTTTCAGGGTCGGAAATTATGATTTGATTGTCAATGCAAAAAATAAGATAGTGGCTCTAAGATGACGGAAGGAATTTGTGATTATGGTCCGATTTAAATCAAAATTAGTATGTGGGGATTTTCAGGGTCGGAAATTATGATTTTTTCACCAATGCAAAAAACCAAGATGGCGGATAAAATATATAATAGTGGTTTTTGGTCAGTTACAATCTCTCCTTTATCATTTTTTATATTGTTAAAAAATTTAAAATTGTTATTTCCGTCATCAGATTGCACCCCTACGCGCAACCATCGAAAGTATTTGAGGGACTTGTGTGAGCTAGGGAAGACGCAGCCCTTACCAATTAACGTGTGATGCCATGCACGAGACCGATGACCACGAGAGGCTTTGAACCCTCGAACCTTCGCTCCAAAAGCGAACGTTCTACCAGCTCGGCCACCACAGCCCATGTTCTTCATTTGTTTTTGGTATTGACTTTCAGAATTTCATTAACCGTGTTCCATGGTTTTTTGCTTGAATTTTGTTCATTTTCCATCAAGTTCTTATTGCACTTGTCTTTCGCAGTTTTCAAAAAATTTTTTGTTGGTTGGCAGGTATTAATTTTTCATGTTTGTTTCCATATGATACTTTTTCAAGTTTTCATTTCAGGTAAAACTGCGGACATCTATCGTGCAGGTTACGATAATGAAACTTCGTGACTGAAAGTCCAATGTGTTTCTCAATTGAATGGCTAGTACACGACTCCTTCTGAATTCACAGTTTTTTATACATGGTCAGTCAAGAAATAATGAATTTGGAAATTTGTCATCATATAACTAACACCCTATATGAGATATTGCGCTGAAACTTGTTATATAAGTGTTCAAAATATGCCTGAATCGATAAGGCTATTTACTTTTTCGAGAAAAAAATGCCTAATAGTCCTCGAAATTTCGATCTATTTCGCAGAGAACAGCAGTCCTTGAAAATAATAATAATTTATATCTGTCAAAATAGTTGGATAGAGCTCGAGTACTATAACTTTAGATTTTCATTTTTGAAAATCGGTCAATAGGTTCCAAAATAACAGGGTGTCGCGGTTTCAAATCGTATAAACTGTATACCAAACACGTCGAGAAGAACATCATCTGACGAACTCTGGTTCAGCAGAAACTGCTTCAGAGCTTTCGCATTGAAGCAGGTAGCTTACCATCGATGGTACAAAAATCAAAGCCCTGAAACCAGATCAGAATATGTTGATGCTAGAAACATGTGTATGGAGAGAATCAAATCTTCAAAAGTGGCTTACAATGCCAAGATATGATCAAACATCGTCGAGTGTCCTGACTGGTCCCGCTCGTATTGGTCTGTGGGGAGAAACTCCACATCCAGTTGATTTCCTTTCCTAACCACGGATGATGGAATACTAGCCATCCCTGCCAAAATATCACATATAATCTCATAAAAAAATATAGGCGAATTATGAGAATTTATAAGGATTTACGTGGAAAGTCTGTAACCTACACGTATGTAATCCCTAGCACATACACTTTTTGGAAGTATGTATGAGGATTAATAAGTAGGTGTAATTTATAAGCATACCCGAATACATGTCATACGAGTTTGTATCAGACAGTGGTTGTTTGAGGGGACTATGAGATTCGATGAGGTATTCCTCTTTCAATCACAACGATATTATATGCTCATTCACAAGCTTGTCAACGCATGAGAAATGTGTGAAAATTCACAATTACTAATCTTATTTGGTATTGTATGTAGAAAGTGGACTCAGTATTCGATGATCTGTATCAGATATTCCGTATCCAATTTTACTGGGTATCTCGTGGAAAAAGTGGGATCACGATGTGATGGTTTGGATCAGGAATTCCTTATCTAAATTTATGCGATTCCTATAAGTTTTCATACAACTCAAAATCACTGAGAATTCAGAAGTTCCGATAAGAAAACAAGGATACAGAGTATAAGAGTTTTAGGCAAAAGTGGTGCAAAGAGACTATATACACGATTCGATGAGGTATTAATTTCAAACAAAATAACGTTTTATCCTCATTCAAATTCTTGAGAACCTATGTGTGGAAATACACAATTTATAATCTCATTCGGTATCGTATAAAAAAAGTGTGTTCTGGACTTGATGGTCCAATCCGTATTTGGAATTCCGTATCCAATTTTATGCTAATCCTATGAGATTTCATGAGATCCAACAGTAGGGACATTACGAAACCAAATGGAAAATTCTTAACAAAATATCCTTAAGAATATTCGAATAGATTATTATTATCATATCATGCCAGAATATTTCAAAAATATTTCAGAAAGATCAACACAAGCACAAGATCAACGAAATGCAACATTCCAGGAAAATCTTTCTAGAATATTGCTAAAATATTCGAATAGATTATTATTATCATATTCCTCCAGATTTTCAGAACATAACAGAAGAATCATAATGTACCCTAGGTTATTTTATCTACGCCTACATATAATGATGTATTTTATTATATAAAATTACTTCAATTGCAAATTATCAATTTTTTTTATCATAATCGGATAATCGAGAATGATTTTATTTACTTATTATTTCCCTCGTATGTCAAATGTATTCGCTGATAAACAGTTTTCGTTTCTTTTCGAATGAACTGCATGGTTCTTTCACAAGTCGTGAGCTCTGAATGTCTGAATCGTTGTATGAGGTGTAATCCTCATACAACGTCTGAATGTATGAATCTCTAACCAGCTACTCGGAGAGCTTCTTCCTCTACTCGAAAGATGGTACGGCCTAGACCACGTTTCATAGAGCGTGATCAGAGTAATTAAATACTTACCACGGTAGGATGAGAGGAACAGATGGTGTTAAAAATGGCTGCACAGATCTACCCGATCTCCCACCTTTTCGTTTCAGTTAGAATCATATTTTTTCTAATTTGAAAATGACTTTTTTTTTTAATAAGTGCATATAAAATTGTAAAATCCATTGGATTATTTTTTCAATCTTCATATGGAACGAGCCAGGAACAATCTGGCAGACCTCGCAGAATATCAATTATTTTTCTTTAATAATCAAGTTACTGCGATGAAATCTCATACGTTCTAATTCATTTTCAAACTGCAGAACCTCATGGAAACTTGTAGCATCCATCTCAGTAATCGCTAATAGAAACGGAGCACAGTTATATCTAAGAACACATTAGAAATTAAAGGAATATGTATCTGTAATGTCTTTTAAATACTGATGAATATCGAATATGGGATTTGCGGTTTCACTATCCAACTTGGATCTCATAAATTTTCTTAAATATTTTTTTCTCAGTCTCTGTGAGCCATTTTTGGCAGGAATGAACGCCCAGGAATGAGCCAAAATTTTTACCAACACGTTTGCTGCAAATTCTTTTCTGGATTAACAACACAACCACAGAACATCACTCCAATTGACAGTCATATGCCTGAGGTTACTTTTCACCAACGTACTATGAAACGCATTTTGCTTGGACTCACCACCAAAGGACTAAAGGATCTGATGGAATGTCTCCGATCGTTCTCAAAATATAAGCCTTCGAAATAAAACAAATTTTTTGCAGGTCATTCGGCCTCTCATGTAATTCAAGGGTATTTCCGTCCAACTGGAAAATTGCATCAATGCACCAGTCTCCAGAAAAGGAAATAAACCTGCCTAGCATCTACAGAACTATCTCACTACAATCTGTTATCTCGAAGGTCTTGGAAAAAGCCATGAAGATCGAGCTAATGAAATATCCAGAACGATCAGGAATTTTGAATGATCGATGATATATAGTTTCCAACATAAGGAATCAACTGGTGATTTGCTTACTTATATCTCACATATCTGGCAACTATCCATGGGAAAATATAGTCGAACTCTGGTCATGGCATTAGCTATCTCCAAGGTGTTTGATCATATTTGCAACAGGAAGACAAACTCTAATCGCTATTTTCCATGAGGTTCAGTAAGACTTCTGAGTGCTTGAGACCCCTATGGCTTCTTAATCGATTTGTCCCAGCTGGCAGTTTATCCAATGCTCTTTTATTGCTAACGAGAAATTTCGCAAATAGCATGTTTTCCAATTCGACATGAAGAACAGATATCCGAAGTTTCAACTTGTAGGTATTTTTTTATTATTGTTCCCACGGACTATTTATAATGAGTACTACTATTTTACTCATAATCTCGTAACATAACATGTTTTGTTATCCACTTAACGTTAAAGCATTAACATTTTACGTGTTGAAATTTAGATAAATTTATGTTTTATGTCACAGTATTCAAATAGTGTGTTGATAATAATGTGAGATTTCAACGAAAACTAATTAAAAAATGTGCAAAAATGCAAACAATCTCATTAATAAACATTTTTGTAATATTTGAAAGGAAACAACTGCTCCCCACATCATGACTATTCTGAGCTACATCGCACATATGTTATGGAAGGGCCATAATTTTGAAGAAAAAGTGTGCATGTTAGTAAATTCTCTCAGATTCTGAAGGTTGTTTAAATTTGAGATATGAAATTTGAATTAAACTCAAACTTGTTTTCTTCTAGATCAACTTTCATAATTGGAATAATATAAGATGATGTAATCTATCAAATCATTTTTCTTGTTCCTCTATAATTATACAGGGGCACCGAAGACGAAACAGATCTAATATCTCCAAAACACATGTGTTTTGAAAAAAAATACAGAAATATATCGATCTTTATTTCAAAGGGGACCTCTTCTTATCTCCTACCTCACCCTAACAATTTGAATAGGTAAAGTAGTAAGTGTGACAAATCATCAGAATGGTAATTCAGAATGGAATTCAGCCATTGTAATTTATGCCACCTATCTTTTTATTTCGGCGCCTTGCGGGAAAAAATATGTTTCGTGTTCCAAATTATGATACTTCATTTGCAAGCTAATTTAATATAAATTCGGTGACAATGCATCAGGGAATTTTTCTACGGGATAAAACAAAATGGCGGCTCAAAAAATGGTAGACAATATTTGCCATAATGGTCCAATTTGATTCAAAATTGAGACCTATGTGGGGTCAAAAATTATGATTTTTTGTCGATGCAAAAAACAAGATGACGGGCGAATTTTGTAATTATGGTTCGATTCGACCCGGCATCGAAAAGGAATTATTCAAATCACATTTGTTTCATCTTATGATATTTGATTTGTAACCTTATGTGAACAGTTCACCAAAACGTAACAAAAATTGAAAAAATTAACATTTTATAAACTTACAAATTGGAAAATTTTGCATAAATTGCTCAAAAACATCAGACAGCGTTTCGAGACTAACTTATACTCATGTATGGCAGTTCATGGCGAACACTTTGAGCATCTACTGTGAATTAATGAAGTTCGAAATGATTGGATTTGAATTCAAGCAAGGTTTTCCAATTTTTAGGTTAAATCAATTTTTCTATTTTTCAAAAGCTTTTTTCGAAGTTGCCCTGTTAGTATGTATGTTTGTGTGGGACAAATCTTGCAACTGACTTTTGGCCCACTTCTAGTTGTCCGATCAACTTGAACTTTCTTAGGTGTTCATAATTGCGATGCCAATACTTTATGGAAATTTTGTTGAAAAAAAAGAAAACTAACAAAATGGCAGCTCCAGGACGGTGGATTAGATTTGTAATTATAGTCCGATTCGATTCAAAATTCAATTATGGGGGTTTTAGGTACAGATTTTCAGCATGACTAAAAATAAATGAGTGAAATTGATGAAAAGCTTTTATGCTATATATATATATATATTGTTATGATATTGAATTTTACAGTAGTAAATTGGTGAAACGTTGGAAACTTGATACTTAAAAAAAAACTGCCATAAAGTATTTAATTTTTAAATATTTTCATTTTTACAACTTTTACTATTTCAACTCAGCTCAGATGATCGGAAGTGTCTCATATGTGGTTTGATAAATCTTTGATGGGTTTCGGTTAGTTTCGTCCAATGCTGTATTACTTTCAGAAGTTGGAAGTCAAAAATCATAAGTGACATTAAACCTCATTCATCTAAAAAATTTACAGAATTGTTTATGAAACATGTTGTACTTTGGATACATGAAATATCAATTTAAGTATGCGATGACAAAAGGGGATAATTTTTTAGAGACATTTTGAAACATGAAAAGAAAAAAAATATGTGATATTTAAATAAGAAAATGATAGATAATAGGCTGCATGATCGGCATGATCCCTTCATTGTGGTTAGTTTTTACATTCTATCGCCATAGACAATTATTTACGTCAGAACATTATCCCCTGTCTTCCGTGTTTACGTTCTGTGACCTGTAACCATAGAACTGAGTGCGTTTCTTTGGTTCGATTCGTTATTACACAGGAGCGTTTATTTGCGCAATGCAGTAGACTTGTTAATTTAGAATTGTGGGAATATTATCATTTGAAATTTTGAAGAACTGTTATATTGTGATAACAAATTTATATTTTAAGGTAGTTATCTCCCAGGTTAGGAAAATAATAGGAAGTTTTGGAAATATTTTCATGTTTTGAAAAATCAGTTATGATTTATTGGTTTTAACTTCACATTAAAGTTATTCTATAAAAAAAAAAATTTTTATTGTTCAATTTCATAAATTGGTAATTTCATTGCCCAATTTTACAAATTGGTAATTTCATTGCCCAATTTTACAAATCGGTAATTTCATTGCCCATTGGAACCCGCTTATGAGAGAGAGATGTTTCTGCTCCAGGAACAATAGACCGACTGAGCTGAAAAGAAATAAAAGGTTACAAAGGAAGGTATAAATAGCCAGGGAATATTTTTTCAATACTATAATTTTTCTATAAAAAAAAAATATATATATATATATATATATATTATACCACAATACTTTTACAAATCATAACAAAATATATATTTATATATATATATATATATATATATATATATATATATATATATATATATATATATAAATAAAAAAATATTAGTTTAGATGTGTGACGTAGGTTATTCTGTGCGTAACCCCAGGTAGCACATCATATCGGCTGATTCCATTTTGGGACCATATTGTAAATGAAAAAATAGTATTGGTCCAATATGGGTGAATATTCAAAAACAATATTATATTAATAATATCGGTGGAATATTGGTTGAACCTGTTTTGAATGTAGATTTTTACATGTAATATTGGGTCAATATTGGTTGATTAATTTCTACCAGTCTTTATATTGTTTTCCACATCTAGAATAGATATTGCAATCCCAATATTCCAGTCCTATCGATTCTAGGGGTAAAAAACTATATTGTATTTCCAAGTTTGATAGCACATTGGTTGAATATCATTTCAACTTCATTTAACAAATTGTAATAACCCATATTGGGTCAATATTGATTCAATATCTATACCAATATCAAAAACTATATTGTATATCCAAGTGTGATTACACATTGGTTGAATATTATTTCGCCAATATTCAACAAATCGTATTAATTAATATTGGGTCAATATTGGTTCAATAATATTTACGTTATTTACGTATATTTACGTCTCAACGTTAAATCAAGAATGTCTCCATATTGTTTCCTACATCTAGATTAGATGAATGTTGAGTATTGGCCGAATATAAAACGTATTGAAATTATATCATGATCAAACCTGGATAAAAATCCGCTAGGAGGCACTACATATAGAACGTCTTCTAAAACCTACGATAATTTATTAATTTCTTCCCATAACTTGTTTTCAAGACAGCTTACTTAGTGGTTATGGCGATCAAAAGGCAGACTCTGGTGTCACCTTGATCAACCAAAAGACATTAAATAATTAACCAAGGACTTCCACCAATATATCCAAATGATATTGTTCCAATATCGATAAATGTTCTGAGGCCACTATTGCTTCAAGAATATTTCACTAATACTATTTTTGAACAATATTTGACAAATATCGCAAAATGTTTACATTTTACTTCTCAACAATGTAACGTTTGAATATTGTGCCAATATTTTCAGAATATTGTACCAGCGAGATTTTACCAATTTCGCCGAATATTTTGAGGCCAATATTACTTCAAGAATATTTCGCCAATATTATTCAAGTAATATTGGACCAATATCGTCGAATGTTAACATTCTTTTCTCGCCAATATTGCATTTCAAATATTTCGCCAATATGTTCACAATATTGTACCAATATAGGTGTGCTACTTGGGACAGATTCAATAGATTGCAGCTAATACAAAATATGTATTCTTGGACGGTAAAATTTTGATCCAGTTACTCACAGAATAAACGACGTCACAAATCTAAAAAAAAAATATTTCCGATTTAGCGCATTTGTATAAAACATTTTTTCATCAATTTAATTCAGCTTGCAAATGAATTATCATAATTATCATAATTCGGGAATATAAAATAATCATTTTTATCGCACAATAAACAGTTTTGTAGCTAAAATTGACATGGCTGAATTCCTTATGAAATTACCTTCTCAATGATGTGTCATACTACTATTCAAATTGTTTGGGTGTTAGTGACCAAGGGATGGGGGAAGGGGTATGATTGTTGAGGGTATTATAGGAAAATGTCCCCATTGGATCAAAAATCGACATGTTTTTGCATTTTTCCTCAACACATGGGTTTTGATGATATTCGATCTGTTTTGTTTTCGGTGCCCCACCATGTATATCTCTCAACGTGTAACAACTATGATGCGATGGTTGGGCAAAAGAGGTACCACCTTAGTATTTAAAACTTTCATCCATCATATACTTACCATCTATGGAAGTGAATGAATGCAAGTGAAAGAATGCACCATCGCATCACAATCGTTCTAAAAATAAAACGATCAAAATCAGTATACTTAGGTGTTTCTTCTTCTGCAAAAAATTATGAAATCTGTAGGTACATGAGTCATTCTGTTGTTGACTTTCAGTTATTTTTATTGATATCACGTTTTACTTCTGGGTAAATGATGATTCCAGCTTTGCAACGTAAGATGGAATATTTAAGCTATTACGTCACAAGCGAAGAATAGCGGATGATTCATTTGAACAACTCTTTTTTTTCATATGGTACTTTGGTGATTATTTCGACATTTTCGAAAATGGGGATTTCGAATTGGATAAGTACAATCCACTCAATGGTGCGCACGAAACAAAACCAATAATTTCGTAAATAATCCACAAGGACCTCTTTTTTAAAGTCATGTGTCGTTAACCCTTCAGAATTTGTTTTTTTGACGACAATGACATATTACGAAGAAGTAGTATTCAGTACTGTTTCATTTTCCATCTGTATGTCATCTTGAAGTTATTTATTTGTTTACACTGTTGTTACGGCTCTATTTTGCACTTGAAAAATCATTTTTCATTCAATATAATAATTTCAAAAATTATGTTCCAAGTAGCAATTCAACGTTGCGGTGACGTGTTTAAAAAAGTTTCGCAACCAAACATAAGTAGCCGACTTCAACACAACGTTGTCACAACCTAGTTTTGCACCAATTTGGTCAATCATTTTTGGGTTTTAAAACGTTTCAGCTCCAACTGATGCTCGTTTTCTAATATTTGCTGGGTTTACTTCAAAACAGCTACACACCAGCAAAACAGTTAAAAATATTTACTGATGGTCAAACTGGACACTTAAAGAAAACTTTCTTGTAACTCCCACCGTTGGTTTCAAAATGTTGTAGGTATTTTTATGCTCAAGATACCCGAAAAATAATGAATTCGATACAGAAATTCGTCAAGCATTTCTTTTTACTATCAAACATACTATTGTTTCATGCCAAAAAAACATGCAGGCTTTCAATCTGTTGCGAATTTTTCGAAACTCAATAACAAAAAAAATCATTTCGATAAAAAAATATTTAATCTAGATATTGATAGAATCTCGAACTGAATGGAATACACATGAATTATTGCTAGAAAACTAAAATAAAATCCTTTGTTTATGCTTGTTAACTTCCGTAATTTGAATGAACGACCATGTTTCCAAATAGAATTACCTTTCGAACATGGAGTAGGAGTATAAAAGTCCTCAACTCTACTTTCGATATCAGATAACTGAAAATATACAGGTCGACAAGCATAAGGATGCCTCTGAGATGCGCAAACGATAGAAAGCGTGAGTAGTTGTGCGACAAAGATCGACTACTGTTTACGGCTGGTTATCATCGGAATGTACAATCGGGAGAGAAATTTTTCTGCAACACGTAGGAACGTAGGTTCTTATCTGAATTTTCATTAATTCCTAATGAACTGTTCGAATAATATAATTGTTTGTGATCACTGGACCGTTTATGAAAATTGCATAATTTTCCCGAAGCCATAAGTGTAAATAAAGTACGACGAGAAAAAGAATGCATCGCCACACAATATCAGAAATAGGTAAATAAATATAATGAAGAACACGAGGAACATACTTACAGAAGTTGACTAACAATATCACATGATATCTGACCACTGCCAAATCAGCATTGTCCATGGTACCTTTTGATTTTTTGTTTCTCTTTTTATCTGGAGTTGAGAATTGTTCCATTTCACCTTTTTCAATTTTATTCATTTCTGAATTAATTTTCCTAATGCTTCTATCGCAAACTCCCGTTGCGGCAGCAACTCGTTCTTGAACCTTCACAAGAGGAATACTGGCTTCACCTATCATTGCTTCTGCCTGCATAAATTTGATGACATTACTGACAATTTCCCTACTTTGTCCACTCAGAATCTTATTTCTCACTTTACTCTTTGAAGGCATTTTCAAACACAACAAACTACACTATAACCTATCTAATAATATTTCAAAACTATACACAACACAAGGATTTCAAATTCAACACACAAGCGAGAGAGTTGAAGTGATTACAGTACGTGAACCTTCACGTAGACGTTAACATACGAAATATAACGTTTACGGGTTGTTATGAAATTGAGTTGAAGTTGAACGTATGTCAACCGCTAACCCTAACATGTTAATTTGTGTTTATTTCGCTTTTATGCTGTTTTCTATGAACAACTGGAAGATGAACTCTACTTTGCGGATCTTAATAGGGATTTTGACCATATACCTCCCTTGCCAAATGCAAATCAAATTTTTCCGGAATTGGCTTTTCGAAATGTTCATTGTTTTAAATAAAGCGAAATACCGAGCAAGATCATCAAAAATACATTGAAGAAATGATGATTGATGTAAAATTGTAAATATTGCTTTGTCACTTCTTGATTTTATGGCTTTAAAGTCAAAATTTGCTCATTCGCAACTCATCGGTGTGATTCGTGTATTCTTCGATTAACTTGCGTTGATTTTTAAGGCATCCGTGTGAGACCGTTAGGTTACGTATGCCCGTAAACCTATTTTCAACGTTAACGTGAATAGCTGACGAATGCGCATGCGTAGATGTCAATTTGTACGTTAACGTTCACGTTCATGGCAGCACTTCAACTCTCTAACGCCACAATAATTTTATTCCACTGACTGTACACTCCCGACGTTAACTGTTTGAATAATGCAGAGCGAGTGAGCTCCTGCCCCACTCCACGGTTGTGTCTACTGCGCAACCAATTCTCGAAGGCATCCTTATGCTTGTCGACCAGTACTAACTTTCAAAGTTAGTCTGCCAGGCTAACTTTATACCGGAGCGCGACTGAGCAAAAACTGAACCAAGTACAACTAACGAAAAATGTAAACTATAAGCTTCAAACTTCAGCTCTCCGTTATCTTTTTTTGCCTGTAATAGGAGGCAGTCTATTAGAGAGCTATTTTCGTTTCCGATTCGAAAGTTAGGTTAGGATCATTCCAGTTCCTCTTCTATTACTATATACTTTTTTATCAAGCAATTTAGTCAGTAGTTTGTCCTTGTAACTGGAATAAAAAAATTAATAAATTGAGTGAATTATCATTATCTAAATATCGCCGGCACGTCCTCTGTAGTAAATATTTGGAAAAAAGTTAGTTGTAAAGATGACTCCACGAAAACATTTCAAACTTTACTAAAAAATTGCCCACTGCTTAGTTGAATCTTACAAGGTCGACCCTCCGACGGGAAAACGTTTAACATTACTTGAACGTTTTTGATACATTATTCCCATGTCCAAAATATTTACTAGTAGTAGTCAGTTGGGTAAACGTTATGACAACGTCATAGCTTAACTGATATCATGCTCAACTTTGAGACAACGTTGCCTGGTGGTTTAGAGAACATCGTTTCATAAATGACTGATTTCTACACCAAGTACAACGTTAATTTTGGTGTATTATGTGGTTATAGTCGCCAAAATGATATTGGGGTATCATTGAGATAAACTTTCCACTCTGTACGCCCTCATGTACAGCCCTTTTTTTAATTTCAGTACCTACATTTGCCCTAATGATTCGAGCAGACAAGAAATAACCTTAAGCTGAAAATAAATAATATCTTACAATGTTCAAGTTTCAATAATCTTGGCAACCCGCATTTTGCGGATGACAGTTATTAGTCAAACTATTTTGCAGCATGACAGCGTTATTTTGTAAAAATAATTTTGGTAACAACTCTATTGCTTTGTGGCTAGAATACAGAACCGTAACATTTCTTCTTTGAATACTCGACCTTGTTTGTGCTTGGATGGACAAGGATGGACAGTTTTTCCCAGAAAGTCGTCTTAGTTTAGTTAGCAACTCTGAATCTCCTGGATGTGGGCCAAACAAATTTCATGAATTCGTAAAGGCATGACATTGCTATTTCATGGCCTAACCTATCGAGTCCGAGTTTCTTTGTTTTCTGTCACTTGAGTGACTATACGGATTGTCTGATAGTGGAGTAGCCGGTTCGACTTTGAGGAAGAGACTTTTGGTCCATCTTTGAGTTCATCCCAGTCTATAATATTTTGATCATCACAGATGGGTTTCGGGAAAATTCATGTACGAAAATTTTGGAGAAATTTTCCTTCTGCTGTTGCAGGATTTTTGAGGATAGGGGAAACACATCTGTGTGATCATTGTCATCAATGTTAGGTATTTTCAGGGCTTGTAGGCCATTCTTTATTTGTAAAACCGCTGAAACACGGAACTAGATATCAGAACAAGCAAACCATCAAAGCTATTACCAGAACCATCCCAATCAATAGAGGTTAGTATTTGCATTTGGCCTCCACTTATGGCCCCATATAAGTGTAATCAGAAGTTTTAATGGTATTGTTTATTTTAGGGTGTTCCACTGTTGTTGTTCCACTGTTCCTTGGTTGTTTAGTGATCCTTCGCTGTTCTCCTATTTCTCCGTTTGTTTGGATCTCTGCACCACTTGATGCTATTCGTATTTTCAAAAGAAAATATTTTATGACACTACTTGGCAGAAGCCCGTTAAACTAATAACAAAAATGGATTGAACAATCCAGACTTCTGCCTTAACCAACACAGCAGGTGAAATCTTTGGCAAGTCTTCAACAGAAAACGACTACTGCCCCCTACGACTATTGAATTATATCTGTTAGACTCTAGGCAAAGTATTCTACAAATCTACTTTGCAATGTTCTCCCAATCTCAACGCCAAAACGTCTCAACCCACATGGGGGGACACCTAAGAACCGGTTTCATGGTATTACCAATCATTAGTGCAGGGCAGCTCACTCAACGCAATCGAAAAACTTCTTCGGCAGAAGCCCAATAATCTGATAATGAAAATGTAATGAGCAATCAATAGGCAAAATCGTCGGCAAGTATGCAACATAAAACAACTACTGCTTCCAATTGGCTTCAAAATAACTTGGAAGTGGTTGAAAATTTCGATATAATTCATGGTGACAAACTTGTAGGGCGTAAAAGTCTTCACAAAAAAGCAACCAAATATTTTTTCTAAAAATGTTCCATTTTTGAGAAACGGGGCCCTGAAGTGTGGTTTCTCGGTATTGGGCCCCTGGAGCGAGGTGTAAGTAATGACGAATCGGAATCCAAAAAAATAAAAAATTCATAATTTTACAGTCGATAGAGCTTAACGCGCTGATTCCGAATATGTATAACACTTATAAATCTTTTCGGAACAGAGCTGTAAAACAAATAAAATCTGATTTTGCGCGGGAAACACAGTTCATTCATAAAAATGGCAAAGTGAACATAGATACGCCAACGTAATTTTTACAAGGTTGGCAAAAAAATTCCTTGAATAAATGGACTATTGACATATACAGAATGTTTTTCAATTTTTGACAGTTTCAAAAGGTTTGTTTTAATAATTCCTTGAAAATTATGTGTATTTCCAGGAATTTGATATTGAAAACTATGTTGAATGTTGAGATGAATATTTTTCCGATTATTTCCAGTGAAATTATGAATTATTCAGAAGTTTGTTTGTGTATAATTATTATATGCAAGTGCATTTCAGATAAAAATTCATAATTTATATGCAGTGATCATTTCATGTAAGTATATCAATTGAATTGACAATATTATCACTTTCTGTAGCTTGTAAGTCAAGCTGATTCTCACGTTTCTGTCATCCCTGATGATTTGAAGTAGGAATATAAAAGAGCAAGGTTTAACTTAACGTCGTAGGAGTTTTCCACATGGATCGCTTTGCTAATTGATTCATAAATGACATGCTTTTCACCACACAATTATTATTGTTACAATGAAAAATGAAGATAAAAACCATTTAGAATAGTTTTGAGATTGTTCAAGCCTATTCTTGCTTTGAATTTGTAGTGGACATAAATAACCTCTTGTTTTAGTTCGAATTCACACGGTTTTCAGCCACTTTCAGCCTGTTATGAAACCTATATTCATTGTATATTTCGATTCAAAACATAAATTTAGATTTTTGAGGTTATTATATACCAATTTACAAAATTATTCAACCAATAATTTATACAATAATTATGCACATTAATGTGCATTGCAAAACTCAAGTGAAGAGTTGGTGGATAGACCATAGATTCACAAAAAAAGGAAGCTTATCATTAGTTCATGTAGATCCAGAACCATTGTTGTTGTTAAAATTGTTATTTCCTTCAACCTGTTGCACCCCTGTGCAATCCTCAGAAGTCTTAGAAAGACTTGAGCTAGGGAAAACGTAGCACTTACCTTTAAACTTGTGATGCCATGCACGAGACCAGTGACCATGCTAGGCCCATTTTAAATGATATTTCAGAATGCATCATAGTGTATTATTGTATTTGATAAGCTATAGTGAAGTTCTGGTCATTTCACATCATTATATTGGTGTTCATTTCTTACAAAAGTTTGGCCAATGAATTTCCATGTTTAAATCCAACCAATATTGGTCAATTTTATTGTTCATTTATTCATGGATTTTACTGGACCTTCTATTTCAATAAAACGATTTTTCATTCCATTAAAAAGATGGGTAAAATCTTTGGAAGTCAAGTAGATGAATATTTGTGCAGATCTGATCAGGATAGGAAACTGGAATAGTGAGAACCTGTTGCTAATATGAGTTGCATTCAAAATGAGTTGCATTCAAAATTAACACTAACAAATAAAGAAAAATCACTGAAAACAGGAAAGCAAGGCTATTTGTATTCTGTCTCAAATTTGTCATTCGTTTTGATATATGATTGGGAGCTAGAGTTCTCTTTTGTCGGGTTTTGAGGCTTCGTTTGTTCGAATTTCTTCCTAACGTTTCATCAATTAGATAAATAGCAATTAGTTAGGTAAATGTACCAGATTTCCCTTCAATATTTGAGCGGTGATATAATTGAAATAATGTCATTGGATGTTCAATTTCAAGTAAATATTTTACTCAGTAAAATTGCTAACATTCTTTTTATGTTATATATTAAACCTAACAAGAAATATTCATCAAGATTCTTCAAAAATTGTATCTAGCTCCCAAAGCGTTTCGTATACTTTTCAAGTTTTGTTTACCAAAATGAATAAATAAAAATATATGTTCTTTTTCAGGTGAAAGAAAATTTCCACGGATTGGCAAATTATCATTATATGAAAAAGTATATTTTTTTACTGTGAGAAATAAATCGAATACCATAGATGGGAGAGGAAAATGTATAGTTACTGAAGTTAAAAATAAATTTCTCAGTTTGTGTACATTTTACTTATTCAAAATAATATCAAACAGGGCAAGCAGATTTCTGAAAGGTTTGTAGTTTCAAGAGGTAGAGGTTAAGTTCTTTGAGAAATTTTCAACTGACCAGCATTGTTTGGATTGAGCATTTGGAATCACAATTTATTACATTACATTGGAATTAAATAAATATTTTCCCAAAAGAATGTCAATTTGAGACAAATGATTTACTAATCAAACCTTTTTACAGAATATCTATAATTCCATATATTGGGAATATCTCGAATTATGAGAAGCTTGAATGAACATCATGTGTTCGATCACTTGAGAAGACAATTTTCCATACTTTTTTCTGGATATTAACTTTCCAGTCTTGAAATAAAAAAATGGAAATTTTAAAGAAATATGTACAACTATAGCAGGCAAACTGAAAATTACTGAGAAAACGAAATAATTTTTTCAAGATAAGTCTTGTAAACGCATTAACTTGGGGTGAATTGCCTTCCCTACGGTTGCATAGATTTCTTTAATTTTACATTTTTTCATTTTCAAACTGTGGAAGGTTAAAATTCCAAAAAACTGAACGAGAAACGAATTTCCCCCACAAAATAAAAAAATTGTTATAAGTTCTAAAATTCTCATAAATCAAAGGAGATAGTAAGACAATTTTGAAATTGTTACCACAAAAAAAACTTAGCATATTTTTAGAAAATTGGTAAAATGCCACTTTTACAATGGAATAAATGGAAACAAATATCTGAAATGAATCTTACTATTGGAACTTTCGCAGTATCATCACCAATCTGAGCTTCGTTGAATATCAACATTAGTATCAACAGCAAGTCTTGATAATGCAAAGACACTTTGCATTTTGCAGTGCTAATCTCAACTCTCAAGTAAATATTAGTACTTGTCAAGATCAACGAATACCTTCATTCAATCACTTCAAATAAAAATTTCAACAAAAAGAAATATAATTTATCTAGTAACGATAGTTTACAAATGAAAATCATCTTACACAATAAATAAAATATAGTCATTAAAACACTAAGGTAAATTTTTCATAAAGAAAAAGTCAAATGTCTAAGTGAATATCATTCAACATATAGACGTAACTATCAAGAACCATAACCAACCTCTTGAAAATTTCAATGCATTTAGATTTTTTATAAAATGTTAGCTTTTATTTTGAGTTTGTCTAGTGTTTTAACATTACAGACATTACAAATTTCTATTATCAATCACAATGTAGCTAGATCAATCAATAATTTTCAAATATTTTCAATAAACTCCTGTTTTCTGAATGAAAAGTGTTGATACAAATGAAGTTCTACACTCCACTCATAAAATAGGTGATCATGTGAAAATGATTCATTCATGTGTACCTTGAAATGCAGGAGATAAGAAAAAAATTTAAACCGATCAACTACTTCAAAGAGCCCACCTATGTGGTCTATGTATTATGTATTTATCTATTATTACAAAATTCATTCACAGTACAAATTAAAATCAATATTTACATAAGATAATATTTGTGGTTGAAGTTGGTTAGTTTTTCATAACAATTAATCAATTCAAAAGATACTTACGGTCTATGTATGAAATTAACTAGTTGATAATGTATCGTTTTGAGGTAAAGTTGTGTGTATAAACAAGTCGTACAGCAGTTATAGGCTATTGCGAGTCAGGCTTGTCAATCTTAATTATTAAACTTCTTATCGACTTTGACAAGTAGTGTCAAAATTCAAACTATTTTGGTCAGTAACGCGCTTTTAACATTTTTCTAGTGCAATGCCTCAATTAGTGTCATACCTTATACGATTTTTTTATGCACACAACTGTACAAAAATGTTTCAATAATCTTAATGTAAAAAATACGATATACACAATATTCAATACAAAAATCTAAAAATCATAAAATTCTACTACAGTGGAAGACAATATTTTACTCCTTCAAGAGAATATTATGATTTCCAGACAAATGAATTTTGTCGAAAATGAAAATTTTGTCGACGAAGTCAAATCCTTCACATACAATGTAAAAGGAAGTATTTATATATACAGTATTAAAAACACATTGTTTCTGGGAACAACACTTGTGTATGCAACTAAATCAAACATACAAACATAGTGTAAAATACTAAAATGAATATAACATGGATGACCAGACTTTATCAGCAATATATTCATCTACTCTGTAAAAACATTTGTCCTTCAGGAGAATTTTAACGGGCTACTGAACTGCAAACACACTGACTTAAGGATATAAAGTCAAGATCATATTTTCAAAAAAAATTTATGAACCTTATATTTGATGGAAGCATCTTGAGTTATTCTAGAAAACACCTAGAATCAATGATATTTGTTCTAGATGATAATGTCGAATATTCTTGTACTTGTACTCTTGAATTTTCTAAGAAGAACTATACATATTTATACCTAGAGCCAAAACGTCAGAAGTACATTTTCAATTATTTGAGCTCTCATTTATGACAAACAATTGTTGCTGAACAGATCTAGATAAAATCCAATTTAACAAACTCTTATTTGTGACAAAGAAACGTTGCAGAACTGATCTAGATAAAATCAAAATTTGTGAAAAAAATTACAACTTTTCTGATGCAAATTTAGTTTTTAAAGAAATTATTTGATGAAGACCAAATGAGGGTCCAGTTTGCCAGTTCAATTTTTATACTTTTTCTGGTAAAACTAAGACATCTTAATAGATTGTTAATTATTTGCAATGTTTTTTGATGACTTTGGATTTTCCACTTTTCTTTTGTCTACAAAACTTCAAGCCTTTTTATTTACTTTAAATGAATTCTGATTATGGAAAACTTCTTGAAATACATTTTTTCTGACTGAAAACTAATGCTCCTACTTTACTCTGGATACAATTACTCATCTCTCTCGTTCACATAATATACTGTCAAATTTCTTTGGTTGTATTTTATGTTTTAGATGATGAACCAGAATTAAACAAAAATAAAAAAATGGAAAAAGAAAATATTTCAGATATGATAACTTTTCAGAAGATAATCACATCTTTCATTCTCTTCTGACAAAATTGACAGAAATCTTTCGACTCTACTATCAAGCAATTGTCTTTGCCTTATTGAGCAGATTATTTGTACCATTTAAAAGACAAGCATTAAATCTTCTAAGACTGAACTTCTTATATGCCTAATCTGTACAAATCCAAAAATGAACCTGTTGTAAGGTAGTCCAATCTCTTCCATTGCATCTTCTTGAAGTTAACAGAAGATCTCTGCAGCAAAAAATCCAGGCCTCTCATCATTGAAAGTTTGCATCCCACTGTAATTAAAAATTATATATGAACTACATTATCAAAAAGTGAGGCTTTTTTAGCCCCTTCCCGCCTTTGTTAACTTATGAACGGTTTGACATGAAACAAAAACCATTTTGAATGGTACCACTGATATTACTTTTTGAAATAAAATACATTGTGGTTGGCCGATGGAGGGGGTGGGGGCACATCAATTCAAAAATTTCAAATGGCATGGGAGGTCAAATTACACATTGTTGAAAAGATAATTCAATTGATACTCACAATACTGTTCCTACCACCAAGAAGATTCCATCCAACCTGATTTTTTTTTCACATATGAGCCTAATTTGATTGTAAAGACTGAGGGATTGTTCAAAAGTTCAAAGTTTGGAATTAACTTTTCTAATTAGTATTTTATTGAGAGAACCTTAACTAAAAAGATCTGATCTGAGAGTACCCAGTTATGTCTGTTAAACTACCATCAAAATCAGCCATTTTGATGCTCAGTATCACTATCAACAATATTCTAATTGAAAATCCACCCTTGTAGAGTCCATTGTCAAAAGTTCCACTTAGAAACTATGTTTTCTGTTTTGTGCCAAGAGATTTAAATTTATGATTCATATGCCTCAGATCTGACCTGTCCCAGAATATTCACATATTTAGAGTTCACCTCTTGTACATAAATTAGATTCCATTGAGAATATTGCAAAGCATCTTGTCGGTTATACTTCACTCACAATCTCGCTTACTTTCCCGGAACACTGCTGCAGACAAGTTGAGACTCTTTATGGCCTAGAGACTTGCAGAACATTTCCTTTCCAACATTTATTTATCTGCATGCCTGCCAACATTCTTCAAGAGAAGAATTTTAAAAAATTATATTTTTAATCGACATCTTTTTTCAATTATTGAGTTGCCTCTATATACTATCTGAACTGTGTGTTTAAATAAAAAAGTTAAGTTTATTTTTACCTCACAGGTTTTCAGAGAAAACCCTTCAAAAGCAAAGCTTGTGCAAGCAAGGGTTATTGAAACTGATGATGAACTCGTCAAGGTATTTTCTCATTGAACATTAAACAAGCGTATCAGACTTACCAAAATGTGCTGCACAATTTCGACACCTAACATAATTTATTTCATCATCTCTCTCATTGAATTCCAGAACTACCGAATAGGCCTTCTTTTTACATTGTGTTGTGATGTAATTTTTCCTTCCACCATCCATACAACTCCATCACGTTCAACTTGAACGAGCCCAACAGCATTATCTCCAAAGTTTTCTCTACCTGACCTAAAAATTAGATAAATCGGTAACTATTTCTACCAGGTGAGAAAGGTAACTAAAAATAAGAGTTACCTAACTTAAATTTGTGTGGCTGATTTTTATGTATAATTTATTGAATATCACTCTGAAGTAATTTGTGGAGCTTTAAAGCGTTTGACAAAAGTTCTGGTCTATGGAAAGTGTCTGACACTTTTGGAATTACTTAAGAGTGATATTTATACAAAATATATATAAAAATCAGCCATACAAATTCAAGTTAGGTACCTGCCCAGGTGTCACAGAGCGAACTCCACAAGCACGCAGGTATTAAAAGTACATGAGACACCACTCAGAACCTAAGTCTTCATCTTTTCAAAAATAAGTTGTCTGAAGTCCCTGGGATTTTACTCATAAGGAAATCTTAACTAAATCGTTTATTTACCAAAATTTTGTTTTCTTTTAAATTTCTTTTTGAACAAAAATCCTCCCAGAGTCGAAGCCGTTTCCAACCGAGATGGCTAACCTTAGTGTGATGCGTCTGCGGGGTTTAGAAAAAAAAAAGAAAAAAAAAATTGTTGCAGACCAGATTTGAACTCGGAGCTCCGGGGTAGTAGCTAAATACTCTGTCCACTGATCCACCATGGCTTATAGAAATAATTCTGTAGACTGGCAATTCAACTAAGTGAGTAGTGTTTTTAAGTACCTTGATTTCCTAATATCTGAAGAATGGTCATCTGGACAAGCTAGCAGGTAGCCATGCGAACATAGTACATACTAACACTACTCAATCGTACACATTTCGTTCGTTTAAAAATAAGTAATGTCTGACGGCCCTGGGATCTTGGATTATAACGAACGACACTTTTATTTGAAAATAAAACGAAACCTAAAAGCTGATAATTTGAAATGAAAACAGGATTACCTAGCTGATTTAGAAATGTTTGGCCAAGATTCATTCAATAAAGTTTTTCAGCAATTTTTCAGGACCAGACATGTTCTTATGTTATTTTGTAAACGTTCAGTTTGAACTTCGGATCGACTTATAAATTTCCTTGACATTCTAACCCATTGGTAAGTCCATCCGCAGTTTAAATGAACCTATACAACTGGCCCTGGCAAATACACTTCGAGGGTAACCACTATTATTAAAAGAAACACTCATTCTTGTCAATATCAAAATAACTATTTTTGATGGTTCGGTTTTTATCACTCAAACATTGAAATTATGTTTTGATCAAACATTAGTAACAACATTACTTTTTGAATGTGTAAAGAAGGTCATATAGTTTGTAGAGGTTTATTTTCTTAAGGTTAAATATAAGCTGAATGTGGAAATATAATGACATTAATGACTTCATAAAGTTCACTGGGGTTCTATACCTATAAATACATTAAATGCGATAAAAAAGTGTTGTTCAAGTTAAAGTAAGAAAACATATTATTGAAACTTACACAGAGAGAAAAAACTGCAGCAGATTCATGCACAACGTTGTGTAGATATTTTACACAATTTTACACAATTGTCCATTTTTTCATCACACGCGTTTTGTGAAATTCAATAAATATTTGTGCAAGTCCATTTGTGTAGTATTCATCTACAACGCATTGAACTCATCTTACACCCGTTGTGCAGTTTCTATTTGATATGCACAAATTGTATGCTATTTCAACACAATTGTGTAATTTGCCACAACTTGACCAAGGCGTCGTCTCACCCAACTAAACACGCATGCGCGGCACTCCAAATGTCCAGTCCATCATTGTTTGATTGTTTTATGCTGATCGAAGGGCGAAGCTGGTTGAGTGTACTCACCCATTATTTATTTTTTGCTCATATCATGTGTTCCTGGTTTTGTGTCAAATGTAAGTGTTAGAATATTTGCAAACTGATGACAATATTTGTCTGTTATAACATTTTCTGTTATAACATGAAACCTACAAACTGACTCATTTTCATAATTTTTAACGGTTTGAAAGGTGCATCCTCGTACCTACTTCCTACTTACTTACATATAGTTTGACACGAAGATTATTTTAAACTTTATCATTATTCAACGTGTTTCAAAATAACAAAATGCTGTGTCATACTAAGTACTTTCTCTATTCAAATTGAATCAGTGACCAAGGGGTGGGAAGAGTGGTATGACAGTTGAGATTATGAAAGGAAGATGTCCCCCGTGGATTTAACACATTTAGCACATTCAGATATTCGGTCTGTTTCGTTTTCGATGCCCCACCCTGAGTAATAATTGTTGAAGGATTTCCCTTCGAAATACCGTTTAGTTCATGAATTTCTGTCCAATAACAAGGGAGATAAAGAGATTTTAGTCGAGCGTCGGGGTAAATGTTATGAAATCCCAAGTTGTTCGCGGGGAAATCTGAAAATATCAATTAGACCTCAGTTTATCTCATAGAAAGCAATTTTTGAAAAAGTGTGAAGAAATATTTTTTGTGGAGATTTCTACGCTCTACAAGTTTGACTTCATGCATTATATAAAAATTTTCAAGCTCTTTCAAGTTATTGATTATGTTGTTTCTTAAAGTGAAATAACTGCCTTTGGCCAATAAATTATCTAATTTCGTCTCAAAGTTTATTGACGTTATCTTGACATATTATTATTATTCAAGTTCTTCAAAAACAACTTATCATCACACATTATAAACAATCATAACAAACTGAGAATATACAAAAAGAATATACAGGATCTTGTAATTTGAATCTCATACATTCTCCCCTCTGCTATAGAAACTAGTTTTTTTCTAGCTCCAGCCTGCAGATTTTCGTAACAGGTCGTCGGTATTCAGATGTTGCTGTCTTGACGTCGACGACATGGATCCTACCATCACATCCTGGATAAAGGGAAATTACTCGGCCCATTTTCCATTCATATCTAGGAGCATTATTGTCAACAAGGATAACGACATCTCCAACTTGAATGGGTTTGCTATCCTTTGTCCATTTATTCCTCTTCGATAAAGTTGGTAGGTAATCTCGAACCCATCGTTCCCAAAATGAATCTGCTAACATAGTCGATTTCCTCCATTCTCGTCTCAAGAAGCCAGCATCTGGGTTCTAGAGTGTAATTGGACCATCCCCATTACACGAGCCCAACAAAAAGTGGTTAGGTGTGAGGGCTTCAAAGTCAGTAGGATCTGTAGATACCTTGGTCAATGGTCGGGAATTGACTATTTTTTCGGCTTCCACGAAGAATGTTTGCAAGGTCTCATCTCTGAGTGATTGACCATGCAATACCTTTCCAATGGTTCGTTTTACAAAGCCAATCAATCTCTCCCAAACTCCCCCCATATGGGCAGCTGCCGGTGGGTTGAATTTGAAGTCAATTCCGTGTGAAGACATGACATTTGTGATAGTAGAACTGTCCAAGTTTTTGAGTGATTCCTTCAGTTCTTTGGCTGCAGCAACGAAGTTTGTTCCATTATCGCAGAATATGGCTCTTGGTTTCCCTCTTCGTCCTGCCATTCTCATTATAGCCATTACCACTGAATCACTGTTCAATGAGTGAGAAATTTCGAGATGAATCGCCCTTACTGCAAGGCAAGTGAAGATCACTCCCCACCTTTTCTCATTTCTTCTTCCTATTTTGACATGAATTGGTCCGAAGTAGTCCATCCCTACGTTCGTGAATGGCCGTACCTCTCGGCTCAGTCTGGCAACAGGAAGTTGTCCCATCATAGGTGGTACTGGTTTAGCTCCTTGGTTTTTACATATCTGACATTTCGAAAATACTGATTTCACTGCTGCTCGTCCATTTATCACCCAGAATTTCTGTCTCAATTCATTTAATACAAGTTCCACTCCTCTGTGGCGAAATTTTTCATGATAGTGGTGGATCAGTAGTTTGACGTAATCGTGCTTTGGGCTCAAAATTATGGGTTGTTTTGTCCTTTCAGTCAATTCAGTAGTCTGGTTGGTTCTCCCCCCAAGGACTAAAACTCCATTTTTGATTTCTGGGCATAACGAATGAAGTCGGCTTTGATTGTCCAGAGGTTAACCCTTCTTTACATTTCTCATTTCGCTTTGAAAACATTCTTCTTGCGTAAATTGGATCCATCGTTCTTCAGCTTCCTCGAGTTCAGCTACCATTAGCTCCGATGGAAATTTGAAATTACTCTTTTTTGCTTTATTTTTAAGTATTTTCAAAAACCTCAAACTCCAAGCAGTCGACCTTATCAGTCCCAACCATTTTGAAAATCTCCTGACATCAGGAAGAACATTCTCAAACTCCCTCGTAGCCAAAGAGACTTCATGGACGAATTCAGTTTTGAGTTCTTTCATGTCATCTTGTATAAGTTGGTTAGTTCTGTCTTCTTTCGGCCAAAATTCTTCAGAATGTTTCAAAAAATCAGGTCCATCAATCCAATTTTTTGACACCACGGTTTTGTCGTCAGGGTAATGAAATAAATCTCTTGTAGCCTCATCTGCAATATTGCATTCTGTTGGAACCCATCTCCAGTCAGCAACGTTTGTCCTTTCCTGAATTTCGCCTATTCTATGGGAAACAAATTGTTTGTAGTTTCTGCCTTGGCCTCGTATCCAGTTGAGAACACACCTAGAATCTGTCCAGCAATACGTCTTCTGTATGGATATTTCCAGTTCATTCTTTATTGACTGAACTAATCGACTCAGCATTACAGCAGCTTGCAACTCTAACCTAGGAATTGACAAAGGTTTTAACGGTGCAACTCTAGTTTTCGAAGCAATCAGAGAAACGTCAACTTTTTCCTCGCAGAGTGTTCTTAAATAGACAACAACAGCAAATGCCTTTTCACTGCTGTCAGAAAATGCGTGGATCTCTATTCGTGTAGCTCTAGGTATCATCAGACTGTAGCATCGTGGAATTTTGATATTCGTGATCCTATCAAGATGGTCTAACCATCTTCTCCATGCTAGTAGTAACTTTTCAGGCAGATCATCATCCCATCCTATACCGGATCGCCATATGTCCTGCATCAATATTTTTCCTTTGATCGTGAAACATGCAATGAGTCCCAATGGATCGAATAATGACATCAGCGATCTTAGAACTCTTCTTTTCGTTGGTGTTTCATTTCTAATATTTTTTGGATTCAATTTGAATGAAAATTCGTCTTTGTCTGGATTCCACCAGAGGCCTAACACTCTGTGCACAGAAGATTCATCAATATTCTTGGAGCTCGCAGGTAGCATGATTTCAGACAATGTATCCCTGACCAGTGGCGAATTTGTCAACCAATTAACGAGTTCAAACCCTGCAATTTTCTGTATCCTGCAGACTTCTTGGATGGTACTAAGAGTTTCTTCTTCGGTGTCCTTTGAATCGAGGTAGTCGTCTACGTAGAACTTTTTGATTATTGCTGTCTTGATTTCAGGATCTGTTGCAAATCGTTCAGCATTACAGTTCTTCACAAATTGGGCACATACAGGAGAACAAGTTGAGCCAAATGTCATAACAAGCATCTCGTATGTGTCTGGATCTCGATCATTTTCTAAGTTTCTCCAGAGAAAACGTTGAACGCACCTGTCTTCTTTTCTAATACCAACTCTATGGAACATTTCGCGGACATCTCCGCAAAATCCAAAACGCCGCTGTCCAAATTTCCACAGTATTGCCACTAGTGATTGTAGTAGATCCGGTCCTGACATCAAGTTATCATTCAAGCTGACACCATGGGATTTTGCCGCCGCATCAAACACTATTCTGATTTTGTTTGGTTTGTTGGGATTATGAACAGCGAAATGTGGCAGGTACCAGGTGTGAGGATTTTCAATTTCTGCTTCCTCTGGAGTCAACTTTCTGATATACCTCTTTTCTTCGTAGTCTCGTATTTTGCTACAATATTCGTTTCCAAGTTTCTCGTTCTGCTGACATTTCTTCTCAACACATCGCAATCTCTGTAGGGCTCGGTATCTGCTTTCTGGTAGTTTGATTTCATCACTTTTCCAAAGGAGGCCTATTTCGTATTCATCATCTATTTTTTGGATTGTCTCATTCATTATCTTCACGGCTCTTTCATTCGTCAGCGAAAGACGATTAGGTGTGACAAGAACTCCAAAAGATTCTGTCGTGAATGAATTTCTAACCAATTCTTCCAAATCATCGTCTGTACTGCCCTTTTCACAAACGTGTAATGTATGTGCTCTGAATGTCCCCTCATTCCTCGCTTTTGAACCACAAGGACCATGCAAAGCCCAACCCAATTTACATTTACTTGCAACAGGCAAGTTTTCTGGGCCAGTCCGTATCTGTCGAGCTATAATCAGGTTCACATTGTCTTGACCAATCAACAAAACGGGTTTTTCGTTTTTAATGTCTGTAATTGGTAGTCCTTTCAAATGAGAGTATTTCCGCCAATCTGTCATGATGACATTTTGAACTGGCAATGACAGATTTTCGATCGTACGAACTCCTCTCATGATAAATGTGTCCTCTTCATCGGGTTTCGTAATTTTGACGTCCATTCGTAATGAATTCTGCTGTGTCGATACTTCGTCGTTGGTCCATTGTAGGCAAAGTGTCTCTTTGATGCCAGTTAAACCAAGATTTTCAGCGATTGTTGCATCTAAACGTGTGACGGTGGAAGCTTCATCGCACAATGCAAGTACAGAAATGTTTCCCGCTGGGCCGTACAACTTTACTGGAATCGTTCGCAAAATGATCTTGTTATCGTGTCGCATGGCGCAGACCATCTCAACGTTTTCTGCAGTTGGTTCTTCCTGGTTTGGTGAATTGTATTTTGTAGATTCATTGTGTAGCATGAAGTGATGGTACAGCTGGCAGCCATTGGTATTGCATTTCTTCCTCCATCGACATTTGAATTTCTGATGGTTCTTCCGCAGGCAAGAAAAACAAAGTTTCTTTTGAGTTACTATACTTTTATCAACATTGTCAGCTTTCATCTGGGGGCATTCATCCTCATGGGATTCTTTTTCACAGTAATAACATTTCTTGTCATTGACTTTCTGAGTGTTGCAAACTCTTTCTACCTTTTTAGATTGTGAGAATGATTCATTTTGCCAATTTTTCTCATAATTGTAGCTTCGGGGTGTACTAACATAGCAAGCTGCATTGGCTATGTTCCCTATCCATGTCGAGAAATCTTCCAAGTTTATATTTCCTTTCTTTTGGACTATAATTTCTCCCCATTTCAATTTCAACGTGTCTGGTAGTTCGTAAAGAAGGTCTTTCAACAGCTGAGGGTTTTGGAGATGCCCTGTTGAATTCAGTGTCTTCATTGTAGATACCACATTGTTGACCTCAGTTGAGAATTGAATAAGTCTCTCCAGGTTTGTATCTCTGATGTATGGCAAACTTCTAATATTCGAAATCATCACGTCAACAATATATTCCGGTCTTCCAAAGCGCATTTCTAGGGTACGAATCACCAATTCCACATTTTCAGATGTCAACATCATTCCTGCTACTGCAGCTTTTGCTTCACCTTTCAGACATTTCTGTAATTTGAGCATGATTTCTTCGTCGTTATATTCGCAGAGAGTACAAATGTTTCTGAATTGTTTGTAAAAAAGAGGCCATTCCTGTGGATTCCCATCGAAATGGGGAAAGTCTTTATCCACTGTGTGCCTTGCGAGTATTTTGGTTGAATTATTTTGGGCGTGAGGGGCCGAAACGGATTTTAGCACATTTGTCATGGTTTCACAAAGCATTTTTATGTCATTGGAATGTTCATTTTCGGTTTTGGATATATTTTTGACCTCATTTTCTTCTGATTGGCTTTGATTGGGCATTTCGGACACTAGTCTAGGAATGCTTTTGACCCAGTCTTCTACAGCTTTTTCTCTGTTTTCTTCTCGAATTACTTCTGTCGTGAAAATATCAACCGATACTTTCGAATTCGCACTGCAACTTCTCTCTTCTTCCTGTTCTTCTAGTATGGCATTCTGAAGATCGTGCTCCATTTCTAGTAGACGGAAGCTATTTTCAATTTCACTTCGCTTCTGTTCTAATTCGAAACAAATTTGTCTTTGTTTCTGTTCTAATTCTTGTTTCTTTTTCTCAGTAGCAATCGCAAGCTGTTTCTTCTCTAGGCTCATCTGAGATCGATTTGAACTTTTGGTTTTCTTCGTTGTAGTGGATGAAGGTTTTCCATGTGTATTTCCATTTACAGAACTTGTAGGCACAACCATTACGCTCTGGTCGATTTCAGCATTTTTTCTGTCACTGCCGAAGTTTTCTGGCCACACGAAGTCTGCTTACAGAGTACGGTTCACACCGGCTCCTTCTCTTTGTGTCCGCTGATCTTTCTCCATAGTCGTGATCACGTCGGGTCACCAATGTTGTTTCTTAAAGTGAAATAACTGCCTTTGGCCAATAAATTATCTAATTTCGTCTCAAAGTTTATTGACGTTATCTTGACAGATTATTATTATTCAAGTTTTTCAAAAACAACTTATCATCACACATTATAAACAATCATAACAAACTGAGAATATACAAAAAGAATATACAGGATCTTGTAATTTGAATCTCATACAGATTAAATACCCAATTTCCGAGATTTCCCGTGCGTTTTCAACAATTTCCATTGATGCTCGCGTGCAGAACAATTTTTTCTCAAATTTCTGCTCAAATATTACTTGTGTGCCAAAAATCATTTCTACTGGATTCATTGCCAGGGTGAAACCCCTGTATATTGGACTACTAGGAGTTACGAACGAACACAGTGTATCTATCTACATCGTACTACAGTTGTAGCACTTATGAATATATTTTTTTTTAATATAAAAACAGTATCATTGACTATGTTAATTTCTGTTTCAGCTGGTCTATCGTCTCTCAGTAATGGCATATTCTCCTCGTGGCCATCACCATTCGTTTTGAAGATTTCGCAAGACAAAGAAAACTATGACATCAGTGAAGAAGAGGCTTCAAAGTTCGCCATGGTTCCCTACATAGCAGTTATATGTTGTTGTCCCATTTTCTCGAAACTCAGTGATGTTTTCGGAAGAAAACGCATTTTGCTAATGACATCATTCGTTGACGTAGCCATCTGGATTCTGAAAGCTACAGGAAGAAATATTTATGTATTATATTTTGCCAGATTGTTGGTGGGGGTCTCAGATGCACTTATGTTCGCATCATTGCCAGCCTATCTTGGAGAGGTAACAGCTCCGAGAATAAGGGGTACTTGGGGTAACTCAATGACAGTTTTTTTCCTACTGGGAGAACTGCTAGTTACCGTGGTGGGAAGTTATTTCAATGTACAAGAAACATGTTACATTTTCATACCCATACCGATTGCATTTTTTCTATTATTCTTATTCATGCCAGAGTCGCCATATTTCTATATGATGAAGGGGAAATATGATGAAGCGAGACAATCACTACGTGTACTCAAACAGAAAGCAGATATATCGATAGATTTTATGTCCCTGAAAGCTGACGTAGAGAGGCAGATGTCGGAAGAAGGAACGTGGAAAGATATGATGATGATAAAAAGCAATAGAAGAGCAGTAACCGCTGGAGTGTTTTTGAGGATATCTCAAATGTTAGGAGGGGCCCATACTTTCGCTATTTTCACTCAGTACATTTTTGATAAATCAACAGGAACTTTCACAACTGAAGTATCATCAATGATTTACATTAGTCTATGTGTTGTGCTGAGTATTTTCGCTTGCTTTGCAGTTGAATTTCTTGGTAGAAAAAAGGCGTATATCGGTTCACTCATTCCTTGTAGTATTATTCTATTCATTGAATCTATTTACTTCTTCATCTATCAAAATCGACCAGATATAAACATCAGCTCTTATCATTATGTTCCTATAGTTGGCATGATATTTTTTTCAGTATTTTGCTCGTATGGCATTGGAATAATCCCTACTTTAATGTTAGGGGAACTTTTTTCTACCAGTTTCCGTAGTAAAGGAATAAGCATTGTGATATTTGCTACCGCATCAATGTCTTTTCTATCTAACGCTTTATTCTATGTTCTCAGTTCTGGGCCTGGCCTTTATGCACCGTTTCTGTTCTTTGCTTGTTGTAATATGATCTCAGCAATTCTTTCCAATTTTATTCTACCGGAAACAAAAAACAAAACGTTAGAAGAAATTCAACAAGGACTGAAAGGAAATAAGCCTAGATTTGCGAAAGAGAGTGTGAACCTAATTGTTTGATGCAAATTGATTTTTTATCAATAAAATTCATAATGTAGTAATGTAATTGTATGTGCATTTTCAAACCATATTCCCCACTAAGCAGACACACTGTAGTATGTAGGCACGCCCATTTCCAGCAGTAACTAACACGTTTCACAACATTGAACAGTTAAATTTCTAATTGAAAGTTTATGTAAGTTGCATTTTTTGAGTAACTTGAATATTCTTCATCGATCAAAGTTGAATTACTTCTATACAAAATTGAAAAGTTTGAGAAAATTCAGTGCTTAACTAAAACTTAGCACTGAATTTTCTCATACTTTTCAGTATGGTATGAAAGTAATTCAATTAATTAAAGTATAGACTACAAGCCCAGGCCATTTTTGGAGGGGTCATTAGACCCAGCATGAAATATATTCAGAATGATAGTGCCATACGAAACAACTCCTTTCCGCAGTGTGCCATCAGTTGTGAGCGGTGCAGATGAGTACGCAGGTCAAAAAAACTTTCCACCGAGGGGTGAGATTTTTCACAATTTTCACTCGGGTTTGAAGGCCGTCGTTTTTTGGAATTTCTTCCTAACGTTTCGCTAACGCGAGTGGCTAGCTTCTTCAGAGGCTTATACATCAGTCATCTGAGATTATTCATGATGTATAAGCTTCTGAAGAAGCTAGCCACTCGCGCTAGCGAAACGTTAGGGAGAAATTCCAAAAAACGACGGCCTTCAAACCCAAGTGAAATTTGTGACACTGAAGGAAGACGTCACTAAAATATCTGTTTAAACTAACCATTTTATATTGATTCATCTCACTTGATGCTTAAAATTGTTTAGAAAATGTTAATTCATTATTGGTAATTAAACAGATTCATATAGTTTCAGATTTTTTGTATAATATACGATATAATATAGATTATTTTTCGACATATCTTGCAACCAATAAAAACCATCAATTTAAAGCTATGATGTACCTTTAAACCAATCACAACATTATTATATTGGGAATTTCCTTGTTAGATTATTGCCTCGGGAATATTCGTGGTATTTTGTTTTTATTGTGTGACAACAACTGATACTTTTGATTTGACGTCTGTCATCAGTTTGCATGTAAATTGAAAAATGAATTTAGATAACCATAATGAATAAAAATGTTCTATAGAGGATGTGTCTATGATTGGGGCATCAAAAAATAATCTATCGAATACCACACGAGAGTTCGATAAAGTAGAAAATAATTCTACACATTTTTTCTCAAACTTTTTGCCATTTGGCAATATCCACTCGAGCCCTTCGGGTTCTCGTGTCTGTTGTCTGGCAACAAGTTTTCGTAAAATTTGTCGAGTTATTTTCATTTTATTCTCACTCTCTTGTGGCATTACAACTGGGAAAATTATTCTCTATTTCATATTTGGTAAGCTATTATTTTAGAAGATTGAGTTTGCAGTATTGCGAGCAGTTGACACGTTCCCTACGGGTCAATTTTTTATTTTCAATCTTTTATTTAGAATCTTTTTTTTTTGTTAAGTTTGTTCAAATGATTATTGTAAGGACAAAATCTTTCGCAGTTGAAATGTATTTTTTAAACGTAGGTTTTTGTAATGCAAGTTAATTATTGCCTTCTTTACACGACGTTAAACAAATAGTTTTAGAAAACTCTTTAGACATATTATTAATATGTGAAACATGGTTGAAAAATTCCGCTTATGATGATCAGCTGAATTTCAATGGTTATAATTTATACAGGGTGGACATAAATTGTAAGAGATAAGGTTTATGTTCATATGTTATTAATAAATTTCGTTTTGAGGTAATTGAGGGTGGGCATGATTATACATGGGAAGAATACTTCATAAAAATTACTGTTGGAAATGCAAATGCATTTCTGGGTGAATTTGTGGATAGCTTAGTTGCAATAGGTCGACGGAATTATCTGTATGGGTGATTTCAATCTAGATTCATCAGATAATGAAAATAACTGCGTGAAGAAGGATTTTGAAATGAACTTTTCAGACCATCGTGTATAATCACTCTTCTGCTGGCCTGACAGCAAAACTCAGTGATCCATGGTAAAACATCACACTACACAGGATATTTCGATGAGTTAACGCTATCTATAAATAGAGAACTGGAAGTATGACGATTCTATCAATTGGTAGGATGGACAAAGAACCGATGAAAAATTGAAGCAAAATATTTTCGTTCTTGTGACATTTCTGGTTTCTCTGGAAGTGATGTTATCTTTGTTATTTCCCTCGTTTCTGATTTCTCCTGATGTTTCGATTTTAACTCACGAATCATGCCCCATACCTAAAATCAACCGTTTCTGAGATATGCAAGTTTTTCAGAAAAATTGACTGATGCAGCTACTGGAACACACGTCATCTTCACGTAAATTACCATTTTGAGAAAAATGCAATGTATAAATCAGAAATATTGAATGTTAAACATTTTCACATCCACTGAATAGTTCACAGAATGAGCAAAAATGCGGGTGAATGAAAAAAAAAACAAAAATCTTAACTTTTTCAAAAGGGAAACCACTATTTTCTTTTCAATGTTCAATTCTGTTATGGAAGTGAGCTCCAGATTTGGAACACTTTTCTATAACCTGAACTATTTTCAGGTGATCTATTCCTAGATATTTTGAAAAATCTCGAACGGATCACTTGGAACAACTGACGCTCGCAGAACCTATACAACTTTTACATCAATATGATGGGACACTTCCACATAATCATGTTGAAGATGTATTCAAATGAACCTTTTATGACCAATAGTTTTGAACCAAGGGTCTCCAATTATGGCCACCGCGATCGTCTGATCTATCGTCTGGATTTATTTATTAGATATTATGGAAAAACGAGGTGAATTCATGTGTATTCTCATACGTCAACAACAAAAGAAGATTTTCAGCAAAGAGTTCGTACTGCTTTCAACTATACGGAGATGTGAGAAACGCAATGTGTTTGATCAGTTGTTGCAATAGAAAGAAGCGGATAACAAAAGTGACACACGTTCTTGTTCAGCATTGGAACCAAGTTTGAAATTGTTCGTAATTCAAATCATTATTTCTTGAATAAGAGATAATTGTTTCAAGAGACATTTACTGGAAATTTCTTAATAATAAAATTGTATCGGTCAGAATTGGAGGGGTTCAGGTGTAAATTCTTGCGTAAGTTTTGGTTATAGAAAAGTGTATTATAACTTTGACCTATTTTCTTGATAGAATTGAACCTAAAGAAGAAGATGGGAGTTTCCACCTCAAAGAGTTGAGATTCTTTATTTTCCCCATTCACTTATTGGACCCACATTTTTGGGCACCCTGTGGAATATTCAGTGATTGAGAAAATGGTGCGTGGCCCTTTCAACTCTCAATGTTAATTTTTCACTCACTTTGTGAGGTTGCATATGTCACTATTTCTTAAATTACTCGATTAACTCGAGAACTGCTTATGCACCGTCTGCTAAGTAGAGCAACAGCAGACAAAAACTGAATTTTTTTATCTATCTAAAAAAAGCAAAAATAACAAAAATTTTGGCATGTGTCGATTCGCGCGTGGTGGCGGCCATCGCCATGTTGGCAAATTTGGCGCGCACGTCGGCATAGCATATTTACTTAATTCTACTACAATCGCGTCGTATACACGACATTCGATGATTCCATACCAATACTATGATCGTATATACTATAATGATTTTGATAATAATTTATTTTTTAATTTGAAATTATGAAATACCATTAATTATGAATTTTGAAATTACTATTATTATTTATTCATTCACAGACTCCTATGTAAAGTTGAAACTCTACCTTGGCTTGGTGGAGCATTTCTTTGCCTCTCAGTGGGATTCTCTGGGTTCTAGACCTCTTGATGACGTCAGACAAATGAATATTATAATGAATTCAGCAAATTCAGACCAAATAAATGAGAAAGGCCATAAATTTCAATGAATATAACGATTTAATACATGTTAAAGAATAAATAAATCACTGCTGAAGTTGATAACATTCCATTACTTCATATTTCAATTTTAAATGTGAATGAACAAACCTCATATCTAAAAATATGCGCTGTGACATCATTCAGTCATACCTTCCTAGCATTAATAACCTTGGTTGGCACAGCTTGCCCAATGAGTTATAATCCTAACCTAATTAATTCATAGAAATAGAAATAGAAATAGAATTTATTCATCACTGAAATATTTACATATACATACGAATACATAAGTACATGTAAAAACTTATCGGACTAGTCACAAAGAAAAAATTCAGGAATATACAATTTAAAATATGAGGAAAATACATACAATTAGATTAAAATTCTCTACAATGTAGCGTCTAAAAACTCTTCAATGGAGTAGAATGATTGACTTATCAGATAACGAGTCAAATTATCCTTCAACACATTTGAACTCGCTGAGCTTAAGTGCGGGAATATATTCATAAGTCGGTTATAACACTTGATTCCTTGGTATATGTGAGAGTCTTGACCAATGCTCAATCGTGAGTATGGCTGGTGGATGCTCTCACTGTTTCTCGTGCTGTATTTATGTAGATCATGTCTTTTACTCAGGTTACTTTCTTCTTTTTTGATATTGATGATTATCAGAAGTATGTAAAGTGAAGGAACTGTTAGAATTGAGAATTGTGTGAATATGTTTCTACAGGAGGTTCCACGAGCTACACCAGCCATACATCTGATTATTTTCTTTTGCAAGATGAAGACTTTATTCATATGTACTGAATTTCCCCAGAAAATCAATCCGTAGCTCAATGCAGATTGTACAAGTCCAAAGTAGGCTAATTTAAGTGTGTCTAACGATATTGTGCCCTTGAGTTGCCTGATAATGAAGCAAATTGTACTCAATTTATTTGTTAAATCATTAATATGAGGTTCCCATGTCATTTTCTGATCTATTTTGACACCCAGAAATTTAATGGAATTTACCTGTTCTACCGATTTATGATTCACTCGTATTAAAAAATTCATATCATGATTTATATTTTTTGTTGTAAATACCATAAAGAATGTTTTTGATAAGTTAACTAATAGTCCATTGAACGAACACCATTTATGAAAATCATTTCCACAAATGCTTGCTCTGGTAACAGCATTTTTAAAATTATTTTCTGATATGAGAATATTAGTGTCATCAGCATACATGACAATTTTTCGAGCATTAGGACCATATCATTGATAAAAATTATAAAGAGAACAGGTCCCAAGATTGAGCCTTGAGGGACACCAGTATTTACATTTTTTTCTGTTGATCTATTTTCACCTAATACTACAATTTGTTGCCTTTCTCTGAGATAGGATGCAACCCATTCATTTGCGACTCCTCGTACACCAATCCGATATAGTTTATCCAATAAAAGATTATGGTCAACTGTATCGAATGCTCTAGTCAGGTCAAAGTAAAGTGCAATGGGATTATGTTTGTCGTTAAGAGAGTTATATATGTCTGTACAAAAATCGCCTATTGCGGTTGATGTTGATTTGTTTTGTCTGAAACCGTTTTGACAATTAGATAATATGTTGTGGTGACTTAAGAATTTGTTGAGACGAATATTATATGCCATGTCAATGATTTTTGCTATTTGACTCTGCAAACAAACATTACGGTACTTTGTAACATCATCTTTTGATCCCTTATTTTTGAAAATTGGTATCGATTTGGAAACCTTAAGAATCGATGGGTACTGTCCCGAAATGAATGATTCATTTACTATATGAGCCAATGGTAAACTTATTATTTCTTTTACATGATGCACAGCTTTCCCACATATATCATCTATTCCGGAAGCAAACTTCTTAGTTGTCTTCATTATATATTCTTCAATCTCTTGACTGGTGGTAGGACAGAGAAAGAAGCTGTGTTCATAATGAGGAGATAGTTTCAATTTATCAACCTGTGGTTTTGGACAAGGTATGTCCATGAAAAAGTCACTTAGAGCATTACAAATTTCATTTTGGTTCGATATTATTCTGTTGTTTATATTAAGTTGTTTTACTGTGTTATTTATTGACTTATTTTTTGACTCATTAATTATTTTCCAGCTCTCTCTCATGAGATTTGGTGCTCGTTGTAATCTGTCATTGTTATAAGTATGTTTAGTTTCTTTCACTTTTTCATTGTAATAGTGCTTCAAGATCTTATACCTTGTATGTACTGTATTGTTAGACGTACTCTTTACAATTTTTGACATCTCACATAGTATATTATGAAGCTCTTTCAATTCGGGGGAGTACCATGTTTTTTTATTTTCATTCAAATGGAATTTTCGCAAAGTGAAAGCAATGTTGTAGTGATATTTGAAGGTGGTATAGAAGTTATTGAATTTCTCATCTATATTCGATGAATTGAATGTGTCTTCCCATGTTTCTTTCTGTAGTAAAGTTTTAAAAGTCGATAGATTATTTTCTGAGATATCACGTTTGAATATTACTTCATTTTTACCTTTTTCGTAATGTACATAAAACTGGCATATTTGAAAAGTATGATCAGATATGTGATTTTCTTTGATTATTTGTTGCTCAACGTCTAAATTTGAGAACATGACATCAATAGAAGTAGAACTTTTACTGGTAATTCTTGTTGCATGATTGATATGATTTACCATTCCGAATTCATTGAAAATATTGACTGCTTCTCTGGTATTCACAGAGTCAGTTAGGAAGTTGATATTGATATCACCACAGACTACCAGGTAATCTTTACCGGTGTATATATCACATACTAGATCATACAGTTCTTTAAAGAAAATTTTGATGTCACTGTCAGGTGTACGATATACAGAAATTACAAATAATTTTGATCCAATTTCAGTCAGATCTACACATATTACAGCAGCTTCAAAGTGCTTTTCTATATTATGATGAAAAGCTACTGATTTTGAAACAATAGTAAGGTGTGATTTCATAAATATGGCACTACCACCATGTTTGAAATTACTGCGACAAAAGCAGTCTATGAGAGAGTAGTTATTTAATCTGAGATTTTTTATTTCTTCATGTCTCAGCCAATGCTCCGTAATACAAAAAATATCAATATCATATTGCTCAAGTATCATTTCAAGATCAGTAGCCTTAGCGAGAATGCCTTGAACATTGAAATGCATTATCTTCAGTTTCCTGTCATGCCTATTGATCCCACTGATGTCGTCCTTGATGGTGTCTTTTCTAGTTTGTCTAAAAAAGAAATGGGTCTGGTTTCCTCTTCAATGATTTTCCTAGTGTTGAATTTTTCATAATGGCGATTGAAATCGAATCTTCTATATGTAACTCCCCTTGGCCAGAATGAAGGAGTGTAAAAAGTATCCTTAAACTTGAAATCTGCTGCAATAGCATATGATTTGAGTTTTCCATTCTCTTTCAGGTCTCTAACAATGAAATTCTCCACATAATCGTCCGTTTTTCTTCTAAGGAATGTAATGATGTCTTCCTCGGTAACTTCTTGTGACACCTTGTATAGATACAGCCATACTCTTTTTTTAGCGCCTTTGAATTTTTCGTCACATTCATCAGATTGTCCAGTATTCTTTTTTGTGAATGTTTTCCTTCCTTTTACTGTTTGCCATTTTCCTTCATTGAAGGTGTTCTGTGATACATTATGTGATCCTTCCGCTGTTGAGTTATCAACACCATGTTCAAGATTAATAACAGAGCACATAACATTTGATTGTGTTTTCAATAATTTCTCTGATTCGTTCGAGTCAGTTATGCTTGCCCCTGTATGTGGTAACTGGGGAGATGATTCTTTAAGTTTATCATTGTCATGATTTATCTGAGCTGTATTTTTGGAAGGCCCCGTATGCAGACCCTTACCACTAAGTTCTTTTTGCTTATTACTAATATGTATTGGGTTTTTTGCAAAGTCTGAAAAAGCTGGCTGATGTTTCTTTGGTGATTTTTTTCCCCTTATCTCTTCATCATTTTTATTTGGATTCTCATTCTTATGAAGCTTATCTATTTTTAAAGTCCATGTCTTCGCGTTTTCTATTATAGTTGGGGAGGTAGCGTCAAATTTTCATGGGTGATTTTACTGAGAATATCAATTCGTTCATACCTTAGTGTTCTCCCTAAAAGTGAAGAAAAAATATGTCAGCTGACGCGACTCCGTGACCTAAGGAGTGTAGGAGGCTGCGGATCTCGCGAAAAAATTTTCGGAGTATTTTACTGAAGGTGATAATTTGCAGATAGTTGAATGATAGGATTATAATCGTAAAAAAACATGTTGCTGCATAATTTCTGTGACCTTACATGTTAGCTGTGCGTATGAATATGTAAAAAAAAATTGAAAAACGGACCATTTTACCGAGGCAGAAAATTATATACTGAATAGTAAACACTCTGAAAATCATAAAAAAAACATGTTAGCTGCATAATTTCCGTGACTTAACATGTGAGCTGCGCGTATGAATATGTAAAAAGAAATGAAAATTGGACCATTTAACCGAGGCTGAAAATGATATACTGAATAGTAAACACTCTGAAAATCATAAAATATATGTTAGCTGCATAATTTCTGTGACTCAACATGTTAGCTGCGTGTATAAATATGTAAAAAAAATAAAAATTGGACCATTTTACCAATGCAGAAAATGATATACTGAATAGTAAACACTCTCAAAATCATAAAAAACATGTTAGCTGCATAATTTCTGTGACTTAACATGTTAGCTGCATAATTTCTGTGACTTAACATGTTAGCTGCGCGTATGAATATGTAAAAAAATGAAAATTGGACCATTTTACCGAGGCAGAAAATGATATACCGAATAGTAAACACTCTGAAAATCATAAAAAAACATGTTGGCTGCATAATTTCTGTGACTTAACATGTTAGCTGCGCGTATGAATATGTAAAAAAAATGAAAATAGGACCATTTTACCGAGGCTGAAAATGATATCCTGGATAGAAAACACTGAAAATCATAAAAAAACATGTTAGCTGCATAATTTCTGTGACTTAACATGTTAGCTGCGCGAATGAATATGTAAAAAAAATGAAAATTGGACCATTTTACCGAGGCAGAAAATGATATACTGAATAGTAAACACTCTGAAAATCATAAAAAAATATGTAAGCTGCATAATTTCTGTGACTTAACATGTTAGCTGCGCGTATGAATATGTAAAAAAAATGAAAATTGGACCATTTTACCGAGGCTGAAAATGATATACTGAATAGAAAACACTATCAAAATCATAAAAAAATAAAAAAATATGTTAGCTGCATAATTTCTGTGACTTAACATGTTAGCTGCGCGTATGAATATGTAAAAAAAAATCGAAAGCGTACCATTTTACCAAGGCTGAAAATGATGTACTGAATAGTAATCTCTTTGAAAATCATAAAAAACATGTTAGCAGGTGCTGAGGTGTAATTAAACCTTATAGCTGCGCTTCCTTGCATGTAAAATAATTTTCAAACAGCCTTTTTTTTGTTACTGTTTAATGGGAATAAATACACTATGAATCTACATCAAATTGTTAAATATCAGTCGATTCAAATTGAGACGCCGCATTTTTAATTCGGATTTGTCTTCAGGTGACCCTAGTGCGTAAATAGCGCAGACTTCTATCAAACGAGAACTATAAATATGCGCAAGTCCGCTTATTGGATATTTCCAAAGGCATTTTTTTTCAACCCACAGTTTGAATTTACCTGCCAAAAATTACATTAAACAAATCAAATTTGTATATCAAGGTCAGGAAAATTCGACCCCAAAAGATCAATGGACCGCCTCTGAGTTACACTTTTGTGTTGTTAAGGTATTCTGTGCTACCATTAACAGTGAAGCTTCGTACCTTACGAAAGTTGTGATTCACAATGCCTTTTTGTATATTCTGTTCGAGAAAAAGTCAACCACTAACGGAATTCAGTGAAATTACATTAAAAAAGTGCAGGAGTATATTCTTAATACGAAAAAAAAAACCTTCTAGCATTTAATGATGTACGATTGCTGGAAACAGTTAGAGAAAATCATGCATTTCATCGAAATTGCTATCAAAGATATTCTGCTCTTCCACCAAAATACAGACAGTCTTTATCAAGATCGAATGCTAATGGAACAGAAATTTGTAATTTGAGAGCTGAAGTATCAATGTCCAATAAACCAAGGTAAGTAAAGTGATAAGTGGTACATAATATATGTGTGAAGGTTAGACGACTGTTTAAGTTAAAGAAGGATCCTTCCAAATTCGGGTATGCGTATGCAGACAACAAGGGGATGGAGAGGCAATAAATGACTCGAAAGTTCGAAAAGAATAAAGAGTTCATTTTATTTTCATCCCCTTGTTGACAGCATGCCAGAATTTAGAAGGATTCTTCATCGCAATAGTATATTCCATTGGGAGTCGAGAAAATAGCCTTTTTACGTGCGCGCGATAAGTTTCCTACCTGAAAACCATTGTCAAGAAATAGTTATTTTCAAAAATGAATGAACAAAAACATGTATTTTTAATTTTAAGTAATTGAAATATTTACTGTACAATTTGTTCACAAAACAAGCGTTATTTAAGCCGTTGCTAAGGAAATATACAAACAAATTGTGATATCTAGAGAATTGTCATTAACATATTATATTATTTTGACATGTAAGTAGGCAGCTAATGCCACTAGCGCACCGTAAAATTTTCCGTGCGGGTGCACGGAAACAGTTTTCGGATAGGTGTAATGAAAACTGATTTGAAATATATTGAAACAATATTTGTATCATCTGAAATCATTATAATCATTGGAATTCTACAAAGGACCCCGCACGGTTCTCATGGAAAATGAGTCCCAGTCGAATTGGCTGAAAATTCCCTATAATGTAGTTTATGATCTCTTGATTAATGCGTCCATGGGCACAACGAGATTTAATGGAGAGTTTTTGAAATACAGGGTGTCAAACATGCAAAGAGGGTTGTTACTTACCTATAGAAAAACAATAATGTGGCGATAATTTTGTTACAAAAAGTTAGAGAGAATAATTGCTCTTAATATAGTCGACTTGAGTTGAAATGAAAAATTCTAGGACTCCGTATACAGGGTTATTTTTAATTATATAATTTCTATGTAATTCTTTGAACAAAATCATACAAAAGCAAAAGTTCGTAGACTTGCAGAATGAGTGAATATAATTTGAGTTTGATTTTGATTTTGGGTGATCTGAGGTTACTATTATAAAGGGTCACTCAAAATTTTCGTTTTGGTGGCGTTTATTTTATTTTTTTAAGGAACATCTATACAAATTAAAAATAAAGTAGAAAACTAAATATAACATGATCATTATTTGGTGGCTCTTGTTTATTTGTTGCATCTTATACGGATTCTGGTCAACGGCATGATGATGCAGCTATCAAACGGGAGACTACTGTATTAAAAATCTTTTTAACTCGTTCATGCCATGTCTGCTAAGACATTGTAATTACCAATATGTACGGATTCTATTTGTTGATGTCTTGCATTCCCAAAAAGCGTATGACATTAGCGTTATGTGGAAGGTACCTATACTTTCGTGCACCAGAAGTGGAGTAATAACGATCCAGGGCATTTACTTATTCATCAAGCATTTATATGTGTATAAATATTCAAATTCATTGTCACTCAAACTGCTCTCGAGGTATATTCTCGTCAGATTTTTTGCTATATCTTTGTGAGAATGGCAAGATTTCTCATCTTATGATTAGTTAATATAACGTAATCCAATGATTATTACCTAATGAATGGTTCTAAAATATGTCCTTGCCTATCTAAATGATGTGCAAATGATTTAATCCTTTCAGAAATATAGCTCCATATTCGACAGATAATGAAGACCTTCATCGCCGGTAAATACCGTGTGAGTCTTGAATTATTAATAATTTTGGGTATTTGCACCATCTTGTACATCATTTAGTCTTCTACCAATGCTCGTCCCAATTCTGTTATCTCATGAATTTTAGCTGATTTAACAGTTTTTTTTTTGTGTTTTGGCATCGATTGCTATGATCATTAGCCACGTGTTCTGGGTAGGCTGTGTTACTAACTCCATACGCCACCTTAGGAGCAGCACTGTTAGTTTGAACGCAACAGTGAATCGCGCAGAACTCACCCCGGTCAAGCCACGTAACAGTAATAATTTGATCCGTCGAATTGAATTAAAAAATCCCAGCTCCGACTGGGGCTCGAACCAGGATCCTTTAGTCCCATAGCCGGACGCTCTTACCAATGCGCCATGCCCTGACGTGGTATATATTAATATTCAAATTTTAAACATCAAGAGTTTGTTTTAGATAATTGCCCAAATTCCAAATCAGCATAAGTGTACAGGCTTTGTAGTATAATAAATAAATTGTATAATAGTAACCTAATATCACCCAATATTGAAATCAAATAATATTTACTTATGTTGCAGGTCTACGAGATTTTACGTTTGACTGATTTTGTTCAAAGAATAACAAAAAAATATCGTAATTATAAATAGTGTATTAATAACCCTGTATTCAGAGTTTCAGAACTTTTCATTACAACTCGAGTCGACAATATTAAGATTGCAATTATGCTAACTCTTTGTAACAAAATATTCGCCACATTATTGATTTTCTAAATGTAAGTAACAACCCTCTCTCTCTGCATATTTGATACACTGTATTTCTAAAACTGTCCATTAGATCTCGTTATGCTCATGGAATAATTTAATCAGGACATTTTAAACTACATTATACTGAATTTTTAGCTAATTTCCCACAAGAAACGTGCGGGATCCTTTATATTTTGATAAACATTTGATATTTCGTCCTTAATTCCGTTATAATGTTGCTCTATCAAATAAAAATAGAGAAATTATAAACTATTAATGCATGATAATTTGCTAGTGTTTCCAGTTCAAGTCAAAGCTTGGATACCAAGGAAAAAAATTTTGAAGCAACAGAAGTCACGCAATCGGAGAGAGAGAGTGATGATGATGAATGGATTTCAAGCGATGATTCGAAAACGCAGATTACTGCTGAAAAAGATAATGAACCACAAGAAAGTGTGTGCGTCGTTTGTACGCGAACCAGGAAGAGAATGAAGGGGCGGAATCAACCTTTGTCTGAATGTGAACAAGAAACTATAAGGATTCTGAAATCATACGCGATAGATATTGAAAACACTGATGTGCTGGACAGATTGTTAACACATGAAGCTCAGAATAAGGCGGTATATTATCATCCTCACTACAAAAGATCCCTTCATAACCAAGTAATCAGCAAGGATATTGAGCGAAGTAAGAAAACTGAGTGGCATGAGAATCGAATTACTCATAAAAGTGCATTCTGTGTTGTTGCAGAATACGTTGAAGAAAACGTTATAAGACTGGTACAGTGTTATTTTTTAACGTTTTTGAAAACAATGTACATTGATTATGTTGAAAGAAAGCTACCAAATTATGTGGGTGTCATTGAAATCCGTGATCTAGAACAAAAGTTATTGTTATTGTATCCCAGGAAAATATCAGTTGTTTCGTTGGAGGATAAAAAAGTAATCAAGCCATTTAGTGGAGTTTTATTAAAGAGCTGTCTCGACAATATCGAGAAAAGAGATATTCTCAACAGAGCAGCGATGATCTTACGATCGGAAATTAACAAAATAGAAAAAAAAATCCTAACCTGATAAAGTAACAGCGACAAATTTGATATCAGGAGAATGCAGTGTTCCAGATATAAATTGAGATTTTTATTCGAGAGTGATATCTACAAGCGCTCGAAGAAAATGTGGTGAAATGAAGCAGAGACTTGCCAATTCGTTTTCTGAAGATCTGATCTATGCAGTTTCGAATGTAACAATAAAGACATCAAAGCACATAACATTAGGAATGACTATCAAAAGTTTAACCAATAGTAAACGAGTGATAAATATACTGAATAGACTTGGGCATTGCTGCAGCTATTCGGTGCTTGAAGAGTTTGAAACGGAGGCTACGTTATCTTCAATGTCTCAATCAGATATTTGCCCTGTCGATATCGTTCGTCTTCCGAATTTACAAACAGGACTTGCGTTCAATAATTTTGATCGTTTTGTGGATACAGCTAGAAATTGTTTTTTTGTTAAAATTGTTATTTCCGTCAACCGATTGCACCCCTACGCGCAACCCTCAGAAGTATTCGAGAGACTTGTGTGAGCTAGGGAAGACGCAGCCCTTTACTTTTAACGTGTGATGCCATGCACGAGACCGGTGAATCGGTGGTCATATGGATTATATTGAAGTAACGTACGATTTAGCGATTGCCAAAATCGCTCTTCAAATTCAAAGTACGGAGAAACCTAAATTCGATAGATTATTTATCCATGTTGGAACTTTTCATGTAATGATGGCTTTCTTCAAAGCTGTAGGGAAATTTATAGATGGATCTGGCATAACTAACATTATGGTGGATATCGAAATATTAGCAAGTGGTTCAGTTAATACTTTTCTAAGCGGGAAACATTTCAATCGCTTCAAAAAGCTACATCCTTTATTATCACTTGCGCTACAAATTCTACACTTCGAAAACTTTCTAGCTACTTATGAAATCGAAATAAGCGATGATTTGAAGAGTCATTTGGTAGATTTTATGAAAACTCAATCGGTTCATCCGAAAATTGAAAATAGAAGAATAGTACAGATACTTGATGAATATGGTAAAACGGTACAGTTTTACATGATGTATGTCGAATACATTGATTATTATCTGATATTCAATTATGCTATTCGACTAGGCAATTTTCAAATTCTTAAATACGTACTGCCTTTAATCGGGAGTATGTTTTTCTGTTTCAACCAGCAAAACTATTCTCGATACACTGTACTCTACCACGAAAAACTTATAAAAGTGGAAGAGACACACCCTGGTTTGAAACTACATCTGGAAAAAGGATCTTTTGGTGTCAAAAGAACTCCTTAACCATTTTCGCGACAGCCAATCGATCTAACACTTGAGCAAACAATAAACGCTGACGCTGCAAATAAGTTAACTGGTATAAGTTACTTGACAAATTCGATCTCAGCCAGGCAGCGTTGGTGTAAGAGTGACAGTATAAGATCATCTCTTATTAGCCATATTATGGATAGAGCAGGTCTGCGAACAAAGCAAGATGTGACAGCTGACCTTGAAATCAGCAGAATAAAAAACATTCAGTACAGTTACAAAATCTCATGACGCACATCAAACATAACATCAATCCGTTCTCCGATGATCTTGATAAGAATTTCCTGTATAATATTTCGACAGGTCAATCAGTTAATGAAAGAATAGAGACGTTTTTGCTCAATGCAACTAATTTAGGACAACAGCAGCGAGATAAGTTCATTGAAGAATGTTGTAAAGATGAAAGTAGGTTTGAAAAACCTATAAAACAAAATTCAATCCTCACGTTCGTTGATGCTGCGGCTAAAAATAAAATATCAATGCATGGAAAACTAATTGATGTAAAAATGCAGCGAAATCTATTCGGTAAATTACTCAGACTCTCCTTGGAGAAAAATTTGAATTTAGATTCGGTGTTATCATATCCGCTGACACCAGTACCGCTATCTTTGTGCCATGTAGACGGAACAATATGTAAGACAGATGAATCTGTCCTTTTTAAAGTTTTGGAGAATGAAATGAAAGATGAATCTGAATCTGACACATGTGAGGTATGTGATATCATGATTTTTGATGGGTTCTTCATAATTCATCAAATGAAAGATCTGCCTCTGACGTTTGGTAGGATCTCCAAACAAATATTGAAAGCATTTACAACAAGCAATGCATCTGAAATAGTGATCGTCTTTGATCGCTACTTTACACCGTCTATCAAAGACAGCGAACATGTATTGAGAGGACGGATACATGGAAATAAATTTGAGATAAGAGGACCACAGCAAAAACGTCCTTCTAATTTTTCAAATTAATTGAAAAACATTCATTTTAAAGACGCTCTCGTCAGCTTCCTCTGCGATGATTGGTCACAGGACTACATGGCTGCTTTTATAGGCAATAAACAGATATTCGTAAATTACGAGTCCTGTTATAAATTCAGGGTATCTGAAAACAAAGTTGTAAAAACTGTAGAAGAGGATCTTTCGTGTCCATTGCAGGAAGAGGCTCATACCAAAATAGTATATCATATATGTCAGATAGATGTAGATAAAAGAGTTACAGTGAGATGTTCGGACACGGATATACTGATAATATTTCTTGGAAATATGCACGCTTTGAAGAGAAACTTGAATATTCACTTTTTAGTAGGGACAGGTAATAATCGCAGGTACGTTGATGTAACGAAACTGTATGAAACATTAGGAGAAAGCTTGTGCAAAGCTCTTCCAGCATTCCATGCTTTAACTGTATGTGATTTCAATCCAGCCTTCTACAGAAAAGGAAAAAAACCGCTTCAAACGCTTAAAAAATCGTTAAAATATATTTCTGCGCTGATCAACTTATCGCAGCTATCTGTCGTGAATTTAGAAGAGTATGATTTTTCAGAGGTTGAAGAATTTGTTTGCAGAATATATGGACATAACAAAATCAATGATATCAATGTATCTCGTGCTGCAACGTTCATGAAAGCTTATAAATTCAATGAGAAAGATGAAATTTTGAAATTAGAACAGAATTTTGAAGGATCGATGCTTCCTCCATGCAAGTCCGAGCTAAGACAACAAATCCTCCGAACTTCGTACAATGCACAACTTTGGAGCAATGCCCACCAACGCGTACCGACACTATCGTCTCCGAAAGAATTCGGATGGAAACAAGAAGAAAACAAATACCATTTCATTTGGTTCGAAGGAGATCAATTGTCTCGACTCGATGAAATTAGCACTGATATTGAAATAACAGGTATTGCTTGATATTCTTTGCCATTGAATACAAATTAAAGATTCATAAAAATGTTTCTCTCTAGATACACTGGAAGATTTTGATGTGACTGAAACCTCTCCCAGTTGCCAGATTTTTTGTACCATTTTGTTGTGGGGTTGATTTTGCCAGGCAGAATGTCAACTTCAAAATTGATCAAAACTGGGTCGTGATCTGATACCCAAGTGTCGGGTAGGACTTACCTGTCTCATCTATCAATTAGGTTAACAGATGCAATGCTTAAGTCAACGGTAGAAGTGCATTCGTTAGTCCTAAATACTCTTGTAGGTGTGCCATCATTGAGCACGACCAGGCTAAAGTTATCGATTGCTTCGACTAATTCCCTACCACTAACCGTATCATTATTTGAACTCCATAATGTTGCATGACAGTTGAAATCCCAGAAAATAAAACTGGATTTTGATATTGAGAAAACATATTTTCCCAGTCTTTTCTTTTAACACGTAGATTTGGTGTTTTACAAATTGCCACAACAGAGATGTTGATCCGCTCTATATATACCGCACAAATTTCAATGTATTTATAATTTTTTTTTTTTTATGTAATATTCCACAATATATTTTCCTTGGAAATCAGGATAGCTACGACACCTGTCCCGTTCGGACAGTCTATGTGAATTGTATTCTATCTCTTTATTGAGAAGTTTTGAGTAGGCTTTTCCCATGTTACTAACAACATGATTATGTCAGTTGGTGATGTATTCAAATAATTCTGCAAGTATGCTCTATTTTTATTGAAAGATCGACAATTCTATTGTAATATTTGTATTTTTTTGTTAATACGTGGATTCAATATTGTTGGTAAATGAACTTCGAATTTGTTTGTAAAGAGTTGTTATGTATTTGGAGAGGAGTAGTTTGTTTTTATGTAGATAAAAAGAGTATTGAATAAACATATTATTGTGGTCGTTTATCTCCTTTCTTAACAGAATTCCAACTAATATCACTCAAGGTTTTATTATATCTGTACTATTTTTTGTTTTGAATATTTCAGTTATATTATCTCTAACAATTTGCCTTGTGCATTCTTCTATATTGTTAACTCAATTTGGATTTTTTTCATACCCCATTAATAAAGTGAGTTATATTTGTTTCGAGCTTTTCTTTATATTGCATGAATCTCTGTATGGGTTTGGTATTATTGGTTGTGTCTAAGATGGGTGAGGATTTTTATTGAGAAGACATAAAAATTACATTGCATTAGAATTGTTACATTTTATTTTCAGTAAGTATAAATTCCCAAGATAGCAATCATACCATAGCAGCAAATCGACTGATTTTTATCAATCTATTAATCTATTTACATCGATCTGATATAGATTAATAGTACATTTATTCCCATTATACAGTAACAAAAAAAGGACTTTTTGAAAATTATTTTACATGCAAGGAAGCGCAGCCAACAGGTTTAATTACACCTCAGCACATGCTAACATGTTTTTTATGATTTTCAAAGAGATTAATATTCAGTACATCATTTTCGGCCTTGGTAAAATGGTACGCTTTTGATTTTTTTTTACATATTCATACGTGCAGCTAACATGTTAAGTCACAGAAATTATGCAGCTAACATGTTTTTTTATGACTTTCTGAGTGTTTACTATTCAGTATATCATTTTCAGCCTTGGTAAAATGGTCCGATTTTAATTTTTTTGTACATATTCATACGCGCAGCTAACATGTTAAGTGACGGAAATTATGCAGGTAACATGTTTTTTTTATGATTTTCAGAGTGTTTACTATTCAGTATATCATTTTTAGCCTCGGTGAAATGGTCCGAATTTCATTTTTTTTACATATTCATATGCGCAGCTAACTTGTTAAGTCACGGAAATTATGCAGCTAACATGTTTTTTTTTATGATTTTCAGAGTGTTTACTATTCAGTATATCATTTTCAGCCTCGGTAAAATGGTCCGATTTTCATTTTTTTTACATATTCATACGCGCAGCTAACATGTTAAGTCACAGAAATTATGCAGCTAACATATTTTTTTATGATTTTCAGAATGTTTACTATTCAGTATGTAATTTTTAGCCTCGGTAAAATGATCCGTGTTTCAATTTTTTTTTTACATATTCATACACACAGCTAACATGTTAGGTCACAGAAATTATGCAGCTAACATGTTTTTTCACGATTGTAATTCAATCATTAAACTATCTGCAAATTATTACCTTCAGTAAAATACTCCGAAAATCGTTATTTTCTCGCGAGATCCGCAGCCTCTCACAATCTTAAGTCACGGATCTGAACCAGCTGACATGGAAATTTTCTCTTAAAAACATAAGGAAAGCCTGCTTTAGAAAATGCAGCCTCAGTAAAATGGTCGGGTGAAATTTGACGCTACCTCCCCAACTATTAATTAATAATTCGGATTGTTTTTGAAAGAGTTTTCGGTAAACACGGGTTTATTATCACTCCCGTGCACTACTGAAAAGTAAATGGATATCGTTCATAAGCTCAGTGGAAAATATATGCATATATCAAACATGAATAAGTTGTAACTTTTTTATAAGGCCTTTACCTGCGTGTGTGTTTTTGGTGTTGAATCTCTGCTTGTCCTTTATGCTGTCTCGTTCATGACGATTCTACGAAGCTGCCTCCATTTTGAGAAGTGACTTCTGGAAGTTTTCATTCATCCAATGAATTAATTTCTTGGGAAGTATCGAGGTAATTGTTTTTGAACTATTATCTGCACTATTATTATCTAATTATTTACACATTTTGGAGGAATCATTTTGCATTTTGTTGCTTACTAATAATGTTGCAACATGCCTCCTTTTCAGTTGTTTCATTCTCCCTTCTTGACAAAAAAAGAATTGAATGTTCATGTTTCCTAGTAACAAGAAGTGAAATCTCTTAAATGCTAATGTTTATTAGTTCATTGCTAATTAAATACTATTTCTAGAAAAATGGTTTTGATATCTTTAGAAAGCTTGTACTTTCAGGATTCTTATTTTATTTATCAATTCTGGTTAGTTTATTTCTTTCTTTGTCAAATTTTCTAACGCATCGTTTGATGTGAAATAATTGAATATCCAACTTCATCAATGTTGTCATTCATTTTATTTAATTTTCAAAATAATTCTTGTTTATATTTCTCTTTTTGCATAAGTATTATTCCTTTATGTTTATAATGGACCAATTATGTTTTTATTTGAATCACTATTGCTATTTTCTTACATTTATCCTTTGAAATTCCCTGAATTATGTTTGACAGTTGTAACGTCAAATGCTGATTCTGGCTTTGCACATATTACACGGGGTAACTAATGTCCATCTGTTAAACAAAGTTTCCACTTGATTTCAGAAATGCTATGTGTTTTTAATTTTGTAGTCGTATTTTCACACGATATAGTTGAAGACAAGTACTTTCTTGTCGCCAGTCGAAACGAGTCCAGTTAACACAAACCTCTAGGCGATGTTGCTCTCGTGAATATTGTGGTAACAATTTGAGTTACATAATATACATTGCTGTAACCACTTTGTGATGCCAAATATTATGGATAGTTCACAAATTTCTTATCGTAAGTATCGCTTTGAGGTACAAAATGTGCAGAAATTGTGAAGCACAATAACATGAATTTCAATTTGATTATATTTGAAACCCATTATTATTTATGAAAGTGTTCAGTATTCTGTATAATTCTTCTTCTTTCAATAGGTAATTTGAGTGTGTGCTATCATCACCTAAAAATTTCTGCTAAGCACTCTTTTTTTTTTTTCAAGGATAAGAACAGTAAATTTACTGTTTTAAGATTAGGCTGGGAGATGTTGACACATTTCTGGTGAAGATTTTCTCGTTTATGCCTTTGAGACCAGTAAAAGATATGAAAATTCTGACAAATGATGAAAAATTTGAGCGGTCGCCGCGTGGCCTTCATGTAAAAAAATCCAATTCCGGCACTCAACCTCACTTCGACATCCGCAATCCGTATGCCACATTTTTATGGGACATGGGACATGATGGAATCTTCCATTATTTCAATTGGCGGCAACGAGAGAGTCTAAAATAATAAAAAAATCACAAGTTACGCCTTTGGCCATCATGTGCAACCCTTATACATATCATTTTTTTGCTGCTATTGTCTATCCTAACATGCCGTTGGTGTATGGCAACGGCGATAAAATCGTTCCAACACACATATATTTTTCAATAAAAATCAAATTTTTTATATGAAAGCCACGCGGCGACCGCTCAAATTTTTCATCATTTTTGTCAGAATTTTCATATCATCGAGGCATAAACGAGAAAATCGTCACCTGAAATCTGTCACCACCTCCCTTCTAAATATTCGGCATTTTCAAGTTAGGTTTAGGTCCTGATTCCGTAGGAAAAAGAATACTGTCTGAAGAACTAAAATTTAATTTTAGTTTTATCTGTATTTCAATATTTTGTTTTTGTTATAATTCAGGTTCAACTGATGCTTTGTATGTTATGTTTATGGAAATTATATATAACGGAATCAAATGACGTATTTGTTTGCTAGCATCCCATTACTCATGAACCATAATTCATTATTGCTTGAGTAAAATAAAATGAATATAATATATTTAATACATAAAATTATAAAATGTAATGTAAAAGAGTAGACTGGTAGAAAAACAGCCTCCTTCACAGCAGGTTGGCAGGGTTTCGTCATCTCTTTCTTGCCTGATACCAATTATTTTCAAGTGCCGAAATTCTTCACAATTTATTGATTTTGAATCGTCTTTACTCAAAAGCATTATTTTGAGTTATTTGTATTCATATTGAAAAGTGGTGAGATTTGTTTCAACTTCGAATTTTACATATTCCATGAATACCTACTCAGGTTGCCAATTGAATATTGATGTATAGAAGGGAATTTGATGCATGAACGGGTTGTCATATCGGTAAATATATAATTTTCAGATTGAGGAGAGAACAATTGATTTGTTTATGATGATTAAGTTCTGAAAGGATTTCAATCAGCAGGTCAGTTTGAATTTTGAACTGTGTGAACATTTCGCTTGTCATTGCTTTTGTCAAAATGAGTATATCTACATAGTATTTAAAGTATCTACTCCATAACCTGGACTCGACGCCAAAGCGATAATTAGGACCAAATAGACCAAGCTATACAAGTTTTTCCCCCACAAAATAAAGGAATAATTTTCCTAAGATGGCTCGTTAATGTAAATCATTGTTTTCGCCCCAGCAAAATCTATTTGTGGAATTTTTCAAACAAGAAGTAGTGAAAAAAATTACAACTTCTTTGATTTTTTGGAAATATCTCAAAAATTATTTGAAGAATCTTTTCATATCCAATGGAATTTTTGTAGAAATTCATAAAACCTGCAAAATGGAATTTCCAACAACCGGATCGGTGCATTTTATACTGAGAAAATCCGGGAAAACCTCGAAAAATAGACCATTTTTGAAATATTTATAATTTTTATAAATCTGAAGCTGTAAAAACAATATTGTAAAAACTGAGGTATAGTAATATGTGGTCCAACTGTTCTCAAGATATTTTCTGTCGGATGTGTAGTTTTTGCACAAATGCGTTATAAACAATTTAAGGTCACAACTTGCAAAATACGCCGATTTAAGGGAAATCATCTTATTCAAATTCTGTGAACGGAATATGAAAGTAGAGATCAATATCTACAATTTGTATATTCTGGATTTTCACCTGAGAGGTGCGAAATGTGTTGAAATTGTCACTGAAAGTTGATCAAAACGCTTCAAAGTCACGAGAAGTCGCACTGGAGTTAACTCGAGTTGAGTTCGAGTGACTTTAGGTGCACTTTGAAGCATTTAGAGTAACTTTCAGTGACATTTTCAACACATTTCCCACCTCTCAGGTGAAAATCCAGAATATACAAATTGTAGATATTGATCTTTACTTTCAAATGCCGTTTACGGAATTGGAATGAGATGATTTCCTTCAAATCGACGCATTTAGAAAGATTTGCCCATAAATTGTTTCTAACGCGATTGTGCAAAAATACACATCGGACAGAAACCATCATGCGCACAGTTGAACCTCTTGTTATCATGTATCAGTACCTCCAATATTGCTCATTCACGACTAAATAATCGTGGCAACTAAAAAGATGCAACCAGTGATATTTTTGAAGAGATTTACTGTTTCCGTAGAACTCGGTCTCACTTTATACCAAATGGACGTTACTTATATCAATGGCGATCTCGAGGAAGAAATTTTCATTAGTCAAGCAGAAGGATTTGAGTCTCAAGAAGAGGATGCGGTATGTTTTCTGAGTTCATTTTATGGATTAAAACAGGAAGGCAATGGTATAAGAAGCTCGACCATTATCTCCAGTCCATTGGCCTGAAACAGTTGAATTCGGATAGACGTGTTCATCTTTTTCGAAGGATATATTATTCTAATTATACGTTGACGACCTGATAATTGCTACCAATTCGGATGATACTAATTCAAAATTGAAGGAAGATCTAGCTGCAAAATTCAAAATCAAAGATCTGGGTCTACTCCATTACTGTTTGGGAATAGAATTCAAGCAGAAAAGATCACTGAGATCCATTTCAATATCCCAAAGAAAATACATACAAGACATTCTAAAAAGATTCAAAATGCAAGATTGTAAGCCAATTTCCACTCCTCTAGAAGTGAATGCCAAAATCATGCAGGAAATTGGCACATCACATAAAGAGAAGCAAGAAATGGTTGACATTGCTTATAAACAGGCAGTTGGTGTTATTTTGTACTTGTCAGTTTCCACGCATCCTGACATCACCCATGCAGTCAGTTTTTTGAGTCAGTACAACAATCCAGGAAAGATTCATTGGATGGCAGTCAAACGAGTTCTGAGATATCTTAAGAAAACCGAAAACTACACTTCGATTTACGAGAGAGCTGGAAAGCCCTTACATGGATATGTTGATGCTGACTGAGGAGGTGACGTGGTTGGGGCAAGAAGTTTTACGTGCCCCCCACCAGGAATACCATAGCCGACTTGTACGGGAGGCAATAGAGATCCACAAACACACGGAGAATTTCAACCGAAAAGAAGTAGCTGTTTACCTCAACCGAATATGGAATCCCATTCTAAGAAATTTCAGAGTAACAAAAGAATACTATGAAATTGAGACAGCAGGCAAAAAGGTGTCAATTAATGTTATCGAAAATATGCTTAACCCAGATACAAGAATAAGCAATTCTGAAATAACAAAGGATATCAACGACATTAAGCCGACAGGTAGAAAGGGGTCAATTAGGGTTAGTGAGAATGTACCAAATCCAGTTACGGTAATTAACGAACAAGACTACCTAAATTATTCATGATGTATAAGCCTCTGAAGAAGTTAGCCACTCGCGCTAGCGAAACATTAGGAAAAAATTCCAGAAAACGACGGCCTTCAAACCCGAGTGGAAATTGTGACACTGAAAACTTCGGCCGCGAAAGCCCTAACCATTTTGTCAAAAGAAAAGTTGTTATGTCAGTTCTGAAGTTATTTAAATAACTATATCTCGTTATTCCAAGTTCATTCTTCCATCTTCTAGATAAATAACCAACAAATATCATAGGGAGATGGAATAAGTGAAAATATACTAAGTGTCCCATTCAAAAATCGAAAATTTAAGTCATTTTCGATGGCAGATCCTTCAGATTTCATACCATTTTCTTCAAAAACAAAAATGTTATTGGGACGAGCCACCTTTCGTGGACACTCAGTGTCCGCCAAAATGTTGGAACCATTTGGGAAACTTTTTCATTAACAGTTTCTCAGAAAATTTAATTATTCTCAAAAGTTGGTGCATTCAATTAGACTACGCACGCACATATCGGTTATTGCCAGTGACGTCCGGCTAAGCAGGAAACGTTCGATATTCTAAATTCACTATGGAGTAAACTGATATTAATATGCAAAATATCGAAAAATGTTATGGAAAGAAGTTATTTGCAATTGAATGATATTTTCAGTTATCCAGTTTAGTATACCAATTACTAATTTTATTTGAAGAGCTGTCAACAATTTTAAATTGGAATTATCCCTAATAATTTTTGAGTAGTAAGTTATTGAATTAGCATGAATTATCGAAGCAATTATCTGATCCAAAAGAATTTTGAAAATGGGTCAAAAAAAAAACAGTGATGGAAATATAATGAAGTAGAGCCAGGTTCCGTTAAAAAAATTAAATTGGTAATTGGTAGACTAAACTGGATAACTTGACATATCATTCAATTGTAAACAACTTTTTTCGATAACATTTTTCGATATTTTGCATTTTAATGTTATTAAACCCTGTAGTGCATTCAGAATATCGGAGGTTACCTTCTCAGACACACGCCACTGACAACAACCGATATTCGTGAACTTAGTCTGATTGAAAGCACCAACTTTTATGAAGAATAAAATTTTCAAAGAAACTATTGATAAAAAAAAATCCCTTTTGGTTCCAACATTTTTGCGGACACTGTATATATTGTTTAAAGGAAGTTTTTTTAAATGTTTTGAACTGCTTGGGTTTGCCGAGAGTTCGCTATAGTTTGTTTTTGTTCTGGTTGGCCGTAAAAGGTTTTTTCGATCCTTGTGGTAATTTTCCAATTGACTACCTCATAGAGATATTTATTTTCCTGAGATTGTACTATCAGTTAAAATACAACAATAGAGATTTTAAGGTAACAACATAAAAATCGCAAGCTTTGGAATTTAATGAACTCTATGTTCTATTTCATAATACAAGGGATAAAACTTAATTTGCGTCTGTACTTATATTCCAAAAATATAAAGGATATTCCTTTGACATTCAAAATTTCCTGTTACTTTCGGAACAACAGGCAGTTATATAATCATTTCAAGATCACCTGAATAAAATAATAATGATAAAAGAGAAATTTATTCAATAAGCTGAAAATACATTAAATTTTAAACAGAAAAAAATTTGTAATTTTTGTAATGACCATATGAAATATCAATTTCATTTCTTGAAAAACAAGGGAGATAGCATCATCCGGAATGAAACTCATTAGAATTTTCTATGATTTTTTACATTCTGGACACACAAAAGCTACAAATTGTAGGTATGGTTGGAATTCCGAAATTCCTGATTTAGGGCCCGTTTATTAATATTCTGTTAGCGTAGTTTAACTGACAGCTAAATCAGACCCAATTCTCGAGTTCAGGAGAACGGAACGCTCCCATCACTGTATGTGACTGTTCACATCGCCTGCAATGTACTCGCGCTAGAAATCGGTATTCTCGAACGCATGTGATCACAGCCTCTCGAGAGAACTGTTGACACAACGTTGCCAGACGATTTTTGGTAGAAGCCTCACATTTTCAGTGGTTGAAGGAAAAAGAGTCACAAAATAACCAATTTTGTGAATTAAATCAAATAATTATGTGTTGTGTATTATATTATTATCCACTGAGCTGATCTCTAGCTCAGTGGATAATACTAATTTCATAAAAAACCGTATCTTCATAGGTACCTTCTATACAAATGTTCTAACTCTTGAAGATTGTTTGGAAGTTTTGCCCAGTTATTTGAAATTTACAGTTGCTTTGCAATTGTCACTTCTAAAATGCAGCGGAAGTGCTTGATGGACTTATATCAGAAATTTTCATTCCTGATAACTTCCTGAAGCATAAAATCTCAAAGTTTGCGACGTACAAATAATAATCAAGTCACATTAACTCGGCTGTCGGATGACAGACGGGTATTTGCCTATAGCTTCAGTGGGGCTGGGGAGGTTTGTATAAGTTCAACAAAAAGAAAAGGATGTCAAAATGGGCGCCAGGTAAGTTCACCCCTTCCAAATACCCAGTGAGTAAATTCATTAACCTCTAAACCTACCAATAAAAATTAACAAAATTAAACAACCTTTCCTCGTCCGAGTATTCACACATTTATTTGTAAACCAGCCTTCACACAAAAGTAACTGGGTAACAAGTACTTACAAAGAAAAATATATCTGGAAATATTCTGTCAGTTTCAAATTTACAGAAGAATTAATTATGCGATATGTAATCCATTAATAAATAAGGGGCGAAAAGAAAATATCTGTAAACGATACGCAGGTCAGATGGACCAAAATACGGATTCCGCGGCGGTACGAGCTCAAGCTTAAGCGGGCGTATGCGGCGGAGGCGTGCATAAAAATAATCCCGAAATGCGATACTTCCTTGGGCACTCAACAGATTATAAAAAAAAGACAACCAATATTTGACTGTATCCTTTAAGAGGAAATACTTGAAACTAGGAAAAACCTGGATAACCCAAACGTTTATTCATGTCTACAATTGCAGCATAGGAGCCACAATACCGAATGAATTGTGTCCTCCAGTAACTTTAACTTCCAGGGGTTTTCGCACAACCAAACCCTTTGAGAGAGAGCAGCAGCTCCCTGATGTGCAGTAGGCTCGTTCAAGTGGTTTAGCCCCGGCCAAAAAAACCCCTTAGCATAGGGGTTTCTTTCCGTTTTGATTTGCTTTTCCTTTATTTTGCATTCTGATGGTCCTATCAGCAACGTTAATCAATTTTCAACACTGAGGGGCGTCAATCTGACAGTGAGCACACCTAGCTGTCCCAAACGGTTTCCTGAATGGCATTGGATGCACGAGTTCCACAAGTCAAATGCCGGCAACAAATCCTCTGAGAGCAGGACTCCTTGGCCAATATTACCAAATAACATACTATACCGTCAAATGTTCCAAAATACGAAATTTCACGAAACAAATCCGAAAATTGCTGATTGAAATAATCACAAAATTTTGTGAAATAATGTCGGTCGACTTGTGTTCACCTGGCCCCCGTTTACGAGCAAAAATGGAGGGCCTTCTTCCCAGCAAGAATACTCCTCGTACGTGATCGTTTGTAACACGAACTTTTCTAGCCAATCACAGAGCGACCTTTGAACAAGAAACCCCTAAGTCGAACCACTTCACAATAGATGTCCCTTTAGCTTCCATTTTATTTTCAAATAATAATTATTACTTATGTTATTCATTCCAATGAAGGATAACAAAAAAACACCAGAGCCGAATCCAACAAAATACTGGCTTTATGCCCAACTATACTAATATTCGCATTATCAATAATAATATTTTCGGCAGTACATGATTCGATTCGTACCCGGGATATCAGTACTTGGAACTACTGAAAACCGAGAGCGGTGATTTGGACATTCCTGCCAGCGATATTTGTTTCGATTATGGCTAACCTCCAAAAGGTGGCTCTGACAGACAATAATTTATTTAACTAATATTATTTCCCTCGCATTCCGACATCGAGAAATCTAATCAACAGCTAGTCGCTAATATCGGCTGAAATTCCTGCGAGACATAGGACGATCAGATTCAGTTTAACGCGGTGTCCTGCGTGAGCGGCAACACGCGGCCGGCGCGACCGGCGCAGCCGACGCGGGTATCGCGGTGTATGCGGCAAACGCGACCAGACTGTCCTGCGTGCGAGCGCATGTCGAAAATACTTTTGCCGCCAGGGTCGCGGTGCCTTGTGTTTCGGGTCACAGTTTCCAAGATGTCGTGGATGAAGAAGCGCACAATTCTGTTAACGGGGAGCACGTACTACGCAAGAATTGTAAAATGGCGTAAGAAAAGGCTCAGCAGAAGACACAAGACGAATATGATATTTTTGGAAAGAGCGATACACGGGGAGTTTCACCATTTGTACAAAAAACTGCGGTCTTCGCCTGTGTTATTTCGCAGTTATAGTAGACTGTTACCCGAAACATTTGACTATATTGTCAAAGCAATCACCCCTGATATTGAACATGCAGAAACCAATTTTCAACGACCGATTTCAGTTCAAGAGAGGTTAATGTTAACTTTGAGGTAAGTCAAATACAAACTTTATTTGATGATACGTACATAACGTAAACTATAAACTTGATATAAAAATATTAAAGAAAGCCATCCTGTTGAATTCCATGATATTGTTGGTATCCAGAAGTCGATGCCTGTGGATTTTCCGCTGGTGAGACTGGTGCAGAGAAACAGGTTACAGTGCTTGAAGCAGGAGATGGAACGCTAGAAGGGTGCGAACGCTGTTGATAAGATGAAACGGGCACGACGTTTGCATTATAGGGATGTCGATTGTTCTGAACTTTCCATAGTTCTTCAGCCAAAAGATTCTGAACCTGACTTCGAAAAGACAGTTTACTCAGAGACGGAAGTTGTCTTACATGAGGAAGTAGGGATTTAACAAAAATTGATATCTTCATCATCGTCATCATTTTTTTCTAATAACGCAACTTTTTTAGCTTCCAATCGTAAAAATTCTGCATCTAAGTTCCTTTCGCTTCCGTTGTATTACCATAGGGTTAATTGGAGTGTCTGTCCTTGGTATCACTTTTTCTAAGTCATCGTTTCGTTGTTGTCGAGGAACATGTGTAACTTGTTTTGTTGGTGGTGCAGAAGAAGCTGTGCCAGGCTGTGATAGTTCGTCGTTATCAAGTTCTTTATCAGATATTGTTTCTGAAGGTTGTGATGATAATTCAATTTCAGTTTCACATTCTTGAGATAACTGGGTAGTATGATAAGTACTTTCGGAATATGCTATATTACCTTCTGTCACCTTAGGTTTCAAAAACAGCATTGACTCAAAATGACACCAAGTGCCAGTGTACCGAAAGGCGTTTTCTCCGTCATCTCCAGATCGGCACTTCGGTATTTTGTTCAGTTCTTTATTAAACCTGTCTCGTAGATTCTTCCACTTATTCTTCACCACTTCCTCTGAAACAAAAAAAGAGTTTTTGAAAAGTGGCATTTGTTTTATTTTCAGATATTTGGCAACAGGGATACAATTCAGACAAATTCAATATTCCTTCAGGATATCGAAGACTGCAGTAGCTGCCATCATAATTGAAGTGTGCAAAGCAATTTGGAAAACGTTAGTGACGCAGCACATGCTCCAGCCCACAACTGCTACCGATTTTTGGATACGGTGGCAATTTCCAAATTGCATGGGATGTGTGGAAGGAAAGCATATCAGAATGAAACGGCCATCGAAATCTGGATCAATGTATTATAGTTACAAAATTTTTTTTTCTATTGGTCTGCTAGCACTCACAGATGCGAACTATAAGTTCATAATGGTAAATGTTGGATCTTACGGCAAAGAGAGTGATGCAGGAGTATTTGCAAACTGTCCTCTACGGAAAGCGATCGAGAGTGGGTCACTTGTACTACCTGAAGAAACAAACTTGCCCGGTTCAACCATTACGGCAATTTACGTATTCCTTGGTAATGAAGCATTTCCACTCACAGAATACCTAATGAGACCATTCCCACGAGCACAGTTACAAGAAGGAGAAGAAAATGACATGTTCAACTACAGACTTTGTCGTGCGAGAATGGTAGTAGATTGCTCATTTGGAGCCATTGCATCCAAATTTAGAATCCTACAAAAAGCAATCGAGACAAATGTCGAAAATGCGGTACATATTGTTAAAGCAATAACATTACTGCACAATATCATCAAAGACCTTGAAGGCATATCTGAAGTGGATGTAGTCAATCATAAAAGCGTTACAATTGATCCAAGAAGTTATCTGCAACCCAACAGAGGGCATAATGCTTCATCACAAAAAGCCCTATTAGCTAGAAAGAAATTTTGTAGATTTTTCACACTTCGTCCTTTAACTCACGGATAGCACTGTTTCAGTTGTGGATGTTGAACCTTTAGGTACTGTTAAAAACTTTAAAATGACTTTTAATGCCTAGATTTTGATATACAGACTGTCAATTCGTTTTCAAATCGTTTTGTTATAAATATCTCAAATAGGCTCTTGTCGATATTGTTCAAATTCGGCAGGTGGTGATAATTTTTTTGTATCTTGCTTGGTTTACGAGAAAACCATAAAAGCCCCAAGCGAATAAAACGTTTTTACATATCAACAGAATATTACAAAAAATTTGAATTTTCCAACCTTAATAACTTTCTAAATACTTACTTGTTTCCTGCAGATCTGCTGCAATTCGTGACCACTCTCGATCCACCAGCAGTCGGTTGTGATACTGCTTGTGTTTCATGTCCCAAAGAACACGGGTATTTTGGACATTACTGATCAGCAACTCGTAAAATGTGTCAGACATGATGTTCACCCAAGTAAGCTGGCCGGCAGACTGACGCGGCAAAGGCGGAAATATCAAATATTTTGAATGGCTGTGCCGCCTCAAAAACGCTTGAGCCGTGCGCGCCGCGCGGTAGTTGCTACGTAGGACACGCCGATAACCTTCATCGGTTTGATATCACCGCGTCGGCCGCGCCGGTCGCGCCGGCCGCGTGTGGCCGCTCACGCAGGACACTGCGTAACTGTTGAGCGAGCGCGGCGTATCTGAGATGACGAGACCTTTTTTTTCTTTACCCTGGGCCAACAAATTTGGTTCGACCACGGAGTAGCTACACCACCGACGGTGCGAAGTTCAAACATCGGGTGGTACTAGTGGAGATCCAGGACAATAGAAAATAATTGATCAATAATTATGAGAGGGGTGGCATATCGACTACATAAATGAAATATACATTATAAATGTATTGGTATGATAACGTTTAGACAATTAACAAGTTACAAGCAAAAGAAAAACGAAAAAAAAATGTTTACTTCCAACAACGAAGTTATTTAAAACTTATTTATATTACATATTGGTGTTTGTAGATATAGAGTAACCATTTCCATCAAGAAGCCAGTCAGGTTTTCAATGAGTCTAAGGGTATGGATTCAGTCAACTATAGCACAAGCATTATCATAAACATAACGGTGCCATCAAAGGTTTTTAGCATAAAATTAATATTGTTGTATAAATGGCGCCATTTGATATTATAACTGATTCAACTTTCGCTTTCAACATATATTTAAGAACAATTTTAAAATTATGTTGACTAAATGCACCTTGACAATTTTTGGGTCGGACGCTATGCTTGCCCCTCTGCTTCTGAAACAATATAAGAAACAGAATCGGTTGATAATGTCGGGAATGGTTGAGACTCAAAGCGCAAAACAGATTAAAGACCTTACCTTGGAGATTGTTGAGAACAACTTGAAATACTATACCTGAAGAGATAGTAGTGTCAGCTTTGATAAAAATAATTATTTTTAGATGTTGTTAGAAACTGTCATATACTTGTCAGAGAATATAAATATATTATTTGCCATTGTACGAACAATTGAGTTATTTACATATAGACCGTCAGATAGTGACAGATTTAGGTGCCCCATTTTCTCATACAAGCCTCGAGTAGGGTTGAAAAGTACATCGATGTTGAGTAAAATTGAGATAAATTTACGAGTGGTTCCTGGGGAGAACATATGGAAAATTCGATGTTCCAGAACAGAAATAAAATGAGAAAGTTGCTCATATTTTTACGCTAGCCGTGTGCACCTCGTTATTAATGGATAGAACCTGGCTTCGGAATACCAAAGGCTTGAGTGTTGCTGGTGGCTAAAGGGTTAAAATGAGGTCGTGAACCTGTAAGGAAAAATCGAAATTTTGACTGATTTTCCCACACAAGCCCATCGAAACTATGAGAACTCACATCGTCACAATACCGAAAAACATAATAACTTGAGTGGCGCGGATGGATAAGTAGATTTTGTCGTCGGAAAATTTAACGGCAATTCTTTTTTGATTTTTCAGTTATTTTTTCATGCAAGCCTTTGGAAGTATAGAATATTATTGACGTGTTAGACATTACAATGAAATTGGCATGACTATTGGATGTAACCAGAACGAAGGCTTGCGTCGAAAAATTGCAGGAAAATTGTAAGGAAATTGACACCATTTTCTCACGCAAGCCTTTTCGCATATGCTCAGAAAAAGTGATTCTAAGACTAAATAACAAAAGGCTTGAGTGTCGAACATGGTCAGCATATCAATTATACATGATTTATATAACAAAGAGCTGACAAAAACATTTTAGAAAGACCCTGTAATGAAAGGCATAAGTGTAGGAAATGGAACATATTATTTATCTTGAAAAGAGCTGACAAAAATGTTTATGCAGGGTTATTATTTTGACCATCTGATTTAGTAAACATTTCCTTCTATAAGGTTGATAATATTTTATATTATGAAAATAGTGCGCCGAGTGTGGATTACGTATAAAAAATATACAATTTTTTAGTAAAATATTGATGATGAACTTTATTAATGATTATATCACAAAGTGGTTTTACAATATCCCCAGAACGAGCTAAATGTATAACTCATTCATGATTGTCATCGTCGTCCTCACTTATTCCCTCTTTCTCGCCGCCTGCTTCATCATCGTCTGACTCTAATGTCGATGTTTATCACTGTCATTTTCGTTTTCGCACTATATAATGTGTGCTCTGCCAACTGACGGCGATGGTACATGGTATGTAATAGTAGCATATTTCCTATGCTTTATATTATACGACATCTTTACACGTACAGGATTTCTAATATTTCATGTTCAGTGGCTGCAGTATTGTTTTACACATACATTAATTATGTAGTAATTAAAAATACAAGAACATATATTTCTTACGAATCTGTTAAAATAACTTGACAGGAACTTCAAAATATTAGACAAACTTAAGATATTATAGGAATGTGTCACGGTTCATCTCAAAAAAGGACGATGCGAGAAATACGGAATCAGCTCGTAGACGGGAGCATCCTACATCATATTGATGCCGGAAAGACGTTTTTGTACTTGGGGGGTGGAGCAACGCCGCTCCCAAGAGGTAATTACAGAATTACAGTAAAAAACTCTCTCCGCGGTAAGTATCAGCATAAACTCCGATATCAAAACTGTCGGGAAAGAATAAAGTTGTTGCAACTGATATGCTTGCCATTTCTTTTCTACTCTACCTCTTTGGGGTAGTAAAATGGACTCAAGAAGAGCAGCGACAACTCGACGTAGAAACTCACAAAATGATGCATCTTCATAGGAGTTTGCATCCTACATCGTCCGTCCCACGGCTATACTTCCCCAGACAACGAGGAGGACGTGGACTTTTGAGTTTGGAGTGTCTACATAACAGAATGGTACTGATTGGAGCCTGTAACGTCATCAGAAGTTCAGATCCCATTCTCTGCATGGTCTGTGACCATAAAAAGAGCAGGTATCGGAGCATTTCTTTTTAAGCAGATGCCCGTGCAGCAGATGAACTTGGTCTCGTGTTCGACACTGACACTGTCACCGAGTTGGAAACCATTCAGAAAAAGATCTCATCAAAGCTGCGGAGACTGAGGCACTCCTGCAGCTTCATACGAACAAGCCAATGCATGGGGTCTACATCAAGAACATCGAAGACCTTGGCTTATCCAAAAATCTGATCTTTGCCTTCCTCAGGTCAAGTGAGCTGAAGTCGGAGACCGAGGAATTCATAATGGCCTGGCAGGGTGGTGTTTTCAACACCTTAGTCTATCGTAGTCGCGTGATGGGTCCAGCTTATGCGGCCTCAGCCTATATCCACAGACATAACGCGGTGCTACGAGTGTTGTACTACCACTTACGACTCTCGTATGGTATGGACGAGACAACGGTGTTGCCTTATGCCCCGGGGAATATTGAGTCCGTTCTGGAGAATGAGAAGTGCCCAATTTATTGGAACTACTGATTTCCCACCTTCGGGCAAATACAAGCCAATGGGTGAGGTGAATGAAATCTAGTAAATGTTCATACTATATATTTATCTCTTTCATTTATTGATGAAATGAAAAAGTCTGTCTCAGGAAAGTATAATCATTCACTTAAAATTTCTTTCATTCACATCCACCACTAAGCCTGATGTAGTCCTCCTCGACCATCAAAGTAGGACGATATTCGTCATAGAGGTTTCGGCTCCTGGCGAAAAGAAAATAGTACGAAAAGAGGAGGAAAAGCGGAGTTAATATCGAGATCTTCTCTTCGAATTCCGCCGGCAATGGTGGAATGATGGAAACACTACTCTCGAGCCTAAAAATCATACCGGCTTGCCGTAATATGACAGAAATCTTAGACGGATGGATGCAGAAGGCAGTCATCCTTGGTTCACTTTGTCTACTCAGGGCACACGATTTTTGGACCCGATAGTCACTTACCCTAAAGACGTGAAGAATGGTTATTACGAATAATTGAAACCATCACGCCCTCCGGATGTATCGGGGCTCCGGAGACAGGGCCTGACTGGGGCATTCCTAACTAGGACAATCAATACAGCATGTTTTCCTAACAAAAATACTGGTAGAAAACCGACTGTGCCATCACATGAAAGGCAGACAGTCCGTAGTTATATTCTGTTATGTTTTCGACACGCAAACAAAAAACGTGTTTTTTAAGTTGTTTTGCTTATAAAATGAAAACTTAAGGAGCAATCTGGTTGTTCCAATCGAAAGAATTGTGGATAATTGAAATACAAACAAAATGGAATGTTTTACGACCCGATCAGATCATTAGTAACGGAGGAAAATCTGAAAAACCGTAAAATTTCACGATTTTTTAAGAAATTCATAACTCCGTCATATTTCAAGAAATAGGGTTGACCCTCATCATAAAAGTATTGAATCATGTGCACTTTATGTGTTTACAAAACAGGCTCTGACGGTTCATTAGTTTTGGCACAATTGCAATTTGATTTTTTTGCACTATCTTGCAGCGTGCCTGGGTGCTCCAGTGATAGTCTGATATCAATTTCTAAAACAGATTTTGAAAGTACAAGTTTAGTACTCCAAAACGTATATTCTCATTTTGCGCTAAAATGCTGCGGAGTGGGTGAAAACGGCCGAGCTGGTGGAAGTGGTCGAGTGGTAGGACAGAGCGGGGGATGAGTTGAAGCGTATTCTCACGTAACCCATTCATTAAAAAAAATCCCCTCATGTCCCGGACTCTCCTACCACTTGGCAGCTAATGCGGGCTCGGCCGTTTTCAGCCATGTTTGCATGCATTTTTTCACCCATTTCGCACCATTGTAACGCAAAATGATATACGTTTTGTAGTACTATACTTACGTGAGTACATACAGAGTACACGTAAAGTACACATGATTCAATACTTTCATGAGAAAGTCCATTCCTACTTCTTGAAAAATGGCGGAGTAATGAATTTATTAAAAAATCGCAAAATTTTCCGGTTTTCCCAGTTTTTCTCCGTTACTAATGATCCGACCGGGTCGTCAAATATCCCATTTTGTTCGTATTTTAATTATCTACAAATATTTCCAAAGGAGCAACCATATTGCTTTATTAGTTTTCATTTTATAGGCAGAACAATTTAAAAAAAACACGTTTTTTGTTATTAAAATGTTTATAACAAAGCAATAAATGACAGTTGCGAGTCGGAAACATAACAGAATATAACTACGGACTGTCTTTCATGTGATGGCATTGTCTGTTTACTACTAGTATTTTGTTAAAAACTCGCTAATTTTTTGATTGGTGTAAACGGATAATAATGACCCCGCATAAATAAACATTTCTATAATTTTTGGCAACTCTTTTATGGATAAATAATATGCTCCGTGTGGAACACTCAAGCCTTTTGTTATATAGTATTAGAATAACTTTTTCTAAACATATGCCAAAGGGCTTGCGTGGGAAGATGATATTATTTTCTGGAATGTTTTTGATAAATAAATCATGTATAATTAATATGATGACCCTGTCCAACACTCAAGCCTTTTGTTATTTAGTCTTAGAATCACTTTTTCTAAGCATATGCGAAACGGCTTGCGTGGGAAAATGGTGTCAATTTCCTTACAATTTTCCTGCAAGTTTTTCTTGTTCTGAAAATTTGAAGGCCACGCTTTACACTCAAGCCATTATTTTTAACGGACTCTTAAATTTATAAGATTTTTTTGCAAATAATTTCATTTATGTGAAAATTTCACACCTCACTTTTAGAGAGAACCAAAACATTCGTTCTTATTTAGATGCCATGGCAACCCAAAAAATTTCCGTAAATTTTTACCCTGGCCGAAATTAATAAGTGGAAATTTTTCTGTCAAATATTTGACAGGTGATAGTTTATATTTTGCTTTGATGTACAAATGGAATTGTATTTTTCATTTGAAATGAGATAATATTTCATATTTATGTATTTATTAAATATTTCGAATGTGTCTGAATATTTTCTTCACGATAATCGCATAATTTGCAAATTCTGAAATAAAATTTCAGAAACACTTCAATACAAATTCATGTACTCGAAAAATTTCCGGCAATAATTCAAGCACTTGGGAGATTACAAGTGAAAATAACTGAAAAATCAAAAATAATTTCCGTAAAATTTTCCGACGACAAAATATACTTATCCAATCGCGCCACTCAAGCCATTATGTTTTTCGGTCTTGTGACGATTTAAGTTCTCATAGTTTCGATGGGCTTGTATGGGAAAATCAGTCAAAATTCCGATTTTTCCTTACAAGATCACGCCCTCATTTCAACCCTTTAGACACCTGCAACACTCAAGCCTTTGGTATTCCGAAGCCAGGTTATATCAATTGATAAGTAGGTCAACACGGCTAGCGTGAAAATATGAGCAACTTACTTATTTTATTTCAGTTCTGGAATTTCGAATTTTTCATATGTTCTCCCCAGGAGCCACTCGTATATTTCTCTCCATTTTACTCAACATCGATGTTCTTTTCAACCCTATTCGAGGCTTGTATGAGAAAATGGGGCACCTAAATCTGTCACTATCTGACGGTCTAATACGATAAATCTATTCTACATGGTGTCAGGTATTCAGAACGAAACAGGTGAATTAAAATTATCGGGAAATTCAGAAGATAACTGGAAAAAATTCTATCAACGTCTTCGGAATTACTTGCTTGCGACTGAAAAGAATAACAAAGGGAACGAAGTTAAGACAGCAATTCTACTGAACCTAGTGGGAGAAGAAACCTTGGAGGTGTATAACACTTTTAAATTCAAGAATGAAGATGACCGCACAAATTTTGATGAGGTTGTAAAGCAATTTGAAAAGTATTGTCAGGTAAGGAAAAATGTTCTATTTGAGAGGCATAGATTCTTTAAGTGCAGGAGACAAACAGGACAGCCTTTTGAAAATCATTTTACTTAACTAAAGACATTGGCTGCAGGTTGTGAATTTGAACAACAGGAAGATCATCTTATTCGAGATCATATTGTTCTCAACATGGAAGATGCAAGTTTACAAGAAATGATTCTAAGAGAAAGTGATGTAACTTTGGTTAAGGTAGTTGAATTCATAAAAGCTGCAGAGGTAAGTAAAGAGCAAGTCCGATCAATTCAGTATCATAGTAATAATGAAGTAAATAGCGTTGAAGGTAAGAATGTTGTCAAACACAGTTTTGCAAATGTAAGACGGGAAGGTAATAAAGGTTCCTCTGGGATTAAGATACAAAGTGTCAGCAATGAACATTCAAATTTCAGACCAAAATCTAATGGGTTTTCTTGTAGAAGATGTGGAAGAGTGCATGAATATGGAAATTGTCCAGCTTTTGGAAAAACGTGTTTGAGATGCAATGGAAAAAATCGTTTTTCTTCGCGGTGTTCTCTCAAGGAAGTGAGAATGGTAAGTGTCCAAAACTACGATAGTAATCTATCTGAATATACATCGAGTTCTCTGGTAAGAAATTCAACTTGTCCTGAAATTAATGATAATTGTAACAATGAAAATGGTTATAGTCAAGAGAACGTGTTGTTCGTTGATGTGGTTGACATGAATTTGAGTAATAAGGAGTGGGTTGATACTATTTATATCAATAATACGGGGGTAAAATGTAAATTGGATACAGGGTCAGATGTAAATATTATTTCATATGATGTTTTCAACATGATTGGTGGTCAAAATTTGAACAGAACACATATCATTTAAGAAGTGTATGGTGGTGAAAAAATAGTACCTTTGGGAGAAGTTTGGTTATATTGTTGGGTTAAAAGAAATGCAGAAAAAATTGTTTTACCATTTGTTGTAGTAGATTCAGAGAAGTGTTATCGTAAATCGATTTTGGGCTTAACTGGGTGTATCAGGTTGGGTTTGATCAAAAGGGTTCATTCAATCATTACAAAAGAAGACTTGATATGTCAAAATAAAGATTTATTTTCTGGTTTGGGTTTATTGAAAGGTTATATCTGTCATATTAATATAAATAAAGAAATGTCACCAACCATTAGACATCCGAGACGTGTTCCTATTGTAGTCAGAGATAGACTCAAAGAAAAATTAGATATGTTAGAATCAACAGGGGTTATTAAAAAAGTAAATAGTGAACGAGTGACATGGGTAAGTAATTTGGTTAAAGTTGAAAAAACAGATGGTACTCTTAGACTTTGTCTGGAACCCACTGATCTCAATAAGGCTATTATTCGGGAGCCAATTATATTGCCAACAGTTTCTGAGGTTAGTTCATTGTTATGTGGCAAATCTGTTTTCAGTGTTCTTGATCTGAAAGATGGGTTTTACAATATTAAGCTGGATGATGAGTCATCTCGACATTGCTCTTTTTCAACACCTTTTGGAGTCTACAGATTCTTGAGGCTTCCATTTGGAGTCTCAAATGGTCCAGAAGAATTTCATAAGATAAGTTCTTCTGTTTTTGGTAATATTCCGAATGTTATTGTTTACTTTGATGATTTGCTCATCACAGGAGAATCTGAAAAAGAACATGATATAGATCTTCAGAGTGTGTTGGATAAAACAAGATTGATGAATTTGAAGTTCAATCCTATGAAAATTCAATATAAATCCAAGGAGGTTAAATATCTTGGTTTTATTTTCAATAAAAATGGAATGTCAGTTGATAATATTCGTGTGAATACAATTAAAAATTTAAAAGACCCTCTGAATGTCAAGGATTTACAAAAAATTATGGAATGTTAGTTGATAATATTCGTGTGGATACTATTAAAAATTTAAAAGACCCTCTGAATGTCAAGGATTTAGAAAAAATTATGGGTGCTATGAATTATCTTGGATCATTCATCCCTAATTTTGCTGAAATCACAGGTCCATTAAGGCAATTGTTGAAAAAAGGTTGCGTTTGGTATTGGGGACCAGAACACAAACAAATCTTTGATAAATTAAAGCAAATCATATCCAGTTTACCTGTTCTTGCTAACTACGACTCAACAAAAGAAAGAACTGTTGAATGTGATGCGTCGAAGGATGCTTTAGGCTGTTGTCTTCTTCAAGAAGGAAGGCCGGTGGCTCATGCTTCAAGGTCTCTTTCAGATGTTGAACAAAGATATGCCCAAGTGGAAAAAGAATTACTTGCTTTGATTTTTGCTACTCAAAAGTTTCATTTGTATATTTATTGCAAAAAATTCTATGTAAAAATTGATCATTTGCCATTGGTTTCCCTTCTGAAGAAAAATATTTCAAGAATAGGTTCCAACCGATTACAAAGAATGGCCCTGAAACTGATTAAATATGACATGAATGTTAAACATATACCAGGAAAATATATGTGTATTTCGGACTTACTGTCCAGGAGTTGTGAAAATGAGAATATGTTCACGGATGGAAGTGAAAGAATGTTATTGGAGAATATTCATAGTATAGTTTCGAATGATAGATATTTGCAAATGAGTGATGAAAGGAAGAGGCAATTTATTGAAGAAACTGGGAAGGATAGTGTTCTTCAACATCTTGTTAAATTTTATTATGAGTGTTGGCCCAAATATAAATCGTCAATTCCCAAAGAATTGAAAGTATATTTCAACATGAAAAATGATATTCATGTATCGAATGGGTTAGTTTTTCTAAAAGAAAAACTCATAGTTCCTAATAATTTGAGGAAACAAATGGTAGAGAAAATCCATAGTGGGCATTTTGGTCTGAATAAAAGTAAAGCTAGGGCTAAGCAATTATTTTACTGGCCTAAAATGTATTAACAGATTGAAGATTTTGTTAATTGCTGTAAAATTTGTGAGAAATATTCCAATAAAAAAGTCAAAGAACTAGTATACCTAGTTTACCTTATGAAAAACTTGATATGGACATTTTTTACTTTGGAGGAAAAATATTTTTAGTAGTAGTTGATTACCTTTCAACGTGGATTGATGTTGTTAAAATTAGTAATACCTCTGCTGCTTGCGTGATTGAAGCTATCAAGCCATTGTTCAGTACACATGGAATACCATCATTCATTGTTGCGGATAACATGCCATTTGGTTTATATGAATTCAAAAATTTCTGTGAAAGCTGGGATGTAACAGTGACCACCTCTAGTCCATTATATCCAATCCAATCTAACGGGATGGCAGAAAAGGCAGTAGGAATAGCAAAAACTATCATGATCAAAAGTCAGGAATCTGGAATTCCATTTGAAATCGGTCTCCTAGAACATCATAGTACTCCCCTCACTGCATTGCCCGCAAGCCCAGCTCAAATTTTAATGAGCAGACAATTGCGATCGTGTTTGCCAGTAACAAGTCAACATCTGAAACCACAAGTTGTTGATATCAGAGACAAGAAATTGCTTCGCCAAAACTCGCTAAAGAGAAGTTATGACAGAAGTGCGAGAGTGGCATCTACATCAGAAAATTTAGTATCGGGAAATAGAGTTGTCGTGAGGAACAAGAATGTGTGGTTGCCAGGAGAAGTCGTAGATGCTCATAATTCCCCTCGATCTTTCATGGTGAAGATGGATGAAGGAGGAGTTGTCAGAAGGAATTCGAGTTAATTGAAAGAGTCACCAAATACCAAGGTCACTTGGAGAGCTTATGATGATACGAAGTTTTTCCCAGATGATATTACTGAAGTGGAGGAACATGCTGAAATTGAGGAGAATGAAACATTGTTGGATGTAGCTGATCCAGAAGAGGAGTTGAATTCATATGCATCGAGTTCTACTAGATATGGAAGGATTGTAAAGCTCCCTAGGAAGTTTGATGGTTGTTTTATGGCTTCAAGGAAGTGAAGGGGAAGATGAAGAGATAGTAGTGTCAGCTTTGATAAAAATAATTATTTTTAGATGTTGTTAGAAACTGTCATATGCTTGTCAGAGAATAAAAATATATTATTTGCCATTGTACGAGCAATTGAGTTATTTACATACGATAAATCTATTCTACAATACATGTTCCTTCTAAAGGATTTATTAATACACGAAAAACTAGGAGAACTGAACACACCAAATGCAGTGTCAAAATCAAGTCCAAAATGTCAAAAATGAAGGTTAAACATTAAACGTCAGTAGGTCATTCTCAGGAGAATCAAGCGATCTCCCACAAAGTAGCAGGAGAATCTCGTTCCCCAGCTTTTACGCGAAGTGAATGATCACATTTGTTCGAGAATACGCTTTGATGAGTTTCAGGAGAACTGTGCCTACTTTTCGAGAATAGACCCCCTGGCGGTTAGAATGAATTTGGAATGAATATGACACTTGCTGAAATGAAGATATAAACTGACATTCTTACCATAACTCACGTAGTAGAGACATTTGACTGAATATTAAAAATAGGTCTATAAATTTCCCGTCTCTCGCAGTCCAATTTGAATGTACCAGCTGTTTCGAAGTCGCTGCAACGATGGAAGAAAGATCAAAGGCTATTCTGTTGCCAAAGTGACTCGTTACGACGAAATAACGGTTACTCGATGAACAATCTTCTATTGTTTTCAATCTATAAATAGGTTGATATTTTTCATAGGTTTCCATTTTTTCATTATTCTGGTAGAATAATTTCAAGTTAATCATCTGCATGTTTTGTCATATATGTTGGCGTATTTCCACACTCCATTAAATTTCTGAATCGCTCGAATAATTATTCATGATGAGTAAGTTACTTAAAAACTCCAAAAACTTTACGATGGCAGTCAAGGCTATAGTCATTACCTATTGTCATATCAGTGTAGAAATATTTTTCTATTCGCAAGAGAGAGAATGGCATACTTTTAAATTACATATCTATCTATCTATCTATCTAGGAAACCGGGTGGTAGAACAATCATGGAAAAGTAAAGCTTGGCAAATCTAGCTCTGGATGTGAAATCGCCACGCCTATCGATGAGCGGTTGCAGAAGAGCTCAGTACAGTCCCAAACAAGTATAAGTAACTGTAATGGTCAGTTTTATTGTATCTGTCCCATCGCGAATTGCACTGTGAAGTTTTATTACTGAATGTACAATTATACTACTCTTCATCGTCCGAATACTTTTTTATACGAAATTCACGTATCTCATACGTTTCTCGACATTCATAGCTAGATTAGTCCAAAACCAAAATTCAGTCAATATGAGGTGATACTGAAAGCACGGCCAAGATTAGCAAATGAATGAAGTTATTTGTAAGAGTTATCTGTAGAACCTGCTGTTTACTACAATGAATAATCGAATACGTGGTTCATTGACTTGTAAGATGGAAATTTGTTCAAAATTATTGTATGAAGGAAACAAAAAAAATCTTATATATCATTATGAATTCAATAAAAAATATTTTGTAAGTTTGAAATTTTGAATACTCTGCGTTCCCTCTCTTGGAAACCGGATGGTAGAACAGTCATGAAAAACTATAGCTTGGTTAATTTAGCTCTGAATGTAAAATCGCCACGCCTACCGATGAGCGGTTGCAGAAGAGCTCAGTACAGTCTTAAGAGGGGTTTAACCCTATTAGTGACTATTAGTAAAACAAGGAACGGAAGAAAACGAAATACTCGGAGCTCGCTGAATAAACTCGAGATTTTTTTTCATCATCCGATTTTGGAATGTTGGATCTAGGCATCTCACGAAGTACTTTTTCAAATAAAAAAAAGAAAAACGTTGAAAAAATAGGCAGAACATTGACCAGATTCACCAACTTTTATCTCAGGAACTGTTTTTTTTTTCGAAAAAGTACTTCGTGAGATGCTTCACTTATACATTTATCTATGTTCAAATAAAAAATTTGAATGATCCATCCAAAATTACATCGTCAAAGCGTTTTCTATTGAACCCCTGCAGACTCAATTTTCAAGCATTTATCTTCACTGATTCGAGCGCCCTCACATAACTATGCTCTTTTACATGGATACTATGGATAACTGAATGAATTGTAGATTCATTCATGAGTAGAGAAATTATTCTGAAGCTATTCCGGAAATTTTAGCACTGGAGATAAAACAATAGAAGTTGTAAATGGATTTATTGAAGTTGCAAATATGCCGAATTGGGTAGCCTATATAAGAATAATGACGTTATATATTATCAAATTATAATTCTTATGTATTTCATAATTCAATTTAACTTGAACAGTTGCTTTCTGGAAATGGACAAATAATAAGTAAGGAGCAGCAGAAACGATTTATTGACGGATCGTGATTACGTTCCAGGCCTGCAAGATCTCCAGGTCTTACCCATTTAGATTTTTAGTCCACAATATAGATGAGCTGAGACTTTTGACAGTCTCGTTCCCAACGAAATCAGACGTGCTACCCAATCTATTTGAAGTAGAATAATACAATGTTTGGACAACAATGGTGGTCATATTGAGTATTTACGCTAGAGTTCTGTCAATATTGTGCAATATTTTTGATTGAATTATTACAATTTTCTTTTGTTTCCAATAACACAGAATCATTCGGCAATATGAGGCATTTCTCGATTTTTATTGAATAACTTGATAGAGGTTGAACTTGGGTATAGGAAAAGCTGAAATAAGTCATCCTAAAATTCAATTTTCCTTTGAATGGTTGAAAAAGAAATGATAGGTGCCATTTGAAACATTTGAGTTTTTGACAATTTTATAATGCGACATTCGAAAATCGGCTGCGCCCATATGGTACATATGGGACATCAATTGATAGCCTAGACCAGCTATCTGCTCCATAAATTTGCTTTCCTAATTTTAAAAGGTTTGCGGGCTACACGTGTTTTCGTAAACTACTACAGCAGTAATTTTTTTTTTTTTTTCAAAAAATCGACAGGTCTCAAAAACTGGTATAGATAAGTTATTATAACTTAGGTTGTCTAAAGTCATAATCAGAAGGCCAATCGAACCATAACCAAAAAACATTAGGTTTCCATTTGAAATAAGAAAGTTGTGACCGACTTTTGGCATACCCTGTATAGTTCGGTAACGGTTCACTAACGACCTAATTAAAAGATTTCTCTTACTTGAAAACTAAAAACTAACTAAAAAAATTAAATACTAACTAACTAGTAACTAAATGTAACACTTTATATTCATACAAATTCGTACCTATGTATCTAAACTATCATTGAAACCTTCATTGTTAAGCTACTAGTCTGTAACTGTTCTATAATTGAATGACTTGAACTGAATCTACTTTCCTTGCAGTCACCATGTATTATATCATGCAGTCACCGAGTGAATCTCATGTATTCACAATGCAATACATGTAATGTTCATGTAATCTTGTGATTAATGAGGCAGGGATCTCATCAATGGCTAAACCTTCGCCCCGAAAACTGACAAAAATTATTCAATTCGATGTTTCACTGTACCTGCGGTGATTCGCCCAAGTGTTCGCGGCCCTATAACTTATTCATTTGAAAAAAATCTGTAACGTCCCTTATTTATTTTATTAAATGACTGATTCCAATTATCCATATTTTCTACCCTGTCAACTTTTTTTCAAAGGGGTGCTTATATTTTTTATTGTGAATTATGATAGAGACTGTCATTCCGAGTACAACTATACATTTTCATCATAATTACATCGAATAGTACTGGGGTTAATTGGCCTGCTAGGTCGCCAAATCTTACCGCACTGGACTTTTTCATCTGGTCCGATCTCAAATAATTTGTTCACTTTAGAGCACTTGCAAATATCGAAGACCTCAAGTATAATATGCATTGAGTGTCAGACTTTGAACAAAGCCAGTCTCCAAAAAAAACACACTCAGGTTGTTATCAACAGGGTACAGTTGTGTTTTGAAAACAATAAACCGAATATCTGAAAGATTAATATCTTTCTTTGATTGTTTCCACTTTTGTTAATGTTCTATTTTTTTAGAAAAAAGATTAACATATATATTTTTTTATTACCTCTATCAATAATTATCAATATGCGAAATATTCATCCAAGGAAGAAAACAATGCATTTTGCATTTTGTCCGCCGCAGTTTGCGGTATCCTTTGATATCCAGGTAACAAAGCCCCGACGAGGATCGCCGTCACGAAGGTCACATTTTTATTTGGTAGGCCGAGTTGTAAAAGTGTTTGGAATTTCAAGCGGCATATACGCGTTCAAGGCCAATTTTACTATAACGTAAATGGGCAATGAGCTGGAGTGAGACGCTATTAGATTTCTTTTAATATTAGACTCCACCTCCTTCACTCGGGATTCCTATTTCCCCCTTTACACCGCAAATGTACTTTGACCTTTTTCAAAAGGTAAAGCCCATCTTAAACAAATATGAGTAACTGTACTGGTCAGTTTTATTGTATCTGTCCCATCGCGAAGTGCACTGTGAAGATTTATTACTGAATGTACAATTATACTACCCTCTTCATCGTCCGAATACTTTTTTATACGAAATTCACGCATCTCATACGTTTCTCGACATTCATAGCAACTTAGATTTGTCCAAAACCAAAATTCAGCCAATATCAGGTGATACTGAAAGCACGGCCAAGAATAGCAAATGAATGAAGTTATTTGTAAGAGTTATCTGTAGAACCTGCTGTTTACTACAATGAATAATCGAATATGCGGTTCATTGTGACTTGTAAAATGAAAATTTGTTCAAAATTATTGTATGAAGGAAACAAAAAAAATCTTATTTATCATTATGAATTCAATAAAAAATATTTTGTTAGTTTGAAATTTTGAATTGTTGTTGTTGTTACTGGGTAGGTAAAAAACTTACAGTCGAACTCCACCAAATAAAATCTTTATTGATAGTGTGAGTGTAGATTGTTGTTGTTGTTGCTCGGCTCGGATCTATCTCAGAGGTCAGTTCCTTAGGATAGGCCACAGTTGTAGTGTTTTGATGAGTTTTTTTCTAAAATAAAATTCCAAGACCTTCCTATAAAAATATATTTTTCTAACATGAAGAAATCAATCAGGTTCTACAAATATAATCAATTTTCAACAATAGTATTACTATTCTATAATTTCAAAATTTCTTACTACCCACTCACAATTCGTATTTGGGTACTCTTTATGTTTAATATTTTTGATATTTTTGTTATTGTTCATAATTTCACAACATTTTTTAAATAATTTGACTGCCATCTATCTTAGAAATGGTCATGTCAGTCTATCATGGAATCTTACTTCCTGGACTAAACACAGAGTTCTTTCTGTAAGAATCTCTATGCCTATTTACTACACCTACTAGATGGCGCATACGCAGGTCCTCATAAATCGTGCCGAGATGTCGAATGGTCGGTCATATCAATCAATCAATCATATCAATCTATCCCTACCCATTCTTAAGTTATAACTAATAAAAACTATTTATTATTCTTATGGGAATCAAATTTAATAAAGTTTATGTCACTGAGTTGATTTGCGCAGTTGTGAGCAGCTGTTCTTTTTTCTTTGAAGGAAAACTTTCTCGATTTACTGGCAAATTTTAATGAAATTCGGTAGAATGATACAACAGGAACTCATCGTTCTTTCCAGAACGAAGGACGGACTAAAATAATTTTTATAAATACTTTTTCTGGATGTTGTTTGGGGACGCTTATCAGCTTTTGGATTTTGTTGGATTTCCCACTACACTTCACTTCTTACAGGTAGGAATTTTACATAAACATGTGTGAAACTTCTTTTATTCAAAATTTTTCACTTTCTACTACTTTTCAATTTGTTTTTTCATTTATAAAAACTTTTGTGAAAACTTTCCACAACCAACCGGCATTATTCTCCTTCACCCCAAGCTATGTCATTTATCTTATTGTTGTTGCGTTTCAGTTATTTAGCTAAGCAACATACCTATTTATTTGCATTGTACAGGGCGATTTCTACTGAAGCCATTGAAATTTGCTTTTGTGAACTATAAAATTAATTTTTAAGTTATTTTATTTTATTATAATTACTGTGTGCTTTCAATTGAGTTATGATGTGTTTGTCAATAAGACCTTTCAATAATTCAAAAGTAATTTGTTTGCTAATGTGTTCATCTCCAAATTTATACTTTTGGAAATTTTCTTGAAACCTATTCTATTTATTAATCTTTTTAACATCATTACAATATGTATAGGAAAATGATAAATAGTTTCTCAGCATCATGTATTATCTGAAATATAGATCGAGTTCTAATCCGGGATTCCTTCAAGACTGAACTAACTCATGTTGATTATATTTTGAAAACAGAGTTATTTCATTTGAAATGAATTCGGAATCCTTGGTAGCCGATGAAAGATATCTCAATAGGTGAAATATTTCCATTTGTCTGAAATTTTCTCACAACGTTTCGATTACTCGTATCCGCAATCGTTTTCTGATGACTGATGACAAATTCAGATTCTAGGAGATGTTTTATAGGTCTTCAATTACGGTGTAATCACGCGCGGTCTTTTGGCGCGTGTGGTTTCGCACTGTTTCTTCCAAACCATGATTGGTCTCCATGGTTTTCCAATTTCTACGCTCTATTGACTGAGGCTATATTGGCTCTGATATAGGCGGTTTATATAAATTCCCGTTTAAACCAATGTTCCTCTCTATGAGAAATACTAGCTTCGTTCCAAAGAATTCGGTGGTGCTTCGTCCAGTCGTGGTCAGCAACTCCCGATTTTGATGTTTCCCATCCACTTTTTGTATTTGGCTATTCTTACTAATGATGGTCTTTTAGTTTCTTCGATATGGAAATCTCCACATTCACATGGGACTTTGTCAATACAGTTTTCGCAGGATTCTATTGTTTTTTCTGGTCCATCATGGGGAGGAAACTACCGATTTGAGAGAACCTCTTGATGTTGTATTTGTTCCCGATCAGTCTGATCTTGTGGTCATTCTTCGATCGTTTTGGTCCTTTCTAGTTGTTGTGTGTTGAATGATTCAGATTGAAAGTGAGAATTGAAAAATGTTTTTAATTTTCCAAAGTCTGTTCATTCTGTTATCTTCACAAGGCAATCTCTATTATCACTTTAGTGAAACGAAAGAAACACAATTTTGTCTTATTTCCACTAGTTTTTATATTTATGACCGGTTTCGGGCTTTATCCCATTATCAAGTATAAAAACTAACAGTTAGTTTTCATGAATTTCCACAAAATAAACAAGTCATCAATTACACAAATCTCTATTATTTTTATTTATATGAATCGTATCTAATACTCTTCTTATAAAGAATACGTGAAATATCAAATATCAATTTGAAATAGTTGAAAATGCTTCCTTCCATCTCGACTCAATCTTGATGAGGTTGTAGCTTCTGGCTGCTCTTGGACAGGAGGTTCGGGCAAATCTGTCTGAACCAGATAGTGTTATCTACATTGACTAGGCTAGGACTTCAATCTTCCCTTTTCTCTCTGCCAGAAAATGTTGGAGATTCTAATACGAACACTTTACACACACAAGCAAAATTGAGTGAGGAGCTAGTGGAGCTACCCAAGTACAAATATATAATGGATCTGTCCATTTATTTCCTACTACGAAAGTGCTTAAGTTTGGTAGTTTTTGTCTACCTCCAGGGTGATGATAGAGCAGTGGCGGTATAATCCTTGTGTTAGATATATTATTAGGGAATGAATTCAAGGTTGGTGAATAAACTCTTTAAAACGTTATTTGATGAGAACATATCAATTAGGACGCAACAACAATATTATCACAAGGTCGAATGATTTAAAAAAGTGTAGTGTTGTGACATACTCTACCCTATAGAACCCAATCGAATACATCTACAAAATGAACGAATAAAGATTTGGGAGTCACCTTTACTAGTAACTTCAGTTTCAATGATCATATAAACATAATCTGTAACAAAGCATTAAATCTACTTGGACTTATGAAATGCAATTCAACCAGATTCAAATCAACTAACTCACTAAAAGTACCGTACAACGCATTGATAAAAAGTCACCTTGAATATGCATCAATCATTTGGGAACCGTAGGTATAATTAAAATTCTGGAAAGATACTGACGGTAAAGAACGGGTTTTAAAAATATTTTTTACTACTTTAACTACGGAGTGAATAATGGTTATGTTTCTTTTCAACAGATAAGCACAGAAGGAAGGTCAACAAAATCCTGTTTACCTTCAAACTATTGAATAACTTCATTGAGAGTCCATAACTGTTATCGAAAATTCAATTTTTCATTCCATTAAATAGTCTGCGTCCATGTCCAATACTGTTCTCAGTAAAACGATATAAAACTGTACAGTCATTAGATCACATGCAAGCCCTATGCAATGAATTCCCGGTTCAATCTTCATCAGGTTTCTTTGGGGTCAGTCTCGATAAATTCAAAAATTAGTTAATACGCACAAACCTAACTTGATAAATCCCTTGCTTCATATTGAATAGGGATTTTGACTGGACTATTGAGCAGTACACTTTCATTATAATTAATTTCATTTTTCACTACTCAATTTTAACCGGTGTAACCTTACTCATTCATAATGAACTACACATACAGGGTGATTCTAAATTCAATACAAATATTTCAAGTGCGTGTTCCTGTGGTGAAAACAAGACTTTTTTATCCACAAATATGTTTCCCAAAATTCACCCCCTCCAACCTACAGACATCGCAAGTAGCCTAAAAAAAATCGTGAATTTTGAATGGCGTCTACAATTATGCATCAAATTTTCGGAAAATTCACAAACTCTTGGTTTTTTGGACGCTTCATTTATTTCTTGCTTCAAAAATGAAATAACTCTGATTTGAAGAGGTGAATGAGGGTTGCCTATAGTTTTTATAGCCAAAATTTTCTATTTCCGCCTATAACATTCAGATTCAAATATCACCATTGTGTTGTCCATGAAATAACCTAAAGTTTTGGCATCTTGCATTTTTTTGAATTAGTTAATAGTTTTCTAGAAAATCGCTAGTACCTAAATGAAAGGGGAATAAGTAACAAACTTGATTACTTAGTGGGCTATGAGTTTTTAATCTGTTTCCCATTTTGACGCTTTCAACTTTTAAAATGCAACATAGCACTTTGATTTACTTGCTGGTTTGACCTTTGTTGAATGGTTGAATTACTTTTTTTTTTAAACAACTTGCTATGTCTGTAGCTTGGTGGGGCGGATTTTAAGACACACATTTATGGGAAAAAAGTCTTATTTTGACCGCAGGAATACGCCCTTGAAATATTTGTATTGAATTTAGAAACACCCAGTATAGTCAGACAATACCTTACTTTCAATTTCACTTACATACACTTTGCTACACTTTGCTTTAACTTATTGATAGTAGAGAACATATAATAAGGTGTGAGCCTGTTGGTTTCCTGTAATAAATGAATTAATGAATAATTTCAACGGTTGGGTGAGTTTGACGGATTGTGTCCATGCTGGGTACCAAAAAATCAATGATGTCTTTATAGAATGGTTCATTGAGTGATGGGTAAAGATAGCAGAGAAATTTGGTTTGTTTGGAATCAACCAATGTGAACTTGAACACATCAAACTATATCTGCTCCTCTCCTCTCCACGCTGACACGATATATTACTCTTATAAGCAAATCAATAAAGGATATTTGCGTAACAAAAATACTAGCAGTAAACCGACTGTACCATCACATGAAAGACAGTTTAAAAATTATTTAGAATTGTTTTTCTGTCAACCAGCTATCGTTCTCTCACGAACGACAGCCCGTAGAAGTCGAAACTTGTGCGAGCCAAGGAGTAACGAGGAGTTACCATTTTACAAGCGATTCCTAGCACTTTCTCGGGCCATCAGAAAAATGTCTGCAGTCGCTTGGGTACGAACTTTCGACAGACAGCTTCATCCCCTCAGCTACCTGGCCACAGTCCGTAGTCCGCAACTGTCATATATTAATTTGTTATAAACATTTAAATTATTGTAAATGTGTGTTTTTTAAAGGTTTATCTCATAAAATGAAAACCGAAAACCAATAGGTACAGCAATCTGGGTGCTCCAAATAGAGAAAATTTAGAAAATTGAAGCAGGAACATAACTAAATTTTCATCGACCCGATCAGATCATTAGTAAAGGAGAAAAACTGGAAAATCCGAAAAAATTTGCGATTTTTTCAAATATCAATAACTCCGCCATTTTCCAAGTTTTATGGTTGACCCTCCTCATGAATGTATTAAATCATGTGTACCTTATAGGTGCACAAAACAGGCACTGGCTGACCATCAGTTTTGACATAATTGCAAATTGATTTTTTGTTTGCACCATCTTGCAGCGTGTCTGGATGCTCCGATTTCAATTTCTCAAATAGATTTTGGAAGTTGAAGTGTAGTACCACCTAATGTATATTCTCGTTATGCTCTACAATGCTGAAAAATGCGTGAAGAATGCTTGCGAACATAACTGAGTGTGTTTTTTAAAGGTTTATCTCATAAAATGAAAACCGAAAACCAATAGGTACAGCAATCTGGGTGCTCCAAATAGAGAAAATTTAGAAAATTGAAGCAGGAACAAAACTAAATTTTCATCGACCCGATCAGATCATTAGTAAAGGAGAAAACTGGAAAATCCGAAAAAATTGGCGATTTTTTCAAATATTCATAACTCCGCCATTTTCCAAGTTGTATGGTTGACCCTCCTCATGAATGCATTAAATCATGTGTACCTTATAGGTGCACAAAACAGGCACTGGCTGACCATCAGTTTTGACATAATTGCAAATTGATTTTTTGTTTGCACTATCTTGCAGCGTGCCTGGATGCTCCGATTTCAATTTCTCAAATAGATTTTGGAAGTAGAAGTGTAGTACCACCTAATGTATATTCTCGTTATGCTCTACAATGCTGAAAAATGCGTGAAGAATGCTTGCGAACATAACTGAGTATTAGGCGAGACCAGAAGATGAAAGGAATAGTATTATAACTTAACCCGTTCATATGAAAAATTCCCCTCATCCCTTGGTTTCTCCTACTGCTTGACCACTTCCGCGAGCTCGGCCGATTTCAATTATGTTTGAAATAATTTTTTATCAATTTTGCAGCATTGTAGCTCGAAATGAGAATAGTCGTTTTATGGTAATATATACTTCTACTTTCAAAATCTGTTTGAGAAATCGGACTATTACTAAGGCAAAATGAATATTATTATCGATATTATTGTCCGTACGTCTCTGAACTGCAGAGTAAATGTTTCATAAGGCATTTACAGAAACAATTTTCCATAATATTTTTTTTATTTTTGATACATGGTAATTAATAAATATTTATTGGCAATGTTCTAAAAATTCATTCGATTCTGAAATAGAGTAGAGTTTCTATAATAATAAGCACTATTCTATCGCTTTGTCGTACATGTCAAACTAGAGAAATGAACCATAGCTCATGGACTAATGATTATTCAACTGCTTCAATAACTTGAAACAGAAATATGTGCTGGAGCACACATTTCGTATTTCGCATTCATATGACTGATATGTATGCACTACTGATAGTTAGGGTCATTTCTCTTTCGAGGAAGGTTGAAGTTGTGATTCTTGGTCAAGACAACTCGTTCTTCTTATCAATAGAGAATTCTGCTTGTTTTGTACAGAAAAATAACTGTCTTATCGACCAGAACCAGAATGAAAAATATAAATAATGACACCGTGAAAGAGGTTTACACTTCTCAAATTCTTGCAGTTATTATTGGTGAGTACAATACAATAGCTGACATTTTTTTTTTTCAAGTGAAAATCACATAAGTTAAGTTTCTCCGTTATGAATGTTATCAACTATTCAACTGTTTCCAAAGTTATCGATTTTTTCAAGTTCGTATTGAATCCCGAGGAAAAGTCAAGAGTTCTTGTCATAATTTCAAGTTATATCAATAAGTATTGTATTTTAAAATGGTTAATATCGCGATTGGAATTTAATGATATACTTCTGCGATGTTCCTCAGGCAGGATAACACTTTATTGTGAGTAACGTTGATCAAAACTCAAAACTATGCTTGAATCGGAAGCTGTAGAATTTCATCAGTACCATGTGTAAACGAAGTCGCCGTCGGAGTATATGTATTTATCAAAACAAAACGCCTTTTTGTTAGTTTTTATTTAGTACAAATTTGTGAAGTTTTATTCGACAATACTTCAGAGTCAATTGTTTTTGTTATATCAACATCATAATATTATATATCATAGCAAATTAAAAACGACTTTTACTTAAAACTAAATACATCATAAATGACGAATCTGGTACATTCTCCCCCTTGACGACGAATCTGATTCTCATCTGGCTCTTCCGTCTTCAGAGGGCATAGCTTTGAAACAGGTCGTCTATACACTCCATTTTGGGTCTTCACATTCACTACCCTTACCCTTCTGTTAGGTCCAGGAAATAATTATTTACTACCCCTAGTCTCCAACAATTTCTTGGGGCGTTTTCATCAACTATAATTACAATAGCGCTTTCTTTTGAAGATTCATGGTCTTCATTCCATTCTTTTCGACACGTTATTTGGAGAATATATTCTTTCACCCACCTACACCAAAACCAATAGATTATTGGCTGTGATTTTCTCTACTGCTTCTTCAAATTCATTCCATCTCCGAACTATTTCAATATATCCTCAGGTATTTCGTTTCAACTTGTCTTTCCCACAATGAAATGAGTCCACCGAAACATGTGTGATAGGCTTACTGTTAATTATTATATTCTCAACTTCTCGGAACAGTGTCAACAGAAGTTCATCCCTGAGAAACTGGTTATTTAGGATTGGTTGAAAAGTCTTCTTGACGGATTGTATGAGTCTCTCCCAGGTAGCTCCCATGTGTGGTCCACCAGCTGTGGGACTCTGTGTCATGTAGAATTCTACCTCTCGTTTTCTACAGTCGATTACTACTATCACAAGCGACGATCACATTATGTGGCACCCTGTGCTACAGTCGCCTACACATCGGGTTTGTTCGCAAACATACTATCCGATTTGAAAACATTGGCCAAAATCAGATGATATTCCAGTAACATTTCATACTCTTGTATTTATCTAAGCTGTGTCCAAAATTACTGTCATTATTGGGCATTTTTATTTTTAACTGCAGGCATGTGCTTTTTAATTCACTTTAAGGTTCATGTAAACCCATGAAAAAACTAACGGCAAGTTTAAAAATTCTGAAAAAAATTCGAGTTATTCTGGCATTCACATTGAATAATTAGAGAGATGTAGAAGAAAATCTGATGAACAGTTTTCGAGAAAAAAAATAAAAACCTAATTTTTAGAGGTTTTTCTAAGTTTTCCAATCAGATTCCATTTCAAATATCTTGACATATCAATGTCAAGGTAAAAGATAATCACGATTTTTTTCAGAATTTTTAACCACAATGTTCTCTCACAATTGAACAAAATTCTGAAAGTCTTGTTATAAAACCAAAGACAGTTGAGAAGAATCGCTTTTGCAAGTGATATTTATATGAAATTTAGAAGACTGAACATTGAGGAACTATTCATTCTATTTTTCAGACATAAAATGAAAAGATTTATATTTTTAATAGTAAGTTTTAAAATCTCGGACAAAAAACGGTAAATCGCTCCAGTAAGTGATTCCTCTGTAGTACATGAACGGAAATACAAAACTAGTTCTGCTACTGTCCACAAGGTATTGCACAGAATTATTGTCACTGTCATATTTACTCTACAGCGTTGCCAATAGTTCTTTACAGCGATAACCGATGTTATTTGTTTAACTTTTCGAAAATGAAAGTTACGTCGATAGGGGTTTGTCAGTTCATCAGCTGGATTTGGATTGGTCCGCCTAAAGCCTTGGAGTCCTTGGACACAATTGAAGAATTATGTAGGTAATGAGTTTTATGTTTTGGGATTTAAAATATCAGTTCTGGAAATGAAACAGGAAGCAAAACAGAATTGAAAAATAATAATAATAATCGTAATAGCGTCTTTAATGTCCATTCCAGTTGTTTTTGAGTAACATTATTTTATATACATAAAAAATAACGGCATAATAGGCAAAGATCAGCTTATAAAGAAGAAAAATAATGATTAAAATAAATTATAGTGAGTTGTTCATATTAGCTGCTCTTTTTGAATTTTACCAACAATTTTGTTGTTTGTGCTAAAACTAAATCTAATTTAGGCAAGATCAAGGACGGACTGACTATATCTATTACAAACCCATGGGCACTGCAACCCCGAATATCAGAAAAACAAACGAAATGAATACAATAAATAATAAACAAGTGAACCGGAAAAAAGCGGCAATACCAAAGATTCTCAAGATCTCCACCCACGGGAAAACCGACTGCACAGGCATCATCAATAAACCAAAATCTAAGAAAAAGAATAAACCAACTTCAAAGAAAATGGTCCCCACCTCTGGAAACTCTGAAAACGATTCAAAAGACAACCCCTTTTAGAACAAAAGGAGGTTTCTATACATGGTAAGCCTGAATGTTCTGCAAATAAACGGAAAATTGCAGACAAGGAAAATACATCACAGTTTCTGAAAAATGTAGTGTAGTACACCTATTACAAAACTGAAGACTACGCAAATTTTCCAAAACTTGCAGACATGATTCGACACGGGGGTCAAGTTCTAAAAATGAGGCCTCCACCCAATACAAATCTGAGGGTGCTGCAAATTTCCTGAAATTTTCAAACAGGACACAGCAAGGAACACTGAATTAGAATGATGAAGTCTCCGAGGTCTCCACCCAACAAAAACCAGAGGCACTGCAACTCTCACCAAATTCACGAGACGGTGCGATCTTTTTTCATTTTCAGATGTGAAAGTCTGAATGATTGAGGCTCGTGTCGGCTAGGAATAATCACTGTTGCGTTAAAAATTAACAGTGCTGCTCCTAAAGTGGCGTATGGGGTTGGTTACAAGGCCTATCCAGAACACATGGCTAATTACCATAGCAATCGATGTCAAAACACCAAGAAAAAAAAATCCTGTGAGCTATTTCGCAGTACTCCGAATAATGTTGAAATTTGGCAATATTGCATTAGCAGTAGGGTTGTCCGTTGCAGAAAACTGTAATTAATATGGAAATATTATGAAAGATCGCTGTAAGTATGGTATGAAAAACATATCTTGTCAGTGCCATCTTACAGTTCAGAAACGCGGAATAATTGACTTTATATGAACCTTAAATAAATTGTGATATTATTGCATCATAGTGCACATATAAGGATTACATGTATTAGGTCTAGAGAAAGAAGAAAGGCTAGAAGACATTCGTTCAGGAAATATTGAGAGAGGACTCATGAGAGAAGAGTCATATCCATTTTTAATGAAAAACTCTTTTGAATAAATAATTATATTTTTAACACCATTCTGCATCAGATTAATGATTTGAATGAATCTGTGGCAAACCACCAATAATTAGATGATTTCTTAGTGTCCCAAGGTTTTATGCAACAGGAACATACCAAAAGTAATAGGTAGAAGTCACGATGATCTTTCTATAGCTCAGCATATGTATCGGGGGCCATAGAAGAGGTAACCATTGCTATTATAAATACTGTGCCAGTCTTTAGTTTATCTTTTTGCAATTTTGCAGCTTTTGTCTTCTTTTTTGACTTCCAGTCTACCACTATCCGAATTTAAATAAAACAGAATTACCTAATCATAAATATACACTGGCTAATAGATTATGGCTCTGCACTATAACTGTACTTTTCTAAATACAAATTTTCCATTCTTCGACAGATTTTACTCCAAAACCTAAGCTGTTGAGCTTGTAGCTCACATTTTGCCACATAGCACGACCTTTTGCTTTGCCCTCTATTCCAATACATTTGTTATCATCAATTCGTTTTTTTTTTCTCTCATATCGAGTATTATTGGTAAGTATTCACTCCTGTTACGGTTTCATGAATGCTCATGTTACTCTTCGCCTGGTTCGACTACCACGAGTAGTATTGCCATCGGATTTCGCCTGGATGAAACTCTCTATTTTATTCGAGGTTGATTTTGATGACCACCTGTATATTCATTAATATATTGGCTGCAAGTCGGTAGTTCAGAAAACCTTCCACATCAACTAAACCATTTTGATATTGAAAATCGCTCTGATCATGGTTCATGGCATTTTCCTTTAGCATAGCTGCGGCTTCACTCGGCTTGATCATATTAAACCTTCGTACAGCTAGCTACTTGGATGCTTTCGGAGTGATTTATCGCCTGTTTCACATATTTCTGCTGATCTCTTCTCTTCATTTATCCTCTGATGGAAATAATCCTACAAAAGTAAACAGGTTGTAAACAAACAACAACCAAACACAACCCCACTTCTATAATTGAATAATGATCTCTCTCTACCGAAGAGTGACTTTCATACCTTTTCTATTGACGGCATTCCTTTTCATTGTGGCTTTGCATTCCTTAAACATTTCCTGGAGAAATTCGGGAATGTATTCATAAATTTCGTGTCATTTCTGTCATATCCATGACAAGTGAAAAGTGACTTATCATTCTGTCATGTCAACTTCAAGTTTCCCCTCTTTCAGCAAACTAGAGCTTCATAAAAAAAGGCCCTTCCTTCTTTTTTTTGGGTCCAGACCAGACACGTGAAGAGCATCGTATTTTAACGGATTTTTTAGATTTTATGTGTTTCAAATTACAAAACTTTTGATTTATCCTAGGACGGATAATCAATACCCAACTTTGGTTGGATTCATATTGAAACAACGTAAGTCTTTGAACTTTTGTTTGTCGAAGGACGAACCTTCTGAAAGGCCACACTCCATCAAAGGTATGTTTTATTTTACTTTACTTTTCTGCTTCGGAACCCCTCTTACTAGCTTTTAAGCTCATCTTACTTGCCGTTATAAAATATTTTCTGAAAGATATTTCCTTTCAGGCCTTCTTCTATCAAGTAGTATAACTTTCTACTGATATCATAACGCTTATCTTATTGCATGCAAACGCATACTCTTAAGCTTATTCTCCAGACCATCCTGTAGATGACTATCACCTGCTAAGCTTTGCACGATACCTTCTCGTAGCTTTTATTCTTTGCACTGAACTATCAAGTCGCCCTGTACAAGCCAAGAATCTGAGAAATCGCCCGTAATTGTGGAAGCGAATATTTCGCTCTGAAAGAAGTCCAAGGTAGTATATCGAGAGAGCCCTGCTGAAGTTCACCAACACTCCAAAGTCAAGGTAACCATCTTAACATTATTTATTTACTTCTCTGGGAGCATTGGATACATAAAGGACGAAATCCGTATCTCGGTGTCATCGAACCCTACGAGAAAAGTGCGTCAAATAATATAAAATAGTAATTTTAGGTCAACTTACTTCATTGAGAATCACATAAATAAGTGTAAACCGGTGGTATGCATACCGAGGGTAACTGTATTCTTCCATCAGTACAATAATTACTGTTGTCGGATTCAGATGTATTGTTGATCCTTTGCAGTTCTTGTACACGAACCATTGCATTTAAATTGTTTGTTATTGTTTGTTATTAATTTTTGCATACGCCAATTGTCAAATTGTACTGTCAATTTCTATTTTCTTCTTCCTCTATCTTCTTCTTCCTCTCTCCTTCTTCTATGTTTAGGGCCTGTTGATTTTTACGGTTGGCCACGGTAGCCAGGATCAGCAGCCAAGGTCTTTTCATGTAATCTTCTTCTTCCTGTTCTACGTTAGGGTGAAGCCTTCTTTCTTCTATTCAACTTTTCTAACTCTTTTCCGTGAAGCTATAAATCAATAAATTATATTTCTTACCTATCTTATAACTTTCTTTCAACCTCTCTACCCACCCCGTCTCCACTGTCGAGAAGCTTAGCCGCGGTTTCCACAAACAAGTCAGGGCTCATTAGTTGCTGTTTTGGGAATTTTGTGAAAATAGACAGTGACCCTGACACTCCGTACCCTCATTATTCAATATTTCTTACTATCTGCTGTTGAAATTGTTACATAAATATATTTGACATACAGGCATTGACAGAATAGAAAAGTAGGGTTGAACACAGAAATCGACATGTCTTGACGTATTGCTTTCTGGCTACCGGGATAGTAGAGTTCAGGCGATAATTTTTATGCACAGAGTACCAGTCATGTGGAATTCAGTCGATAAGTGGAATTCAATATGACATAGAGTCCCGCTGCAGGTGCTATGAATTTTCGTTCAATTCTACTTAATCCCATTTTTTAACCAATTTTAGAAGATTCAAATTCATCAAGAAACTTGCGTAATTCTTCCGATGCTCCTCTAAGATTACTGGCATTATCTGACAAAATCATTTTCGGGGTTTCTCTTCTAGAAATCATCCGCCTTAAAGCCATAATGGTCGAATCAGTTGTCAGAGTGTGGGCTACTTCTAGACGTATGGCTCTAACAGTTAACTCTTAACTACTGTGGTGCGGTCACCGTGACCGCTGCCTATTTGAAAATCTCTAGTATTAAGCTCCTTCCGAGTTGTATAGCCTTGGGCGTCTCTGTACCTTCAAATTAGTGCATTTTAAGAAGGCGGCCGGGGTAGTCGCGTGTTACGCGCTTTTGTTTTTGAATTACATCGAGTTAAAAACTTTTTGCGGTCATTTCATAGTGACCTCAGCACAGTATTAGTGGAACTTAATCTTGCCGTGTTTGTTACTGAAGAACGTCTGGAAGTACCCATGGAGAAACTTGAAAAAAGAAAAACTTGCTACACTTGTCCTTCATGACTAAACAGAAAAACATTTCAATTGTGTTACACGTGTACCAAGCCAATTTGAGGTGAATTTTCAACATATATCAGTTTAAACTGCAAGTCTAATTTGTAATTTTTTACATCGTGTGATTTTTGTGAAAATAATTTCATTTTATCAATATTTTTAATTTTTTTGTAAGTTTATACCTCTGTCATACTAAAAATATTTCGAGTTTCATTTTAGAATTATTATTTTTTGTTAAATGTTTAATAATAAATGAAAAATCCAATTTTGTTAAAAAAGAAGCACCAAAAAATAAAATTTTGTAAAAAGTCCGGTTTTTGATTGTATGTATTTTATTTTCATAAAAAAATGTTCAATTCATATTATTACAATAAAATAATATAAAAAAACTCAATTATATAATTCTTTATGGTATATATATATATATATATATATATATATATATATATATATATCGGTCACCATGACCGCACCACACGCGCAACGTCATCAAACTTGTACCACAGTAGTTAAGGGTTAAATACGTGAAAATTACACCCCATCGTTTCTCTCTTCTTCTCCCAACTGAAACACTCATGGGTCCGAAATAATCGAGTCCTGTATAAGTGAAAGGAACTACGTTGGGAGTTAATCTTGGAGAAGGTAATTGTCCCATTATCGGAATCCTGGGTTGTGCCTTACGTTTTCTACATTTCATACATTTAGAAAAAGTTATTCTTACCGCTGATCTTCCATCGATGACCCAGAATCACTTTCTCAACTCAATCAGAACGAGTTCGATCCCTTGATATGCACATTTCTCATGATAATGTTGAAATAATAGTTTTGTGGACGCATTCTTCGGATCCATTATATATGGTTGTTTAACTGTTATGTCTAAATCTCTTTCTAGGTCTAATCTACCTCTGAGAACCAGCAAACCTTCATTGTTGATTTCCGGGTTCAGCTTTTTCAATCGACATCTTTTGTTTGGACTCTTTCCATCCTTGAGTAAATTTATATCTTCGGAAAAACTGTCGTACTGACTCCTCTCAATCCATTTTAATTCAGCTTCTGCCATTTCACCTGCAGTCAAATATTCTGGAAAATTATTTTTTTGTTTTCTAACTTTGCTCATCCAAATTTTGCAGATCCTCAAAATCTTAACTATCGTACGGATCAGGCGAAAACATTTTGAGAATCTTGTTATGACAGGTAGAATTTCGAATTAGTTCATTTTTGATATTAAATGGACAGAAACACTTCTTCATCATATTCAACGAAAAATCGTATGGGCCATTTATCAGAATCTATCTCTTCGAGAAATGCAGGTCCACTGTACCATTTGTCGAAGTTTATCTGTTGAATACTTACAGAATATGTTCGTGTAGCTTCATCCGCTATGTTAGAACTAGTCGAAATCCAAAACCAATCTGAAGAATTCGTCAACTCTAAAATGTCTCCAACCCTGTGTGACTCAAATTGTCCAAGTTTTTTTTCGTTTCCTTTTATCCAATTTAGGACTGTTGAAGAATCAGTCGAAAAGTAGTTTTATCAATGGTCATCTCTAGTTCTTCATTAACACAATTTGCAAGGCGGCTTCCCATTAAAGCTGCTTGTAATTCAAGACTGGGAATTGACGAAGACTTATTGGGAGCTACACGAACTCTGGCAATTGATTATGAGGTTATTATTTTCGGTCCTGATTAAAACCCTCAAGTAGGCAAGAGAAGCGAATGCTTTTTTACTGGCGTCACTGAAGACATGTAACTCAATTTTGTCAGAATTTGGAATTATTAATGAGTAACATCTAGGAATTTTTGAAAATGGTATTCTCTCTAAGTATTTTTTCCAAAGTGTCCATGTTTCATAATAAGGAATATGCATATTTTTTTCATTTGTTCAATCGATTTTGTACTTCGTTACACCATAGTAAATAATATAAATACTGTTGAAAGTCTTGGAATTAATTTTTAAAATAATGTATTAAATACCGATTGAATTTGACCTATTTGAACGCCTCCATTTTCGCGCGCTGTGGATGACGTCACATGGCGCGATCAGTATTGTTCTTCTTCAGTGTCGTTCGTTGAGACGTACTCTCATTGCTCTACTTGCTTGCAGTTGATATTTTATAAAAGAGTAAGACAAATGCAGGACAAGTGTTAGAGAGAGAAGAACATATATGAAAGAGATCTTGATCAACCAGAGCAGTCTTCAATGAACAAGCCTTTCTATAGTTATGGCCATTGACACTATTGACCGTTATTAATAAGGTTGGGGATTTGCAGTTTTAATCGCTATTACGATAATAGAAAATGCTAAAAAACATTTTATAGGTATTGTCTAGTACCGGAATGCCAAAATACAATTATAAGTACACCAAATAAAGTTCCAAGAGATGCGAAAATACGTAAACAACGTTCTCAAAAACTGAAATACTTAAAGCCCTTGATACACTCAAAGACTCATCCGCTGGACCTGATGACATTCCTGCTTCTTTCTTGAAACACCTACCCGAAGAAGCTCTTAACTTTTTACTTGAGTTTTTCAACAAGATCTGGACAGAACACAAATTTCCGAAACTATGGAAATTAGCCAACATGGTTCCGATATTAAAGCCAGATAAACTTCCCAACATTACAGACTCTCATCGACCAATAGCCCTAACGTCTGTTTTATGTAAACTCATGGAGAAAATAATCAACAAACGTCTCATCTGGAACTTGGAGAAAAACAACAAATTAATTACGGAAGAGGCAGGATTTCGTCTTATGAAATCCACAACAGACAATCTCGTAGATTTCGAAACTAATATAAATGAAGCCTTTTTGAACAATCAAAAGTGCATGGCAATTTATTTCGACCTTTGCAAAGCTTTCGACATGGCGTGGCATCGTAAAACGTAAAATAATCCATACACTAGAGTCCTAGGGGTATACTGGCAATACAATACAATATACTGGCTTTCATTCAGAATTTTCTCTCTGAAAGATCTTTCCAGGTGAAGGCAAATGGCTCATCTACTACAAAAGGAACTGACGAAACTTGATTCATGGTCTACAAAGAGTGGTTTTCGATTCTCACCTGAAAAGACCAATTGCATAGTTTTCTCTAAAAGACCAAAACAACTTCAAAACCTTCCGACATTGAAATTCAATGATCAAATAATTTCTTATTACACCGAAATAAAGTACTTAGGATTGATTTTCGACCAATTTCTAAACTGGAAATCCCACATCAAATATATATCCCAATCATGCCAAAAGAGATTGAACCTCTCGAAGTGTCTCACAAACAAACAATGGGGAGCGAATGGCAAAACACTATTGACACTATATAGAATCCGCTCAAAGATAGACTATGGCTGCATATCTTACTCATCAGCGTCCGCCACTACTCTCAAAGCCTTAGATACAATCCAGTACAACGCACTTCGCATTATCTCTGGTGCTTTCAGAACGTCTCTTATAAACAGCCTACTCTTTGAACTAGGTGAGTTACCATTAAACTTGATAAGACAGAAGCTGAGTCTAGCATACGCAGGAAAACTTCAAGCTCAAAGTATCCGTCCAACAATTCACCCCCCATTCCGTCAATATCCGAAGTTGCATATCCCATTCTACGAAAGGAATAAACGCTCCCTCACTCTCATTCAGGTCCAGCAAATGCCCCCAACTGTATCTAGCAACACATACAAAACTCCACCATGGCTCATTCCCCTACCCAGCATAAATACTCAGTTAAATTATCTTAACAAAAACGATACGAATCCCTCACTGTTTCAAATAGGCATCAAACCATAATTTCCCAGTATCCCACATGCACATCAACGAATTTTCACCAAAGCATCTGAGACAAATAGTGGTGTAGCTTGCACATTTGTTACGAAAAACGAAGTCCAGAAATTCAAAATATCTGAAACTGCTACCATTCTCACTGGGGAACATTTTGCAATATACAAGACACTTTGTTTCGCAAAAATATCGCCAGCACAAAACTTCGTAATCATAACGGATTCTATCAACTCTCTTCAAACAATTTCCAAAACATACACCCAACATCCACTGGCTAAGTTGATCAAAGAGGAGCTAAAAATACTCGAAACCCAAAACATAATTTTTCTTTGGGTTCCCCCACACACCGAAATAAAAGGAAATGAACGAGCTGACACACATGCCAAAGAAGCCCTAGAAGATCCAGATATCACTTCCTGCTTTGAAGCCATAGCACCAGATTTGAAATCTTTTTTCCACTCTAGGATTGTTGAAACATGGAACCGAACATGGCAATCGAAAACATCAAAACTCAAAGAAATCAAACCAGCATTCCATCCATGGTCGTATTCACCAACCAGTCGTTTCCATCAGGTAGTCATTACTCGTCTTCGCCTAGGCCACACACGTATTACGCACGAATATTTACTGGCTAAGCTTCCCCAACCGGAATGTTTCATATGTGAGGTCCCATTAACAATAAAACACATTCTAGTGGAGTGTCCTCTTTTTGAAATCGAAAGACGGAGCAACAAAATTCCGAATAATTTAAGTGAAATCTTCAAGAGTTATGCAATAGACAATGTCATTTCTTTTTTACGGGAGACAAATATTCTTTTCAAAATTTAATTATGTTCTCCAAAACTATAATATGTTATAAATGCATTTTTCCCGCTGCCGACACTGTAAATAGTCCATACATGCTTAGCAACAAAACAGGTAAATGACCTATATCATTCGTTTACTAATTCATCTTGACAACGGAATGTAAATAGTGTCATTTACATGCCTAGGGTAATAATGACTTTGCCTTTGACAAGTAATACCTTCAGCTTCATTCATATCAATTTTTAGGTTATGAGACCTTTTGAATATTATTGTTGTCTGCTTATTCGGTAACTTAGTTACACGCACAAGCAACTTAGACTTTGACTTTGACTTTGCCTAGGGTAATAATGACTTTGACTTTGACAAGTAATACCTTCAGCTTCATTCATATCAATTTTCAGGTTATGAGACCTTTTGAATATTATTGTTGTCTGCCTATTCGGTAACTTAGTTACACGCACAAGCAACTTAGAATGAAATAGCGAACGAATAATCATGAAGGAAGGGTAAGAAAACAAACTTCAATTCAGGCAAATTTTGAGAAATGTCAACAAGCAGCGGGAAAAACGTAATAAGTAACACGGAATGTATTGACTGTTATCATCTTCGGCAAGCGACAAGCCTCGGCTTTGCCTCGGCTCGTACTCGCTCACCTCGAATGTTAACACGTCTTTACATTCCTTGTTACTTAAATAACTATTATTGTAATTGTAGCCTAATGTATATTACCGCTAATAGCCGATTGGCTGATGCGGCTTTTCTTTAAAAAAAAATGGTGTAAGGTAATGAGAAGAGGCGAAGTATCTCCAATATCACATTTACATTGTTGTGAAGATCGTTTCAATGTGAGTATATTGTATTTCGATAGTCATCATGATGTGAATTGATCAGAAGAAAGTTTTATATGCCTAAATATTTTGTATATCAAGCGGAAGATAAGTCTGTTTATACGTGCCTCACCTAACTTACAAAAGGAAAACTATCATTTGATAAACACTTATCAGTTCAGGTATTGTCGGATTGTGCTTTGACAAAATCACTTTCATATTGCTCTTGATAATTTACAATTGTCTATAATCTATGAAAGACGACTAGCACAGTATGAATATCAACACAGATAAATTTCATAACGTGCCATGTGACGTCATTATTTGTTTCGACCAATGGTGATGCGTTTTGCAAATTTGAATTCCGCGTGCTTATTATGCACTTTTTGATTAAAGTTTTATGGAGTTAAATACAAACTAAATGATGAACTAATGGTTTAGGTGTAATGTAAAGACAATAAACTATCGGAGGTGAAAAAAATCAAGTAAATTTAAATCACTTGCATATTCCCTATTTTCGTCATAACTATAGTCATCCTATCCTATACCAGATCTCCTAATGTCTTGTTTCAATATCCTTCCACGAATCGTAAAATTTACAGTTAATCCCAGTGGATCTAAAACTGACATAACTGATTTTAAAACTTCTCTTTTTGTAGGTTTTTGTTTTGAAGAATTTTGGGAGGCACTGTAAATTGGATTGAATTTGTATTGAAAATAATCGTCTTAAGCATTCCACCATAGTCCAAAAATACGTTGTAGGTTATTTTCGTCAGTGAAATTCATATCCCTCACTATACTGTCATATGAACCAAGTCTACGAATAACCTCTTTCGAATTAGAAATCCAATTAACTAACTGGAAACCACCTTGTTGTTGAACTCGTTGAACTTCAAGGATAGCCAGTTCTTTCACTATCTAGGAAATCATCAACATAATGTTTCTTTAAAATAGCATTCAATATATCTGGAGAGTCAGTTTGTTCTTTGGCGTTTACATTTTTAACAAATTGAGCACATGTCACTGAGCAAGTTGCTCCAAACTTCATTACCTGCATTTGATATACCTCATATTACTTGTTGTGGTTACCATGTTTCCATAAAAATCGTCGAGCACATTGATCATCTGGTCTGATTCTTACCTGGTGGAACATTTCCTTGACGTCAGAACAAAATGCAACTCTATATTGTCGGAATCTCATCAATACTGCCATACTGCCACTATAGGAGTTGATGCGTCAGATCCTGCAAGCAAATTATCATTCAGACTACACCGTTTGATCTGGCCACTGCGTCGAAGACTATACGAAATTTATTTGACTTATTAGGATTTTGTACCCCAAAATACGGTAAATACTAACAGTGGGGACCTTCAATGCTAGCTTCTCCTGGAGACAATACTCTGGCATACTTTTTGTCAACACAAATTTTCCCACAATATTGCCTTCCGAAATTATCATCTTTGGCCATTCTCTTTTCAACACAATGGAGTTGTTTTATTGCTTTCAGTTATCACTATATTTGCCTCCTTCTACAGAAGCCTAATCTGAAACTGATCATTGACTCGTTCGATAGTTTTTTCCATAATTTCTATAGCTCTATTTACCGATTTGTTGGGATTTTTATGATGTGCCGAAACGCCAAAAGATTCAGTAGAAAAGGTTTGTTTAACAAGATCATGAAGTTTTTCATCTTCTCTTTCTTGAAGGCAAATATGAAAAGAAAATTGATCATCAACCCTGTTTGAATTGGTGGGACCGTGCAAAATCCACCCAAGATGCGTTTTCGTTGCAATAGGCAAATTTTCTGGCCCTTGACAAATTCTACGTGCTACAGTTGAAATAATATTTTGTCCTAGCAGAATCATGGGTCTGTTGATGCTTATTTGAAGCGACAATCCCTGCAAATAGTCTTACAGCCGTATGCATAGTCAATTCCAGCGACTCGCCAGAGTTTCGCCGCTCGCTACACAAGAACTATAATGCACAGTCGAGCTCCAAAAAAGTGGTACATCGCCAGCGTTTCGCCAAAATGTGACTTATCGCATAATTGTCAGTTTTTTGGAGCTCGACTGTGCATTATAATCCTTGTGTAGCGAACGGCGAAACTCTGGCGAGTCGCTGGCGATTGACTATGCAAAAGGCTGTTTTTAATTCCAGTCCCCTTTTGAAATGGTTTGAAATGGCAGTGACAAGTCTTTGATAGAAAGAACATTTTGTATATATATTGTATATATATTGGCGCCCATGGAACAACCAGAAATTTTAACGTCAAATTTGACAGAATCATATTTATTGACAATAATATTAGTCCATTGAATGCATAATGGTTGTCGTTGACCCTCTATTCCAAGATCAGCGACAATCGATTCATTGGCAAGAGATACTGTCGACGCCTCGTCCAAGAGTGTCAAAAAAACCTTTTGGTCCAAACAGTCATACGTTCACCGTTCTGAATAACACCTTCGTCGACATGCCGTTTCTCTTTCAGAGTTTGTATCAGTTGTGTTCTTCGAAATGGCAGCATTTCCGATCTGAGGTTGAGTATTATTTGTATTGCAATTTATTCACGACCTTTCTGATGATGACTGTGGAGTACTTTTTAAGATTTAGGTCTCAGATTAAAGAAAACGATACTTTTTAAAAGCCGACGTTTCGTCAATTTATTTTGACATCTTCAGAGCACTGTAAGATAAATGGGAATGTTACAATTTTATAAACAGTAACAGAAGAAAAAAGATAGCTAAAAACACGCCTCAAAGAACATAAGAGGGACATGAAAAATAAATTGACATTAAGAAACCCCACATCATTGGTTGAACATTGTACATATATCAACCGAACATAAATTTGAGTTTACAAACACAAAAATATTTGGATATGAGTCTTCCTTGTTCAAAAGAAATTTTTCGGAAATGGTCAACATAATGAAGCACGATACAGTTAACTACAGAAAATATCTAGAAAACTTAAATAGCGCGTATTTCAAACTGATAGCAAGAATAAAGAAGAAAAACTGACACGCTCTGTATAAATAATATGTATTGCTTTTATTTCCCTACTTTTTCAAACGTATAATCCTGGCATTTCATCTGTTCCATTTCGAATGCACATCAGTTTGCCATTATTTTATTTAAATTTTAACGTGTTTCATATTTGTGTTTGTTGTTTTAAGCTGAGTTTTATATGTATATCTGTCAAGACAAAATCCAATTATCATGGTGGACAACCTTATTATTTTTTAACACGGAAAAATCCTCTTATGTAAGTAGAAATTCTATTTTCTTTGTAAAAAAAGTTTATTGATTATCCGTCACCTTAACAATGTTCAGTTGTCCAAAAAGAGAAGAAATTACTTTATATACTTATATTAATAATTGTTTTTTCTTTCTTCTGTTACTGTTTATAAAATTGGAACATTCCCATTTCTCTAACAGTGCCCTGAAGATATCAAAATAATCAACGAAACGTCAGCTTTTAAGAGATATCATTATCTTCAATCTGAGACCTAAATCCCAAAAACTGCTCTACAGTCATTATTTGTATTACTTGAAATGGAAGTAACATCGAAATTTGAGTCTTTATGTAATAGTTTGTGATGATGACGTCGGCAGCGGTTCACACCACATGGTTTCCTCAATTCACACCTAAATGTTTGATGGTGATTCTTTAGACATGAAAAGCGTAGTTTTTTCTTCGTCACTACTGACCACCTAGTTTCAACGTCATTTTGTTTCAATCTGGGACGTAAGAGTGTTTTATGTCCTTCAATTTCGCAGTAGTGGCAAATAATTTTGGGATTTTTTTTATCATTTATGGACAATGCTACCGCATGACAACTTTTATTTGGAAGCGTGAATTATTTTGAAAATTTTCCAATGATTTGAATTTACTAGATGGTGTGCTGACATAACAAGCTGCGTTAGCTCTGGTATTCAGCCAGTGAGAAAAAATGCTAAGGTCAGCCTCTCCTCTGTTCTCATACATGATATCTCCCCACTGAAGGTTGAGCGTATCAGAAATTTTCCAGCAAGTCTTTGAGAAATTGACGATTTTTTTAACCCGCACACTTCAAGGAATTTTTTTGTCTCAAAAAGATTTCTTACGTGGTTAGAAAAATGAATCAACTTCTTAAGATTTTGGTCTTTTATTGATTGGATAGCTCTTACCTGTGCATTACGTGTTTGGATTATTTGATCGGGACGTCCGAAACGCATTTCCAAAGTGTTGATTACCATATCTATATTGGAGGGGCACATCATCATTCCTGAAAGAGCGAGTTTAGCCTCTCTGCGGAGACACTTTTGCATCTCTATCATTTTCTCTTCATTGGAATTCTTGCACATGGAGGATACGAGATTTACCTGGGATATAAACATTGGCCTATCAGCAGGGTTGCCATCAAATATAGGATGGTCTTTTTTCATGAAACAATGTTCTCTTGAATTGTCTTCGGCGGACATTTGGGTTGCTTTCTGAAGAGATTCAGAAAGTGTTTTACAAAGTAATTGAATATCTGACATTTCGGTTGGCATTGCTGGTGGGTCTTCTTTCCTTGGTTGATCTTGGGAGGGTTGAATTTCAATTCTGTTTACCCAGTCTTGAACAACCGTCAATTTTGAAGATGTTGGTTGCGGATTTGGTGTTATAACTCTGACGGTCGGGTAAAGGCTTCTTGCAGATTCATTAATTTCAGATTCCATGGTTTCATTGATTTCTTGTTGATGGAATTCATGTTCTATTTGGAAAAGTGTCAATGGATTGTCAAGCTCCATTTTCCTTATTTCTATTTTTTGCTTCGCCTTTTCCATTTCTATAGCTAGTTCCCGTCTCCTCTTGATTGAGCTTAAGGTAATATGTCGTAAATGTATCGATCTTTGGAATGTAGTGTCAATTGTCTCAAAATTTTCTGCTTCACCATGAAGTATTTGTCTTTTAGATGGTTTATCTTTTGAATTCTGGATACAAGGTTCAGATCCGCATTCAATCTGATTTGTCGCATCAGTTGGAGCGTTGCTTTCTCCCGAATTCTGGAACCATACAACGAGTCTGTCCAAATTTCTATCAGATCCTGCTCTGGTCGTCTCAGGTGGTATCTTCTTGAAGTCATTTTGGCAGTGCTTCCAAAGAACTGGTTCTGTAGGATAGATGGACCAATGTAAACGAAGTCGCCGTCAAAGAATATATATTTATCAAAACAGAAAGCCTTTAAGTTAGTTTTTATCGAGTACAAATTTGTGAATTTTTATTTGACAATACCTAGAAGTCAATTCTTTTTGTTATATCAACATCATAATATCCTATATCATAGCAACTTAAAAATGACTTTTACGTGAAACTGAATACAAAGTCTCTTTAAATGACGAATCTGCTACACCATGGTTGATCATTCTGTTTTCTGAACTCACACATGATTCAGTAGTATCGATTCGGAAAATCAGTTTTTATAATTGAGTACTAGCTACTCCATTTTGGAAGAAGAGCGAAAAATACTCATCCGAAACAAAAAATTCGGAAAGAATATTTGAATAATTTTGGCAAGGACCCCTTTTTTACAACTATGCTATGAATTACAATATGAAGCAAAGATCCGACAGAAAACAACAGCGAACTTTCTGACTTCTACTACAACTGATATTGTATTGCATGTGTTAGGTCCTTGAGCAATGCTTTTTCCTTCCATTGGTGGTAGTGTAGCACATCACAGACGACAACAAATTGGTCCGTACATAACCTGATACGCTGTTTCAGTCAACTTTCTGCATAAACCTCACAAAAATGTCAATATCTACAGGTAAACATCCGTAGAAGCAGGTTCCACAAGAAGGAATCCCTGTTACAATTATCAACTGGTGTCTGGCTGAAGGTAAAAGGTTAATTATTCTATCAAACATCAAGAAAAAACGGCAGAATCACATAAGTTTCAATTTAGTATTCAACGCAACAATAAAATTTACCCTATCTTACAAGATCGGCACCATTGTTAGAAATATTAATTATGGAAACAGTCTTTCATTGTACCTACTACCGATTACATTGAATTTCTACTCCCAATTTGCTCCCTTCGCACGCTGACTAAAGTATTTGAAAAAATTATTTTTACCGAAATGAAGCTTCACCTACTCAGAGCATTCTTCCATACCAACAGTCCGGCTCCCGAACTGATCACAGTTTCATCACGGCACTTCTGAAAGTAACCAACGACATATATCTCGCTATGGACAGAAAATAACTTTTGATGCAATTGAGTATGACTTGCTGCTAGCCATTCGGCATTACATTAGATTTTCAGAAGAATTCATTTCTCAGATGAAAGCTCACTACCTCAATAGATCACAGGCTGTGACTCTAAGTGATATTAGTTCCGATTATACAGGGTGTATACTAAATGATGTCATTAATTTCGGGTGGTGATTCCTCGTCATATTTTATGAAAAAAAGTTCACATAAATGTATGTCCTGACTTGCTTTGTTTTCAAGTGACGGAGTGTCAAAGTTTTAATAAAAAATCGGTCATTTACTAATTACTCAAAAGTCTTTCCGCCGATGTACATGAAACCTGGTGTGTATATTGACAGTTACAAAGGGCTTGTTTTGATGACGTTAGATCTCAAATTATAAGCAGCGAAGGGTCACCTTATTGATAAATATGGTAAATATCATTGTACGCCACTGTTTTTCTCTAAGTTTCAAATTTTTATCAAATCAAACATTGAAAAATACAACTCTCTCAAAATGCCGGTTATTTGAAATAGCAACACTTCATCGATCGATAAATTTCCTTAATTAAATCATTTCAACGTGAACTCTTTTATTGGTTTCATCGTAGATGGATTGGTTCTTTGTTCTCTTCCTGGGCCTAATGTTATCTACTGTTTCTATCAAAACTCAACAATAAATTTGTGCATAAAATTGAATAGAATTTCAAGGAAATATGGAGTAGGCAACTGAAAAAAAGATCATTCACATAACTTTCTGAATTTTGATGGTGCTTAACCACCATTTCTACGCCAATGTCATTGATTTGAAAATCACTGCATTATAAGAAAGCATTATTTTTTCTGACATTGAAACTCCACTTTGAGTATGGACTACTTCCTTCAAAATAATTCAGTGTAGGTAACTACCTGACTAAGAAACAGAATCAGTAAGAGAAGACACAAAAGTTGAATATTCCATCTACAGGAAACCAACACACACGGACACTGTAATTCCTTTCTATTCTAACCATCCTCACAACCATAAGGCAGCTGCTTTTGATTCTTTAATTTCTAGGCTATTGTCCATCCCCCTATCCATAGCTTATTTCAACAAGGAAATGGGCATCATTAAACAAATAGCATATAATAATGGTTATCCTAATTCTTTTGTTCCTAAACTTTACAAGCACAAATCCTTAAAAAGTTTGAATGCTAACTTGATCTCTCCTCCTTCAGGACTTTACTTACCAAGTTTAACTTTTCTGGGTAAAGTTTCTTATGATATTAAAAACATATTTGATAGGTATAGAGGCTAAGTAAAACTCGAAGTCGTCTCCACAATGTATATTTGACCCCTAAGGTAGGGAAAGGGTGGGCTGTTGTCAACACAACTTCAGCAAAAAATTGTCAAAAGTGTGGTTGTATCAACATGATACCATCAAAAACATGTTTTCGAGCATAGAAATGCTCATCATCAGTTGAAATTACAGGTTACAGGTCAAACTGAAATAGCAAATATAAAAATTACAATTTTGAAAATGAATTTATGAAAAATTTTAATGGACTTGTAAACCAAAATGGATACTCACATGGCATGGAGGCGTAGCAAAATTTAAATTATTAACAAAACATATTTAAGAAAACTTGAACTAGGCGCAGTAAGGCCTACCACCTATATTAAGGTGGAATGGTGGGTGACCATTCAATTATATGGATAACCCACATTGAAAAGTTTAAAAAATTTGATACAAAATTTGCAACGACAATGTGCTCTAGCAATGGCTGTCGAAGAAAAAGAAAGCTGAACGAGTCTGATTGTTGAAAATCAAAATAATCGGTAATAAAGAATTGTTGACATTAGATGCCATCTATCAGTGAAAAACGAAAACAAAAATCAAAATGTAAAGCAATGTTATAGGAATCCAGCTATCAGGAGGTTGAGCACTCGGATAACGAAGAAAACACACCAGCCGGGAAGAAAACTGTAATTCCTGGCAAATTTGATAAATTTGTTTATTTTTGAATTTTAGAAATGTAAAGCGTTGAAAAAGGGGATACAATCAAATTTGATCTGTTCATTCAAAGATATTATGTTTTCATCTTTATTAATTCTATTTATCTCAAAAATCTCGAGAATATTCAATTTACCTTTATTACAAACATGTAAAATATCAAGATTAGAAACAATATCAAAGCTATATTTATTATCAACGACATGGTTGGCAAAAGAACTAGAAGAATTAATTTCATCAAGAATCTCTGAGTGGAGATAGGTATCAATGACTCTCTTATGTTCATGAATTCGTTGAGAAAATTTACGGCCTGTTTGGCCAATGTATGTAGCATTACAATCATGTTGTGAGCAAGAAATTTTATATACACCAGATTTATCCATTATAGGGATCTTGTCTTTGTTATTAATTAAATTGGAACCTAAGTTATTATTAGTATGGAAAGAGATTTTGCAATCAGGAATAAATCTATCAAAAATATTTTTAATATCGTATGAAACCCAAAAAAGTAAGACTTGGTAAATAACCACCTGTAGGTGGGGGGGTCAAATTAGCATTCAAAACTTTCAAAGACTTATGTCTGTATAATTTAGAAACAAAAGATTCAGGGTAGCCATTATTAAGTGCTATTTGTTTTAGAATACACAATTCCTGATTGAAATTAGCAGGGGATAACGGAATGGAAAATAACGTAGAGATTAAAGAATTAAAAGCCGCTACTTTATGATTAAATGGGTGGTTAGAGTGGAAAGATATGACCGTGTCAGTATGTGTAGGTTTTCTATAAATGGAAAATTCTAGAGAATTATTTAATTTCGAAATAAGTAAATCCAAGAAAGGGAGAGAATGATTGTTTTCAATTTCCATTGTGAAACAAATAGATTGGTGTAACGTATTCAAAAATAGTAAAGGACTATTGAGTTCATCTAAAGAACCATCAAAAAGGACTATCGTGTTTAAATTTCGATCCACCTAAAGAATTTAGTTGTCAGTGTTTAAAAAACTAAGAACTTTATCAATGTAATCAGCCCTACTTAGGATGACTAATTTCTCAAAATTAAAAAACAATCCTACAAATAAATTCTTTATTGAAACTAAATCTACCATTAATCTCACAGTTGACACTATAATTTCTTTACGTGGATCGAAATTTAAACTTATTCCGATGAACCCCACTACTCCTTTATTAAATGGCCTCCCTAAAATACATAAGATAGACATACCCATTAGACCGGTGGTTTCCTTCGTTAATTCTCCAGTTTCTTCTCTTTCGTCTTGGTTGAACCATACAATTAGGGACCTCACTCGTTTCAATAACCCTTTCTCCCTTGAAAACTCGATGGATCTCGCCCAGAAGATTCAACACACTCAAATCCCTGACAATTCTATTTTGGTGTCTTTTGATGTAGTTAATTTATTTCCGTCTATCCCCCCTGATGATTGTATACGTATAGTAAGAGATCAGCTTTTTGATAATGACGTTTCCTTTCACAATTGTTTGAATATTTGCTCCCTCTTAGACATAGTTTTGAAACAAAATTTTTTCCAATTCAATAATGAGTTCTACAAACAAGTTTCTGGGTTGGCCATGGGCTCCAACTTATCCCCCCTTCTGGCTGAACTTTTCCTATTCGATTTAGAGAAACAACTAAAATTTTTTCCCTTGTTCAATAAAATTATATTTTATTATAGATATGTTGATGACACGATAGTCCTTTTTGATGGTTCTTTAGATGAACTCAATAGTCTTTTACTATTTTTGAATACGTTACACAAATCTATTTGTTTCACAATGGAAATTGAAAACAATCATTCTCTCCCTTTCTTGGATTTACTTATTTCGAAATAAAATAATTCTCTAGAATTTTCCATTTATAGAAAACCTACACACACTGACACTGTCATATCTTTCCACTCTAACCACCCATTTAATCATAAAGCAGCGGCTTTTAATTCTTTAGTCTCTAGGTTATTTTCCATTCCGTTATCCCCTGCTAATTTCAATAAGGAATTGTGTATTATAAAACAAATAGTACTTAATAATGGCTACCCTGAATCTTTTGTTTCTAAATTATACAGACATAAGTCTTTCAAAGTTTTGAATGCTAATTTGATCCCCCCACCTACAGGTGGTTATTTACCAAGTATTACTTTTTTGGGTAAAGTTTCATACGGTATTAAAAATATTTTTGATAGATTTATTCCTGATTGCAAAATCTCTTTCCATACTAATAATAACTTAGGTTCCAATTTAATTAATAACAAAGACAAGATCCCTATAATGGATAAATCTGGTGTATACAAAATTTCTTGCTCACAATAGGCCGTAAATTTTCTCAACGAATTCATGAACATAAGAGAGTCATTGATACCTATCTCCACTCAGAGATTCTTGATTAAATTAATTCTTCTAGTTCTTTTGCCAACCATGTCGTTAATAATAAACATAGCTTTGATATTGTTTCTAATCTTGGTATTTTACATGTTTGTAATAAAGGTCCTAAATTGAATATTCCAGAGATTTTTGAGATGAATAGAATTAATAAAGATGAAAACATAATATCTTTGAATGAACAGATCAAATTTGATTGTATCCCCTTTTTCAACGCTTTACATTTCTAAAATCCAAAAATAAACAAATTTATCAAATTTGCCAGGAATTACAGTTTTCTTCCCGGCTGGTGTGTTTTCTTCGTTATCCGAGTGCTCAACCTCCTGATAGCTGGATTCCTATAACATTGCTTTACATTTTGATTTTTGTTTTCGTATTTCACTGATAGATGGCATCTAATGTCAACAATTCTTTATTACCGATTATTTTGATTTTCAACAATCAGATTCGTTCAGCTTTCTTTTTCTTCGACAGCCATTGCTAGAGCACATTGTCGTTGCAAATTTTGTATCAAATTTTTTAAACTTTTCAATGTGGTTTATCCATATAATTGAATGGTCACCCACCATTCCACCTTAATATAGGTGGTAGGCCTTACTGCGCCTAGTTCAAGTTTTCTTAAATATGTTTTGTTAATAATTTAAATATTACATGTTGATACAACCACACTTTTGACAATTTTTTGCTGAAGCTGTGTTGACAACAGCCCACCCTTTCCCTACCTTAGGGGTCAAATATACATTGTGGAGACGACTTCGAGTTTTACTTAGCCTCTATATACTGAAACTCCACTTCGAGGATGGACTACTTCCTTTACATGAATATTTGATAGGTTCATTCCTGATTGCAAAATTTCTTTTCATACCAATAATAATCTAGGTTCTAATTTGATTAATAACAAAGATAAGATCCCTATTATGGACAAGTCAGGCGTTTATAAAATGTCTTGTTCATATCAAGGTTGCAATGCCACATACATCGGCCAGACTGGTCGTAACCCAGCAAACATGAATGTCCGGTAAACTGGTGGGCCTTGGCTGGAACTAACGGCTCAGTGATGGCACCGGTAAAAAATGGTGGACCAGTGCACGGAAATAAAAGGCAATTACGACAGGGCATTCTGTGCTTCAAAATGTGTTGGGCCTCCACACTCATGCCATCTACCTGCCATAGGAGTATTTACAGATCTGGGCCGTGTCTGAGCCATTTCAGGAGTTCAGCAGTTTCACGCTGCTTTCGACAGAGCGTATGTACGTCATGAGCCTAGGGCCCAAGAAGAGGCTAGAAGACTGGGTAAAACGAAACGGGGACGGTGACTGTGGTAGAGGCTAATGACGGTGACGCCATTATTACATGTTCTGTGTTGTGATTTGTGCCAATTTGTGGTTATGGATTGAGCGCGAAGCGGTGTTTTTCTCCGAATGTTTTAGGTTTTGCAGTATTTTGCAGCTAGTTATTCGATTGTGTTAATTTACTCATGGAAGAATCAAAGGGGTAAGTTAACTTATAAATAATAAACACACATTACTATTTATGATGTCTACTACATTGAAAAGAAAAAGCAAGCGACACATGAATAGGTTGATTAAAAGATGTACCCAGATAACTCTAAACACAATTACTGCCGAATCATCAAGGAACAATATTGCATCAAAATCCAATCAATTAGAAGTTGATAATGAATCACCACTAATCAGATCATGCTTTGATTCTGAAATACAGTTTGAGGATTGCTTTGAAGCTTCATGTTCATACGATCAGAAACTTCAAGCAGATTGTTCTGACTCAGAGGATACTTCCGATTCACAAAATGATTCGTTGTGTTCCAATCCTAGTTCTGATTCTGATAATATGTTGCCCGATGATGATGAACATGGTTCTCCGCGATTGAAAGTTATAGTAAAATTGTGGAGCCCTCTCCAGGACAGGCTGTTGGTACTCAAGAGTTCTTGAGTGGGTGGGCATTGGAAAATAATGTTACCCATACAGCCCTTACTCAGTTATTGAAATGGTTCAAAACTGAACCTAATCTGAAAGATCTCCCTATCGATACTCGAACATTGCTCAATACTCCATTGAAATGTTGTTTGACAGTCATGGGGGAAGGTTATTTTTATTATTTTGGACTGAAGGGTGGAATTCACAAAATTCTAGAGAAGTACAAGGATGACCGAATGCAGTGTTCCCTTGACTCTTGTTCCTTGTTACTCTTCTAGATCCGTCTATTGAAAAAAAATATGTCCGAGCTAGGGAAAACGTAGCCCATACCTATACGGGACCGGTGACCGCCTGGGACTTAGCGATGATTGGATTAGGAAGCAAACTTAAAACATATTATTTCCGATACTGTATACACTCAAGATGAATGAAAATAAATTTTATAATAGGGTTTTGTGGTCTTACGCTGTACTTCTAATTTCAGTGTTCCCAGTTCCAATTATTTGGTGGGAAAGATGCCGCTGAAGGGACAAGAAAGATATTGGCAAATCTCATCACACAATGAACTGGAATGGAAGGAACAACAAAGTGGGATTTTGTGCTTTGAAGAAAATTCTCACACTCATCCATGGTAAGTCAGAATCTTGCCTTGTGATTACTTCTGTTGTTGAGTCCGCTTTATTGGCTCTTGGCTACACTGTATATAATCGTCAACGAGCCAGACAAAATATTCCCTTTTATCATGTATACATATCTATACATTATTTAAATGTGTATTTATATTACTTTATTAACATTCTTTTTTTTTATTTCAGTATACCTTAGGAAAAACTCATTAGCCCAGAATGCCACATTCACAGAAATAGAAAATACAGTGAAGGTTTGGTTAAGGAATGCCTCCAACAGGGAAGGATGTAGGGCCAAGAGGGCCAATAAAGACAGTAACAATTAGGAGTCCCATGATTGAGAATATTTAATAATTATTGAAATATATCCACCAGTTTTATATTTCGAAAGAATAATTTATTTTTGTTATATTTCTTTCATGTTTGTTTATTACATGTTTATTTTATGTTCCTTATAAATATAAATAAATATATTTGTAAATCTAAAAAAAAATTGAAGATTATATTTCAAGTTCACTGAAATGCAACCATTGCAATAACGTTTTCCTATAATATTTTGCTAGCCATAATTTATGAATTCGTAATTGTATGTAACACCGGTTATACAGTGTGTTTCACTTCTCATGGAAACACCCTCGTATCTTCCGTAATTTATTACGAAGAATCATGAAATTTTCAGGATCGATCGATACACTCCGAATGAACTCGCTGCACGAAACAGGTCATCCTACGTGATATGCACTGCACGCCAGCAGCGATGGAACAACCAATTTTTGCGGAACGTTATACTGGGAGGCAAAATTTGCCCGAAAATCCTTTGGATTCGTGTTAAGGATCCCCTAATTACTACTAATACACTTGTCTCCTAAATAAAATTCAGTGCTGAAAATTTGTAATTTGTTTCACTTCTCATGGAAACGCCCCCGTATCTTCCGCAATTTTCGACGTAGAACCGTGGAATTTTTAGGATCGATAGATACACAAGTAATGAACTCACTTAACGGAAGGATCCATCCTACGTGATATACACTGCACACCAGCAAGATGGAACCACCCATCGCTATTGGCGTGCAGCGTATATAACAAAGGATGGCCTCTTTCGTGCAGTGCGTTTTCTTGAAGTGTATCTACCGCTTCCGATAATTTCATGATTCTACGTTGAAAATTATGGATGATGCGGGGGGGGGTGTTTTCATGAAAAGTGAAACAAATAAGAATTTTTCAGGACTGAAAAATTTCTAGGAGGCTGGTATGTTTGTAGTAATTGGGGGTTGCTAATCACGAATCTGAAGGAGTTTCGAGGCATTTCTGCCCCCTACTATGTTTTACCATAAAAATGGGTGGTTCCATCGCTGCTGGCGTGCAGTGTATATCGTGTGCAATAAGTTCATTTCTAGTATATCTATCGATTCTGAAAATTTCATTTTGACAAAAATTACGGAAAATGCGAGGGTGTTTCCGTGAGAAGTGAAACACTTTATAGTGGGTAATTGATGGCCCAGTAGCGTATTGAGAATTATACCAGAAAATCACCGCCATCTAGAAGTGCCTGGGTGAGTGCTATAACCATTGCAGTTTTCCCGATCTTCGAATATAATGACCACCATCTTGCCGATTATTTCCCATCACATATGGGCCAGCAGTGGTCAGACAGTGCCGGCAGAGGCCCTGGTGCGTTCCACTAACATAACTACCGGCTATTGTTGCGGCTCTGTTGGCGGCCGGCAGCCGGCCGGTGGGACGCGGGCGAGCTGGCCCAGTGAGTTGTAGACGGTTATGGACCATTCCGTTGTCTGCCGGAGGCAAGCATCTCGCCTTCGCAGGGCCATTTATGTGATGTTTGCTGTGAAATTTTCCCTGAGAATCCATGAACATAACAGAATCATAGACAGGTATCTCCATTCAGATTTGATTGATGAAATTAATTCTTCTAGTTCCTTTTCAAATCATATTGTTAATAATAAACATCAATTTGATATTGTTTCAGATCTAAAATTTTTACATGTTTGCAATAAAGGCCCTAAACTTAATATTCTGGAGATTTTTTAAATCAATAGAGTTAATAAGGACCGTAATTCGGAATCGTTGAATGAACAAATTAATTTTGATTGAATTTCCTTCATCAATGCCTTACAATTCTACCATCAATCAAGTGGTTATCTACTTCAAATTGCAGTTTTCTATCCCAACTTTTGTGTCTTCTCTTACTGATTCTGTTTCTTAGTCAGGTAGTTACCTACACTGAATTATTTTGATATTATTTCATTTCTTAACAGCTTCTTCTATTCGCTGATAGAGGACGCTACGGTTCAAAATTAAGTCTTTATTATCGACCTTTTCAAGCTTATTCTTTCTTCTTCATTCTGCGCTACACGAAATTGGTGTTTGATATTCGACAAATTGTTTCAATAATTATTACGAATGTTACTGGTGAGGGTTCCACTATTAGAATGGTCCCCAACCATTCCCCCTTAATGTGTTGGCCCTAATTTGCGCCACACATCTTCAAGTTTTCATACGTTTATATTAAGTTTTTACACTTCAATTCTCAATTTTCCGTGTAATTTCATGAAAAGCAGCCTCTTGCTACTGCTAATAACCACACCAGGTTTCATCAGAATCGTCAAAAAAACTCATGAGTAATTGATGAAATGCCAATTTTGAAATGAAACTTTGACACCCCGTATCTCGGAAACGAAGAAAGCTAGGACACACGTTTATACATTTTTTTTAATCAAATATGACAAGGAATCACCACCTGAAATTAATGACATCATTTAGTATACACCCTGTTTAGCGGTGTAAAATGGAATTCCCCAGAAATCCATCTCAGAGCCCCCACTCTTTACCATCTACATTCACGAATCTCATGAATATTTACAGTTCACTGAATGTCATTTTTACGAAGATTACTCTCTGAGACTGATCTTATAACTGCCACAGATCGACTCAACACCGACCTTGTTGATTTGGTCGAAGTGTCAAACAAATTCTGCATTTCAATTAACTCCATCAAATCCAAAGTTCTTTTGATTAGCAGCAAGAGAGCTCGAAATCGATGCGTTTATCAATAATTAATCAAAATTAATAATGGAATACTAGAAATCGCAGATAGATCAAAGAATTTGGGGTTGATCATGTATTCTTCACTTCGTTATACACTGCATGTCAACTTGATCACCAAAAGAGTATTTTGTAATTTAAAACTCATTTTGTGGTGAATTGGGGTTTGTTCACGACTTACTAGGTAGCTCTTTCATAGATTTGAAACACTTTCGAAACGATATGGAAACAACAATTAACTAACTGTGTACAACGATTGAAATGAATCGATGAATCAATGAAATAAGGAAGTAATGAATATCTCCAAGACTAGTTGTTGATTGAATAAATCATTCAAAAGAGATCTATACTTACGATACATACAGGCATTTACATTTTGGGAAAATTTTTCATCTATCTAAAATCTAATCTTTCAAACTCCACCCATTGCACTCACTAGCTATGGACCAGAGCTGTGCCGAGCACTGACAAAAAGTACTAGGCACTAAGCACTCTTGAAAAGTGCTCGGGAGTCTCGAGCACTAAGCACTTTTTTTCATGAAGTGCTCGCGAGTACTAAGCACTTTCAAAAAGTAATTCGATGTAGTGAGCGCTAAGCATTAAGCGCTTTTCAAAAGGGCGAAACCATTAAGGGGGGCGTTCAATTTCGTGTATTCCAAGTTCATATTGCATTTGGAAACGGTTTTAAAATTTGGTAGGTAAACTCAGAAAGGATTGAATATATTGACATTGATTTGAAATCGAAAATTGAGATTTTTTCGTCGGCAATTGAAGGAAATGGGTCAATACTTGCTTTTGTTTTATTTCAATAAAACATTGCAACTTCCAACTGAGGGAATATCCAGACAATGTCGTTTGGGAGAATAATTTGATATCTGAAATGGGCGGAGAATAAATTGAAATATAGAGTGGCGCGAAATAGTTCCTACCTTACCAACACTCTCACTGATTTCTTTGTTCGGCAGTTTTTGGTTAGAAAGCACCATTGTATAGTATATTTCATTCATGTCAGAGCGTGCTGCAGTAAGAAAGAAATAGGAATGTGATTTTGATAACCATCGGTAGACGCTAGACGGGCGGAACTAGTCAGATCGAGAAAATGAAATGTTCATATTTATAAGCGTTAGATTTTTGAAATTTTGTTTTTTTCTGCATTAATTTTCAGTGGTTGAAATTCCAGAGAAGAGAAAATGAGTCAGCAAAATCTGTCATTATCTGACGGTCTATGACTTAAGAGTCTCTGTTCGACCGCGGGCCTCCCAATCGGGGCGGATCGTCACGTTCAACGGAGTGAGGCAACTTATATATTTATTCGGTAAACTTTGTTTAAGGTTACAAATCAAATATAAAATCAAAATATTGTAAAACAATGTTGCTTTTTTCCTGTAACTACTAGACGGCTGAACCGATTTTGATGAATTTTCGGTATATTTTTTTCGATATATTTATTCGGTAAACTTTGTTTAAAGTTACAAATCAAATATAAAATCAAAATATTGTAAAACAAAGTCGCTTTTTCCCTGTAACTACTAGACGGCTGAACCGATTTTGATGAATTTTCGGTCGTTAGAGTTGTCTTGATACCGCAAGTGACACTTATTGTATTAAAATTATGAAAAAATAAAATAGCGGATTTTTTGCGCCAATTAATAAACATAATATAAGGACGCAATCAGTAGTCATTGGGGGTAGGGGTGCCGCAGACCGCGTTTTATATTTTTAACAACATTCATAGATCCATAGCTGAGAAAAGCCTTTTCGTAAAATGCTCGAAGCACTAAGCTCTGAATCCAAAAAGTGTTCGGAAGCCACAATCACGGATCACTACATAACGCTATTAAAATCATACTGAATAATAAAAAAAATCATAGTTTCAATCATAACTCAAAACATTATTTCCAAAGATTAGACAAAACATCACTGCTAGAATCCATTAGCTCTATTAATTAGGATACTGAATTATACCCGTTGCATGATCTCGAATCTGCAACAGAAAAATTCATCAACATAATAAATACATGTATTTGTAAATCAACTAGATACATCAAAATAAAAATAGTAACCGAAGAAGAAAAACCTGGATTACGAACTCATTAATAAAACATATAAATAAAAAAAAACAATTATATCGCTTATGGAAACAAACTCCGACTGATGAGAACATGAAAAATAACTACCTATCAAAAAAAAATGAGGAAAAAATTAGATAAGCGAAAGACAAGTACTATAAGAACTTGATGGAAAATGAACAAAATTCAAGCAAAAAACTATGGAACACGGTAAATTAAATTCTGAAAATAAATACAAAAAAACAAATAAAGAATGTCAAAAATGATAAAGGAGAGATTGTAACTGACCAAAAAAGTGTTGCGGACATGTTTAATAGCTTTTTCGCTAATGTAGGAGGAAATCTAGCAAAGAATATTTAAAAAAATCCAAACTACGGAGGTAATAAGTATGTAAATAAAAATTCTATTTTTCTCACACCAACAAATATAACTGAAATAAAGAACTCCATAAATGACTTGAAAAATAATAAATCTCCTGAGCATGATGGAATTAAAGCTGAAAATTTAGAGATTATCATTGAATTTATTAGCAAACCTTTATTGGAAATTATAAATAAATCATTCGAATTAGGAATATTTCCCTCAATTTTGAAAAACTCAATTATGACACTAATATTTGAAAGCGGTGACGCCGATAATATCACGAACTATATGCCTATCTCCTACCTTCAATAAGTAAAATTTTCGAAAAAATTTTAAAAGCGAGATTAGGAACATTTCTTAAAAAATATAATCTTTTATCAACATCCCAGTATGGTTTCGGAGATAATAAATCTACTACTGATGCAATTCATTCCCTAACAAAAATCATCTATGAATCTCTAGACTCGAGTACTCCCTCTATAGGTGTTTTCATAGATCTGAAAAAGGCATTCGATACGGTCGATCACTCCATACTTCTAGATACCCTGGAAGATATGGGTGTGAGAGGCATAGCACACAAGTTATTAAAAAGTTATCTAACAAACAGGAACAAATGATTAAGAATTGAAAGCCAGGTAAGTACAGAAATGAAAGTAACATGTGGTGTACCTCAAGGGACAGAACTGGGACCGTTGTTATTCGTGATTTATTTGAATGACCTATTCATCCAAGATACAATTGGAAAGATCATCAGTTTCGCGTACGACACTGTCATATTTTATAAAAACGATGACTGGTACAATCTAAAACTGAACATTGAAAAAGATCTAGGGAACATCAAAGACTGGTTTGACAGTAGATTAATTTGGATAAGACGGTATACTTACCATTAGGCAGTCGTACTACATCCTTGCCAGAATACAATCTCAACATTCAAACAGATTTTGTGATTAAACCGGCCAAAAAAATAAATTGGACCATCACATGAAGTATTTATCTAAAAAATTACGTTGTATTCTATATCGATTCAAACAAGTTGTAAAACCTTTGAACTACAAATACAAAAAAATTTTATACCATAGTTTAGTTGAATCACACCTGAATTATGGAATTATTGGTTAGGGAGGAGGATCAAAAACGCACGTGTATGCTCTCGAAGTTTCTCAAAGGCGATTCCTTAGATTACTACTCAACAATCCTGCAAGATATTCAAGTAATTTGCTTTATGCAGAAACACAAATATTAGGTATCAGACAATTATATAGCATTCAAATAGGATGTCAAATATATAAAAACAAACATGAACATAACACTCCGAACCATCCATATGCAACAAGAACAAAACATCAATATTACATACCACTGGCGTCTTAGTCCATCGGACAGAAAAGCTACTTGTACCTAGCCCCAAAATTACTGAATTACTCACCAAAGGAAATTATAGATGAAACTTCTCTGAAACGCTTTAAAAAGCGACTCATAACATTCATAAAGAAAAATTATAAAACTGATATTCATAAATTGATAGAAAATTGAAAAAAAAAATTAAAACGTGTTTCTCCTATATCTATTCCAATTCACTGAGCGTTTGATACTAAATTTTATTATATTTATTTATTTGTATTTTATTGTAAAAAAACAACTTTTTAACATTTATAATTGTGTTCCCGTATTGTCTATTTCACCCCACCAGACACAATATTTATTTATTAATTTAAATCTTATTTTAATTTTATTGAAAAAATATTTAAACATGTATAATTGTATTTTCGTATATATCTATTTTGTCACACCAGACACTTTAGTTGTACTACATATATATTACATTGTATTTGCCACAAACAAGTACGTATAGTACTTTTGTGAATATTTTCACGTTTATTCATAATTACTTTTTTAATTCTTGATGTTTGTATCGATTTTATCACGAATAAACGTCATTATTATTATTATTAAGCACAGTGCTTACGAGCACTAAAATGCTTCAAGCTCTTTCACGAGCAATAAGCACAGTGCTCTGGGACAGCTCTGCTATGGGCACGGTAGAACTCTAACTCCAATGCCAGATCGAACCATAGATATCTTACACCTAGAAAGCCAATATAAGCAGCAAGTATTACTGAAATGCGAAAACACATGTGGGAAATAGAATTCCACTGAATATGCGCCAATCATCCACAACATTGCCAGTCCACGTACTAATTTGAGAATCAATGCTCTATAATATAGTCCCATAATAACAGCGAAAATTAATAAATTTTCAGTTTTTTAGGTTCATAAAGTTCACTTGTCTATTGTAGTCCAGAGAAATATGGAGAATAAGTGGAGTACATAACAAACTGATGAAATTGTGGTCGAACTCCTCTTTCGCAAAAGCTCAGTTGGCAACACTGAATGTCTTCAGCGCTCTGATGATATTCAAGTTCAGAGCCGGCCTTGCAACCCTTGTGTCTACCTGCGTGTCTGCAAATTAGTTGTGCTTGTGCTAAATCATATTATAACATATTCTGGATTGATCAAGCCATCTGTAGATATTGTGAAATGTTGTATGTTTACAAAAAAAAGTTAAGCAAATAATATCATCAATTTAATGCCAGGAGAAAAACAATTCATGAATGTTTTTGTGACAAATATATCTGAAACTCTTTTTGGAGACAGATTATTATTTTCGGGATTATATGATTACGTTTTTGATGTATCTGTGTATGAGAGAAATCACAAAATTAAATCGATTAAATGGTTTTTAAAAATGTATAGAACAATAGATAGATTACGAACAGAAAGTGTAAGGGGAGCTGAAAAGATGAAACTTTCAAAACGTATACCCTTTTTAGATCAGTGGAAGGTATTCATGTTATTAAATGTTGTTCAAGCCATTTTTGTTTTGATTTATATAGATCAAATTATTTGTAGTTTGAAGTTGATACATTTTGAATGTATTTCCTTGACAAATGTTGAATAAGTTACTTTAACTTCAAAACTGCGATGGAGAAAATCAAGTTTGTCCAGACTTCTTCATACCTGCACATTTACTAAATGGGATTCAACTCTGTGAGTCATGGTTGTAATGACACGATTATCAGTATTCATCCTATTTGTGAAGGTTCACGGTGAAGAGACAATGTTTACAAATCGAATAATTTTAAGGTTTACCCAAGATATGTTCTTTGATTTAACTTTTTTTTTTGGTAGATATTTCTCTCTGGATTAGTGGTAGCACATTAAAAGTTTTGGGTCATAGTGAAAACATTATCTGTGCGAGTTTATTTAGTTCGTAGTAACTTCAAATTGAGTCTTTAGCATACTTTATTTCTTGAAGATTTTATATTTAAATCTGTGCAAATTTTTTCTATGGATTTTTCTTCAGTATTATTTTTAGAATAGTATATTCTGGAATGGTTAAAGATTTTTCCATTGAATTATTGAAATTTTTCTCTCATATAGTGATGCAATAAAGTAATGATTCTACTAATGCCTCGTTGAGTGAACCAGTAGTACATTTTTGGTTTTCATGCCATAAATTCCTTAGTGCATTGATCATAAGTCGCCTCTCTATGAAACCTGTTCATCCTATCTCGTATGGTGTATCATATAACTTCCAAATAATTCAAAGAATGTGTTTTTTGTTATTCCTGAAAACGGGAGATTTCACCAATTTCAAAATTTGTTCCGAACAGAAAAATGTTACTATCATTATTATTAAGTAATGATTATTGGATAATATATTATGCTATTGCATTTTCATCCAGTTCTGAGCCATGTTTAAGGATAGTTTAAAAATCGATTGCAAAATTTGTAACGAACAGATGCCTTGCAAAAAAGAGCAATAAGATATATGTGCAAAGCTAAGTGTCGCGATTCTTGTAAACCCCTATTAGTCAGAAATAAAATTTTACCACTTCCTTGCATTTTGATCTTAGAAACAGTTTGTCTAATCCATAGTAAATTCAATAATGAAATTCATAAGGTTGCACAATATAGCACTAGACAGACGTTCAATATGGCCTTACCCATTCCAAAATCGACTCTGATCAAAAACTCCATAATTTATAATGGGAAAAAATTATATAATCATTTGCCTAAGGAAATTAAAATCATAGAAAATAAAACAAAATTCAAAAATTCCGTAAGAAACCTATTACTGGAAAAAGCTTTTTATTCATTAGAAGAGTTCTATGCTGAAAGCCTTTAATCAAATTCAGATTTCAAACTAAACAAGTTTGTGTAGAACTAGTTTTCACTGTGATAAAGGTGGCGATAAAGGTGGTGTTTATAAGAGCTAAATTTTCGTTTTAGCTGCTGACCAGCACAGTAATTGTGTATGTAATTGTGATCCTTCCTTGTATGTATACACCAAATTTTATTTTATTTTATGACTTGTGTGCCTTGAATGTAACATTTTTTATACTTATTTATTTTTGTACCCTTATTTATACATAGAGTTATATATATTTACAAAGACTTTGTCAATAAGATCTAGTATTCTTCAGACAATAAAGCATATTTTGATTGATTGATTGAACATTATTATTATTATAATATCAACATATTAGGCAATGATATTGCATTGTCATCCAGTTCTGAGCTATGCTTGAAGTCAGTCGATTGCAAATGTGGAACCAAACGACAAATGTTATCATTATATTTCAACACATCAACAGTATTGTATTGTCATCCAATTTTGAGCTATGTTCAATCCGGAAGTTTGTTTAAAATGGATTGCAAAATTTTCGAATGAAACGACGGATATTATTATTATTATATTTCAACATATAATGCAATGATATTGCATTGTCATTCAGTTCTGAGCTGAGTGAAGTTGTTATCATTATTATTGCTCGGCGGGGCTGGCAAACAGCTGAAGTAGAGGTAGTTTTGAGTAGAACCTTTCTGTTTCCTGCTGTCAGGTCTATCTCGTGAGTACTCCTGACCGTCTGATGAACTCCTGGAGATTCCTTACAAGGTTTCCCTGTGGGATGATATCTTCTTTCTTATTTTTGAATTCAGTTTGAAATCAATTGCGAAATTTGTACTTAAACGACAAGTATTATAAATATTATATTTCAACTTGGTGTGCAGTAATTTTGCATTGTCGTCCAGTTCTCAGTTAAAATTTCTAGTCTATAGCTCATCGGGAAGTTCCCTAGTTTGAAATCGATTGCAAAATTTGTACCTCGCAGATAAACATTATTGTTATGTTATCATTCATATTATGCTATCGCATTATTGTCATCCTGTACTGAGCTTTCAGAGTTGGTATTAAAATTTTTAAATAAGAGACAAAAATTATCATAATATTTCCACATATTATGCAGTAATATTGCAAAATCGTTGTGTAAGTACAAATTTGGTTTGAGAAAAATGTTTTATCAAGTGAAACACTGCATTAATTTTGTTGATGTCAGCAGAACAATCTAGATATTGGATTACCCAAGTTTACGATACCCACTACAATTGTTTTCAAATCAGTCGCTTTGTAGAACTCACAGAACACACACACACACATAGAAAGGACTCTCTATAGGACTGCTGTCATCTTCGACCAGAAATACAAAAATTAGGTTAAAAATGAAATTCTCGCCAAAGTATATCTGGAGGCAAAGTCCAGTGGCTTTGCTTTGGCATTGGCCGAAGCAAATATGTACTGTTATTATTTAAGAAGCCGAAATGGCTTTAAAAATCAGTAGTCATTGAGTAGTAGTCGTTCGAGAGAGAAATACCTACCTGAGAGCTTAATGTGTTTAGTGCAGTGTGTGTACCCTCCTTACCAGCGAGACGATAGCGGTCACTGAGTCTTATTTATCCGCTTGGGGTGCGGTTATAGGATTGTACTTGCTTCAACGTTTTCTTCGTATTAACCTCATGGAGGAGAAGTTATCTGAGGTGAAAGCAGGAGGTCCCCCGGCGATTCGGGATTTTCTTATGGAAATCCTGAAGTACCTGGGCACGACAACCGCCGAAGTATTTTTTAATACAGAAAATGCGACTCTTCCAGAAAGGAAGAGGCAAAAAACCCGATGCCAGGTAATTCAGTCGAATGCCGAACCACTGGAAGATCAACATCAACAGACGAATACAGGCGATAGTAACGAAGTTTAGATTTTCCCCGCTTCACCCAAAGAGTTCGACATGTACGAAGATGATGATGCTTCCGACCAAGAAAACATCGTCAACGACATGGACACAGGAAGTCACGTTCGTGAGTGAGGCCGAGGAGAAAACTCCCACTTATGCCCTTTCTCAACCCGCGAAACCCCTAGCACTACCCCCATTTTACAAAACCTACTCGATAAGACCAATAGGAAATAGGCAACAGAGTTTACCAATAGGCAACAGAGTTTACCCGGATCAAGTCAATAGGACTCTATCCCGACACAAGGCAAGGAACAACCCCAAGTTCCTAAGGCCAAACGCGCCACCATTTCTCCTATTACCAATCGCAAGAAGGAAATATGGGTGAAATTAAACAATGAGCTTATGAAAAAGTCCTTGAATTTTTTCAAAGCAAAAAATGTGGCAGATGGTATTAAAATCCATCCTAGCACCATTCAGGATTGCAAAGTGCCAAAGACCCAGGCAGCGAAGTGTGCGAACTATGGGGACGCACACACGTCGAGCTGCCGAGGCTGTCCTCTCTACCCGAAACTGAGAAGTGCTTCCGCCACTTCCGGTGCAGTAAGAGCCTCCTTTTGGTCAGCCACTCAAGCCAGACCAGCAGGCGCGGCTAACATCCGACTCGGCCAATCCTATGCAGGCACACTTGTCCAAAACGCGAGCCCAAAAGACAAGTTCCCTTTAGGGTCCTTGGTAGCAGCTCTGTTATCTCTAACAGAGCTACTCAAACAAAACACTCTCCTAGTAGGTCTGATTTCCCTAAACACCAACGCGACCTCGGCTCTAGTCAATGTATAGACAAATGCAAAGACTGCCAACCTCACTGAAGATTATTTTCTGTAATTACGACGGTTTCTTCAATAAGAAACAGGAGTTTGGGACGTTTCTTGTAGAACGTAACTACGATGTAGCCCTTCTTCAGGAAACCCACTTAAACAACGAGCCGTTAACTATAATAGCCAACTACATGATTTACAGAAAAGACCGTCTTGGGAGACGAGGCGGCGGAGTAGCCATACTGGTGAAACGATCGCTGAAATCCTTCCAATTCGGAATAAGTGAGGACAGGACCCATGGCACAGAGGTCGTAGGAGTACACGTTGAGACGAGCAGGGGATTATTCATAACAATTTCTGACTATAATCCCCCTAACATCTTGCTACAGGAAGACGCCCTGAACGTGCTGCTCATGGAGTCAGACCTTCCCACGATCGTCGCGGGAGACCTAAACGCGAAACACCTGCAATGGAGCTCATCCAGAGCCAACCCCAGCGGAACGAGACTATGGCGACATTATGACGCAAATGACTACCAAATCGTTGCACCAGCTGAACCCACACACTACAGCGCAGTGGGTGCACCGACCGTGCCAGACAAAGCGTTTATTAGAAACGTCCTCTGGAATTGGGTCGACTCGAATTTAACAAAGCTATCATCAGAACACAACTCGGTAGTACTAATGCTGGGTGAAGATCCGATACTCCAGGACGTCTCCCTGAAGAGGACGACGGACTGGAACGCGTTTCAGGAAATTCTGACAGGACACAATGGTATCCCCGCCAGAATAGGAAATCCTGATTTGTTAGACGAAGCAGTTGAGGGCCTTATACGGGCACACTCACGTTCAAGCCTAACCTAACCTGGACGAAGCAGTGGCACATTTTGAGCGCACCTTGAAAACCGCACACGACACTGCAACCACCTTGGAACAGGGACCAGTGAGGTTCTATTACGAATTCCCTAATAGGATTAAAAACCTTATTAGGGAACGGAACCGTTTACGACGTGTATACCAAAGGTGTTTTCAGTTGATAAAATTAGAGCCAGCCATAAGGCAAATCAAGTTAGACGAGAGATAAACGATTATCGAAACGAAAAGTGGGCGGAAACCCTCGAAGGACTGGAACACGGAGACAATGAGCTTTGTTAAAGAGCGAAAGAACAAGAGGGCGGCACTCCCACCTATTCACGGTGCGCGTGGAATATGCTACTCTACCGACGACAAATCGACGGCCTTCGGATACCATGGAGCGCCAGTTTGAGCTAAATGAGGATAGGAGAAATGACGAGGACCGAGACACCCTGTTAGAAGACAGGGCCAGAGCTCTGCTTGAGGAGATTGACGAAGAAAGCATTCGTCCTGCCACTGAGGAGGAACTCAGAGCGCACATTAAATGTCTCATCGTGAGAAAGGCAGCCGGGGCTGATGCAATATGGAACAAGATATTGAGGAAGCTTTCGAAATGTCAAGTTCTCGCGTTGTTGAACATTATCAACACCTCACTGCGAATGAGGAATTTTTCGAAGAGGTGTAAACATGCCATTGTAGTCATAATCTGAAAGCAGGGTCAAATTCCGACATTTTCCCAAAACTACAGACCAATCAGTCTACTCAGCTCAGCTGGTAAGCTAGCCGAAAAAATCGTCCTGGAAAGGATGACGGAAGACATCGAAGACATCCTACCCAATGAACAGTTCGGGTTCAAGAGTTGGAAGCATTGAGGTTGGTAGAGGAGGCCATCTCAGAGCTCAACAGAAGCAAGTGTGCACACCTGCTGCTCTTAGACGTATCAAAGGCCTTTGACCGTGTCTTGCACGAATGCCTTTTATGCAAAATGGACCATCTGGGTTTCCCCAGAGGTCTAGTGAAATAGATAGGTTCCTTCCTGGCGGATAGAACTTTCCAGGTACGAGTCGAAGGATCTCTCTAGGGGGCCGTACTCTCCCACACTCTGTACACAGTGTACACGAGTGACATACCCCAAACGGAACGTGTCAGAATTTCCCTGTACGCCGACGACACATCCCTTCTAGCGAGCTCTATGAATCACCGACAAGGGGTTGTCTATCTGCAAAATGCAGTAAACAACCGCGAGAGGTGGTTTCTGACTGGAAAATTCGGGTAAACCCGGATTAAACCCAGTTGATAGCCCTGGGAATGAAAAAACCCCCCAACGATTTGGTAACCATCCCAGGAAGAGAGATAGAATGGCGGACTCAGGCTAAGTAACTGGCCCTAGTTTTAGACCGTAGGCTTACCTGGGGCCCTCACATCAACGAGATCAAAAGGAAACTGGCTTCTAGGATGAGTGTACTCTACCCGCTCCTTGACAGGAGGAGTAAACTTAACCTGAAGAACAAAGTTCTCCTTTATAACACCATGATCAAATCCGTCATAATGTACGCCTCAGCAGCGTGGGGGCACTTAGCCCCCACAAACTTGAATATTCTGCAGCGGGTCCAGAATAAATATCTCAGGATGATAGTGAACGCACCCTGGTACGTCCGCAACGCCCAAATCAGGAACGATCTGAAGATCCCTACCATCAGTGAAAGCATCCAGAGTCGTAACGCGAAGGTCTTAGAGGCCGCAGAATCGCACGAAAACCCCCTCATTCGAGCCGCGGTAGACTACCCGGCAGACGCCCCCACCAAGTTCAAACGTCCCAGAATGTCCCTGAACACCAAAGAGTCGAACAAAACCCTGAAAACAACGAATCTTAATGAGATTTTAGCTCACACCCAGCGAAAAAGTGGTGAATCCTTGTGAGTGACACCTTAACCCTGAGGCATGTCTTAACCCCCAATTACCCTAGAGTTTACCTCAGCCTAAGATGGCACGAGTCATAAGAGTCAGAGACTTAAGTGCCTGATCTCGAACATAGTTACCGTGACCCCAAGAGAGTGAAAAATCAGTCATCCGGGAGCCATAGAGCTCGGATGTAGCAGTCCTACAGGGTAGCCCGGGTGGCTCACTCTATAAATATCAGTTTTAAATTGTACATAGTAGTTTTTGAGAGTTCTTCTGGCTAGGATGAGAAATCTTCAGCCTGGCATATGCGAAGATGGGACCTCGTTGGGAACAAAAACCCAATCAAAAAAGAATTCGTGATAAACACCAAAGCATCGATACTGTTCCTGACTGTTCCTGTAGAAGAAGAGTTCCGGAGTTACTGGACATTTGCGACGATGCTGTACTTGTTTGTGGTGAAGAACTAGCTGGATGAGGCGAAACTTCCTTCAAATTCCGATACCCAAGTACACGCATTTGTTGACACGCCCCCGTTATAAATTCCAGGCAAACAGATGCTGTGCTTACCGGGCAGATGGCGCAAGTGAATGGTTTGCCTGACGTTCAAGCAACCCTAAATACACTGTTGGTACAAATGGCACAGCTGACCACAGAACCATGTGTGTGTTTATTTATTTATTTATTCAGAAATAAGGGATACAAACAGAATGAAGATTTCAAAAACAGTATCCACGTAATACTTTTACCTACGACCATACAGGTGTATCTACATACATAATGTAACCAATGTTAATAACTATAATTATAGAAATGAAAAGAATTAATTACCTACTGTGATGATAAGTATACAATATCAATGTTTTTGATATTTCCAGAAATAGATATAATTACTGTACTAACAAGTACTATCTAAATTTGTAAGCTCTCAATAATATTGATGATAGAAAAAATTAAAATGTAAATTATGGGCATAATCCTAATTGAATAGTACTAGGAACTTGGATTTCAAATATTTTTTGAAAGAAACTAGGCTCATATTTTCTGTATCTGTGTCTACATATTTGTTAAAATCTCTCTGAGCTCTTATAAGAGGAGAGATATACCCCACTGCAGTTCTTCTAAAAGGAATATTGAATACTTGATGTTGTCGAAGTGGGCGTGATGGAACAGAGAAATTTATACCGGATAATCGATATAATTTTTTAGTAATTTTGAATACTAGATTTATGTCGCTCATTTTCCTGCGACCAGTCAAGCTTAGAATTCCAAATTTATTTCGGAACTATTTGTAATTACTATTTGTAATTGGTGCGTTACTTTTAAACGACAGATACTGCAAGAATTTATTTTGAACACTTTCTATGCGACTAATGTGAACTGCATATTGAGGACTCCAAATTGATGATGCAAAACTGAGTTTACTGAGCACATATGAATTGTACAATGATATAATAACTGAACTATTTTTGAAGTGTTTGGTATTTCTTATTATGAAACCAAGCATTCTTCTGGATTCATTCACTAATTTATCAATATTTGTGTTGAAATTTAGATCGCTTGTAAATATAAGGCCCAAGTCTTTTATTTTCTCAACTTCCTCTATTGTGTTATTGTTGATAAGGTATAAGTTTAGAATTTTATTTTTATTATTAGTGATATTAGATATATTCAGGAACAAACTATTACACTGACAATACAAAGAAAATCTATTCAGATCGTCTTGAAGCTCATCGCAATCCTTCTGATCCTCAACTCTTAAAAAAAATGTATTTCATCTGCATATAGCAATATTTTACTATTCAAAAAACATCGTTTTACTTCATTGATATATATGACAAAGAGCAGAGGACCAAGGTGTTCTATGCAGTTGACTGCCATTTTACATTTTCATGAGAAGTTTTCAATCAGTGCAAATGAAAATTGGTATACATTGTTCAAATTATTTGCAAATGGTTTATTAAGCTTTTGCTGTCATCAGTATGTGTACATGTGCCATTTTAAATGATTTTTGTTTGTGTTTGCCCGTGATTTTCAGTATTTTTTTAAAGTAGGAGAGGCCGAGACTGGTTGGCATACTTTTTTAATTTGAATTTTTTTTAAATTACTTTTAATATGATATTTACAACATAATATTGCCTATACTTTTGGCTACCATTATATGCGAGGATGTATTGATATCTGGTTAGCCTATATTTTGTTACCATAGAAACGAACAATAACTTATTAGAAGTGTCAATGTAAGGTTACGCAATGAATTAAAAGAAAAATTATGTCCACTGAAATTGTGAAAATCGAAAAATTGGAGTATAGAGCCATCATCAAGTACCTGTATTTAAAAGGGTTAAGAGGTAAGCAGATTTGCGAAGATATGCTTAATACCCTTGGTGATCAATGTCCTTCGTTTGCGACCGTGAAAATAGGACTACAAGCTTCAAAAGAGGTAAACTTTCCATTGAAGATGATGACCGATCGGGAAGGCCAGATTCTATGTCAGTCCCCGAAAATATCGATGCAGTTCATGATATGATTTTAACAGACCGTCGCATTGGGCTAAAACAGATATCTGAAGCACTGAATATTTCATACGAACGCGTTCATCATATAGTTCACGTCGATTTGGACAAGAGATAAATTGCTGCAAAAGGACCCCCAAATGTTTGAATGTTGACCAAAAGCGTGCAAGGGTAGTACAACATCGCGTTCGATCTGTGCTCGATTTGAAAACGATGTAGACTTCTTAAAACCGAATTGTTACTATGGATGAGACTTGGGTAAATTTTTACGATTCAGAAACAAAGCAACAATCGACGGAATGGCAACACTCCGGTTCTCCAAGACCTGAGAAGTTTCGTGTCAAAAAATCTACTGGAAAAGTTCTTGCTTCAGTTTTTTGGGATTGCCATGGAGTAATCATGATTGATTTTTTGGATAAGGGTAGAACAATAACTGTAGATTACTATTCGACATTACTAACCACTTTACGGAAAAAAATTAAAAATAAAAGACGCGGAAAGCTATCCAAAGGTGCTTTGTTTTTGCAGGACAACGTCCCTGCACACAAATCTCATGTTACCTTGCAAAAAATTCGTGATTTAGGGTTTGACTAGAACACCCCCCTTATTCACCAGATTTGGCTCCGTCCGACTATCATCTCTTTCCTCAACTGAAAAAAAGTTTAAAACGTCGTAAATTTTCTTCCAACGCGGAGGTAATTAAAGCTGTGAAAGTCTGGTTTGCAGAGCAATAAGAAACATTTTTCTTGAAAGGTATAGAGACGTTGCAGGTTCGCTGTAATAAATGTATCCAATTAAGAGGAGAATATGTTGAGTATTAAAATATTTTGACATTGAAATTTTGTTTGGTTGTATAGTAGGATAAGAATTTTTCAATATATCCTCGTACGTTGTACAAATTATTTCCAAATGTGTTATTAGGCTTGTGCCATTGTGGATGGTTTTTGTTTGTGTTTGCTCGTAATTTTCTGTATTTTTTTACAGTAGGGGAGACCGAGACTGCACACTTTTTTTATTTGAATTTTTTTATCGGTTTTTTATTACTTTTAATATTATATTTACAACATGATATTGCCTATACTTTTGGCTACCATCATATACGAGTATAATTATCTGCGTTAGAATATTGAATATAAAGTTTTGGCAACCCCTTGTGCACACACAAAATTCTCTACCAACCAACCCCGGTTACGGGGCTAGTTGGCGCAACCTATGGGGTTGGTTGGCATAACCTTCAGGGTTAGTTGGTACAACATTTGGGGTTAGTAGGTATATACTCAAACATGACATTTTTTTTCCTTGGTGTTTTGGCATAGACTGCTATGGTCATTAGCCATGTGTTCTGGATAGGCCTTGTTACTAACTCCATACGCCACTTTAGGAGCAGCACTGTTAATTTTTTACGCAACAGTGAATCGTGGAGGATTATTCCCAGCCGACACAAGCCTCACAAACATGACATTATTTGTTGAAAATGTATTATCAATTTGAACCTTGAAAAAACACACAAAAAAGTAAGAACACACAGAAAAAGATGAAATCTAAAAATCATCATCTGTATCACAATTCTTACAGGTATACAGTGGAGTATAGCCAAACTCCGTCTTGTGATATTATGTGCCAAAAAATAAATTCATCATTCTCCACTTCTCTCACCCACGGAGGTATTAACGATTTTTATTTTCTGGGGAAAAAAGATGCCAGCCCTCTGATAGTCGAATTTAAAACATTCCTAATAAAGCAAGAAGTACTACAAAAAAGGCAACACCTGAAAGGCATAAATATCAGCATTGTTCACGATCAAACACCGAAACAGAGAGAGGAAAGTAAGTTACTCCGAAAGTAACTTCTGAAGGCTAGGCAAGAAGAAAACAATACTTACTACATAAATAACAACAAATTACATGTGAATACAGAAGTATACCGAGTCTCAGATCTACTAGCCCTTGAAAATCAAATTGTAGAAGAACCGAAATCAATAAGTGATCCATCGACTTCAACTCCCAAAACCCAGTCAGAATCCAGACAACAGCAGAAAATAAGAAAACCTTCTATTTCAAGTAACCAACAAAGACCTTCCAGTGCCAGATTACAAGAAAAGAAGACTCAGAAATAATTGCAGTGATTACGTGCCTACCTCTAACTTAAAGCAAAACCTTTCATTCATGGCCTAGTAATTTATATTTATAATAATTCAATCCAGCTTTGTCTTTTTTCCAAACGAAGAATGGATCAGTTCATTAGAGATTACAGATATTAAGAATTCGCAACAAATTTTTTGAATCGTGTAAATAATTTCAACACGTTAAGCTTGAAAAAGATTGCTTGAAAGTCTGTCAACAAAATGTACGAAGCATATCCAAAAACTTCGAAAAATTAGAAGTTTTTTAAATCAATTCAAAGAACCATTTGACTGTATTATTTTAACAGATACGTGGAAAATTCAGAACAAACACTTTTTTCTACTACCGCTCACCAAAGTAGCCTTTAACGCTTTCAGATATCAACGCAAAGTTAACGTTTTCCGAGGAATGTCATTTTGTGACAGCTTTTACGCTCTAGAGCGAGAATATTGAAAAAACGCTCGATCTCCCTAGCTTTTGTTGAAAACAAACCCATTCTTGCATGATGGAAAGTAAACACAAGAAATGCATAGCAACCTAATGTACTGCGGTGGTGTAATGGCAGAGATTCATCGTACCAAACTGATTTCGTTCTCGGCGTGAGTTCAAACTCTGGACTCTCTAATTTTTTTTTATTTTTTTTAAGCAAGTTTTTTTTTTCCTTTTGTTAGAAATGTGAATTATTGAATATTTGGATAGCTTATAAATTTGGGAATACTATTGAATGTAAATTTCTCATAGGTAATATTATGTGCCTATGTTGAATGAAGTGTCTATCGCTTTTATGTCTGGGGAGTTGCGTTTGTAGAAAAAATCATGTGTGTATCTCGAGCACAAAGTATCATTGCCGCTCTCCAAAGATTACCGCGCTTCGCTTCGCGTCGCGCGATAACTCTCTTTACCGAGCGGCAATCAATCATTTTGCGCTCTAAATATACAAATAGCTATTTCGATTCAGATGAATATGAGTCAGTCTATAACCAGGGAACTATAAACCAAAATGATTGCGTTATAGTTCATGCAAGGAACACCAGGAAATATAAAACAAACATCGTTCAGTTAGTTTGAATATTTTAGACGATGTAGTAACTTGATTACTTATATTTCGGACGTCCATCATCTTAATGGTTGAAAGATTTCTACCTCTTTCAAATTTTTTAACAACGTTTCAATTGCTTGAATCCGCAATCGTCTTCTGGTAGTCTTGTGGCGCGCGTGGTTTCGCGCTTTTGCTCCCTCCAAAACGGTCCATGAGCGGTTTCCATACGTTTTTAATTTCCACGCTTGGTTGACTGAAGGCACCATTGGCTTATATGTAGGTGGTTTCCATAAATTTCCGTTTGAACCAATGTAGCTTCGTCCCAGATAATTCGGTGGTGTTTTGTCCAGGCGTGGTCAGCAATTCCCGATTTTGATGTTTTCCCTCGTTGAGTCCACTTTTTGTGTTCGGCTATTCTTACTGATAATGGCCTCTTGGTCTCTCCGATATAGGAATCTCCACATTCACATGGGACTTTGTAAATACAGTTTTTACTGGATTCTGTTGTGTTCTCTGGTTTCGTATTGGTGAGGAAGCTTCGTAAGGTACTGCCGGATTGAAAGCAACTCTTGATGCTGTATTTATATCAGAAGGATCGAAAATAAATACAACATCAACAGTTGCTTTCAATCCAGAAGACGATTGCAGATTCAAGCAATTGAAACGTTGTGAAAAAATTTGAAAGAGATAGAAATCTTTCAACCATTAAGATGATGGACGTCCGAAATATAAGTAATCATCGTTCAGTTAGGTCCGTGCAAATAATTTGAAGTATTGATCGATACGGGTGAATTTATAAAAATTGCCTGTATTTACAGTCCTCCATCCATCAACGAAATTGAATTCGTTTTGGAACACCAAAACTACCTGGGTCAACAACGGTACAAGGAACATTACTTCGCAATATTAGGTGACAATAACCTGCCTAATGATTACCTTGATATCCTCAGTGAATTCAATTTCATATCGATAGTCAATATCAGTACAAGGACACAAGATGAATCGAGTACCCTCATCGACCATATATTGGTTAGGGCTCAAAATGGCGATTCAGAAAACAAATGTTCTGCGTTTGTTTTAGATAGTCACATATTAGACCATAAAGCAAAATCAACAAATAAAAATGTCCAAATTGAAAACCACCATCACACCACCATCTTCAAACGTATTAATTATAAAAAATTAAAAAGAAACTTAACAGAAATAAATTGGAATACTTTGTAAGAAATGAATGACTTTGTACAGGCTAATTAATTTTTCTTAACAAAAATCTCTGAACTTATAAAAGACAGCACTGTGACATTCAAAAAAAGCAAATTAATCAAAAAAAAAGTTTGAATTACGAAAGGAATTGTGAATTCAATTATCAGTAGAGACTGCCTATTCAAAGAATATCAAAAGAACAAAAACAGTTTGGAACTGAAAGAGAGATTTATTACTCATAGGAATAAACTCAATACATCAATAAAAATAACTGAACAAAATTATCATAGTGCTGAAATAGAAAAAAGTAAAAATAATCCCAAACATCTATAGAAAGTTATTAATTGCATGACAGGACGTAAAAATAAAAATTCTAATATAAATAGTGTGTTGAAAGAGGACAATACCCTAACCGAAACAGATTTTGAAATGGCAAAAAAATTCGCAAATTTTTTTAACAGAGTTGCACCAGATCTCGCAAAAAACAGAAAAACCCCATTATCACCACTTCCATCCGTAAAAATTAATCCCAACTCCATGTTCTTGACACCTACTACGGAAGTAGAAATATTTGACATAATAAACACTTTTAAAAATCATAAGGCGCCTGGAGTCGACGGCATCACATCCGAAACCCTATAAGAAATAGCCAGGGAAATTTCATCTCCAATGTCATTCACCATCAACCTGTGTTTTGAAAAAAGTATTTGTCCTCCCGAATATAAAATCTCTGTCATTAAACCACTCCATGAATCCGGTAATGAACAAATTATATCAAACTACAGGCTTTGTGAAAGTTTTCGAAAAAGCCATAAAAGCACGCCTGGAGTCATTTATGAGAAATTTTGGATTGTTGAACGAAAATCAATTTGGATTTCAAAAGAACTGATCAACAGAGGATGCAATGTTAGCCTTGACGTCTAGAATTTATGAAGCCTCGATGTATTTTTCTTGACCTTACAAAGATTTTTGACACCATAGACCATGTACAATTATTGGGGGCCTTGCAAAATATGGGCTGCAGAAGACGTGTTCACAAACTTTTTTAATGTTATATCTCGAACCGCCAACAAATTGTCAAAATCAATAACAATATCAGTAATGCTAAGGAAGTGGAATGTGGAGTACTACAAGGTACCGTTTTAGGTCCACTATTATTTATAATCGACATAAATAGCTTACTTAATATCAATATCAGCGGGGAAAAGTTTTGCTGACGACACTGCAGTGCTTTATACAGCCGACACATAGAATGATCTGAAACTGCAAGCTGAGAATGATTTCACTAAATTCATAGACTGGTTTAATCACAAGTTGTTGACAATCAATTTTTAAAAAACCATGGCACTTTCACTTTCAAGCTACGTGAATGGATTACCTGACTTCGATACACTAGATATTCCATATAACAACCAAATCATTGAAATTAAACTGACAGATAAAATGAAATATTTAGGTGTCACAATAGATCGCCACTTGAGATGAAATATTCACATTGAACAAGTCAGTAATACGCTTGGGACAATGATATATAAATAAATTCAAATGTCTTACTAAAGTAATGAAAGTACCGCAATTGAAAATGGTTTATCTTGCCCTTGTTGACTCTAGGATAAGTTATGGTATATTAGGATGGGAAGGACTCGTTTCATAAAATCTGGAAAGGATCCGTATACTGCAAAAAAAATACTGAAAATTATTTTGAAAAAGGACCGTAACTTTTCAAGTGATGCTCTCTATGAAGAAAGCATAATACTTGACCCACGTCAGATTTATTTTTATTTAATGGCATTGTTTTGTCAAAAAAACAAGAATAAGTTCTTGCTTGTTTCCCATTCTCATGAGACCAGAAATAAAACCAATAAAAAATTTGTTCTCCCAACTTCAAATAAAACTGTTGGTCAAAAATATTACACCTTTTTTATCCCTAGAGTATTCAACTAACTTCCCAAGCACTTGAAAAGTATAGTTAATTATAATTTATTCAAATCTAAGCTTAAGCAATTTATTTTGATAGAAGATAGAAGAAAAATACACCATATAATAGAGAATGAACTGAACGTATAGAGTAGCACTTGAAATTCCATATTTGACCTTCTGCTTATGTTTATTAATTGCGTCTTTATAAGTATTGATATTGAAAATTGGAATTTGATGTTCATATTACTCTAAGTGGAATCCGTACTAGTAACAATTTTTTAGCGGACTGCTTTGGTAATTTATTACTGATAGGCATGCACTTACTGTTTGTTGAGAAAAGCATAATGTACTTCACCGAATTTGTTGCCAATGAATGATGTTCTGCATATTTCGCAAAAATCCAACGCAGACAGCCTCTTGGCTTTGCGATTTTGCGAATTTGTGCTGAACATTATTGGTATGTTTTAAAATAATATTATAATTATTGGAAATAATTTTTTATTGTATATATTATCCGCAGACAGCAGATTAGGCTTTGCGGACTCTTTTTGTTTATTTGTTCGATCATTTATGTATTTATTTCTCTATATTGTACAAATAAACATTCTTATTATTATATTATTATTAGTGCAGACCTCATGTGCCCAAACTTTACATTTTGTGCATTGCATCCATCGCTCCTTATAGACCGTCAGATAACGACAGATTTTGCTGACTCATTTTCTCTCTTCTGGGATTTTAACCACTGAAAATTGTGTCAGTGTTGAGCCCAAAAAATTAAAATTCAGCGATCGGACGTGTGCTAAGCATATAGAAAATTCATTTTCCTTTTGCAGAAAATAATTGTTTTTTTTTCTTAATTTTCTCGTTTATGGCATTTTAACACATGAATAGGTATAACAATCTAATAGTGAAAAACCAATGCCATAAGGTTTGCACGTACTCAAAGGGTTGAAATAGGGGCGCGATCTTGTGAAAAAATAGTTGGTTGCTGATGCATTTTCTCGCTTATGGCAATCAACAGAATGAAATTTAATATCGGTAGGAACCCGAAAAAAAATTTCCATAAGCCGGTCAGCAGCTGTTGAAGTATATTTTCCGGACGGAAAATTTCGTGAAAATTTTTGTCGTTTTCCGGCAAACTTTCTCGTTTATGGCATTTGAACCATATGATTCTGTTGATGGATAAACATCATAATAAAATTCCCATAAGCTTTGCATGTACCTCAAGAAAAGCCATAAGTTGTAAAGTTGTAGGAAAATTTGTGGAAATTTTTTCATTTTCTCGTTGATGGGAATTGGCATGTGGGAAGAAAATAGTATTTCAAGACCAGAAAAAAAAACCATAAGTCGGAAACATGATATAGATGTTTTATACAGTGTGGTCCGTTTAAAATGGAAGCACCCTTATAAATCATACTTTTTTCAACCGATTGGAATGCTTTTTTTCACTAGGTAGATAATCAAAAAGTCCACTGGTACACCAAATTTCATGAATGAATCATCATTTTCAGGGACAACTATACTTTTTTTTTCGAGGTAAAATGCTGAAAAGTTTATTAGCAATTTTTATGGGAGAATTAAATTTAAAAATATGCCGGTTAAATCAACCGACCATTTCAATTTCTACTCTTATCTAAAATTCAGAATACACCACTGGATTCAGGGAGTCTCAAAATATCACTGATCAGAATTTCATCAACATCTATTCATAAATAAGAAAATATCATTTTATTTAATGATTTTTCATTATTATTTATCACCAGTGATATTTCGAGACTTCTTAGTGTATTCCAAATTTTGATAAGAGTTCTGAAATTGAATTGGAGGGTTGATTAACCGGCATATTTTTTAAATTACATTTTTTTAATTTTTATAACTTTCTATTGATAGACGAGTTTCAACAAAATGTCAACAAGAACTATTTAAAAATGTCGCGAATCCAGTGGATTGGTGTGATTTGGTGTCCTGATGGACCTTTTGAATGACTACCTATTGAAAAAAAATCATTCCAATCGGTTGAAAAATTAAAGTTTTATATGAGTGCTTCCGATGTAATATTTTGTTGGTTCCTGCGTATCCTAGGAACCATATCACACTGGATATGTGTGTACAAGTCTCTCATATCCTAGCACTGGACTTATATGTACCGTTGTGACCTAAGATGATCTTCTAGATTATCATTCTCGGTTTCTCTAAAAACTACCCATAACATAGGTTCCTTGGAATTTCTAAAAATATTTGAAACCCCGAAAAAGTATGTTCTTCAATGGATTGGTGAATCTAAAGGGTTTTCAACTGAGCCCCTGATCCATTAAAAAAATGGGTGAATGACTGCCACCTTGAGGGGGGCGCAGGAGGGGTGATTTTTTTATGTCACAAAGTGTCTTTTCGAAAACATAACTCGACGTTTTTCTTAAAAAATAATAACGTAGAAAATGTATCCGTTACTTCAGGACCTTGCTGTATAAAACATCGTAATCATGTTTCCGACTTATGGCTGTTTTTTTTCTAGTCTTGAAATCAGTTTTTCTTCCTACATGCCGATTCCCATAAACGAGAAAAATAACAAAATTTTCTGTGTTTTTCTGCAAGTTTTTCAGTTTCATATAGTATGATAAGCACGAACTAGACTTATGGCTTTTTATATGACAGACTTTTACATTAATAAATTTCTATTGCACATTATTTCGTTCACGAGATAGTTTGCCTGAAAACGAAAAAAAACTTCACAAAATTTTCCGTCTGGAAAATATACTCCAACAGCTGACCGGTTTAATGGAAATTTTTTTCGGGTTCCTAACGATATTAAATTTCATTCTGTTGATTGCCATAAGCATTAACTGATCTTCTATCGTAGTATCAGTTAAAATAGCTGACGCTCTTTTTTCTTTACTTTCCAGTTATCAACTGAGGATTTTGCTGCAGCATTTGGCAAAGGTCTAATTTATTTACCAGTCTGTTTTTTTTATAGCCAATTCTAATCGACTGCCCTTCTTGTGTTACTTTTTTCTGATTACAGTATCGAAGTAGGGTTCTGTAGGGAATGTTATAATCAAATGAGGCTTGTCTTGCTGTTTTAATACGTGAAATAGCAATCTCATTTATTGCTTGCTCAGTAACATCTTTCTTCACTGTAGACCTATTAGTTCTTCTTTTATAATTCCTCATTTTATTCAAAAAACAGATAAAATGAAATCAGTTAGAATTACCTATCGTAAAAAATCTAATTTTAAAGTGAAGCCTAATAAAAATAATGTTATTTTTATCATTTTAATAAAATCAATTCCACTACAAATAAATACTCGGGGTTGTTTGGCACACTGCCTACCTGCCCCGTTTCAAATATGTCAACCGTCCCCAATGCACAAATAATCAAACATGGCGGTATATCAACACCAAAAGACAATTTAAATTATCATCAAATCTACGAAAACGCAAGACCTGACATAAGTCTTTGAGACTGCATTATAAAAAATTACTTATGTCGTACCTGTTTAACAATATACCTTGCGAAATAAGGAAAACGAAATTTACTCCATGTCACAAAAATTGAAAAAATGGCAATATCTTTTCTCAGACACTTCTCAAGCTACTGAGATCAAGAGGACATGAGTAGTTCAATCGGCTGAACGACGAGACGAAGAAGTGAGGTACTGCAGCAAACGTATAAAATATTCACGCACGCCAACCAACCCCGTGTGCCAACCAACCCCGGTCTCCCCTATTATGGAATCCAATTTCCGCGGTAAGAAAGGTTACGTTCCCAATTGTGGGGATAATCACAGCAAACGGCATAGATTTCCAATATTGGATGAGAATCTATTTGTTGTATATTTACAAACGATCATCCAAAACGACACTCGAATAGGGAATATGCAAGTGATTTAAATTGTCTTGACATTACACCTACACTATAAGTTTATCATTTAGTTTGTATTTAACTCCATAAAACTTCAATCAAAAAGTGCATAATAAGCGCGCGGAATTCAAATTTGCGAAACGCATCTCTATTGGTCGAAACGAAGAATGACGTCACGTTATGACATTTATCTTTTTCATAGAAAATTTGTTTTTATTCATATATTTGTAGTATTTTCCATTACATAGTGCGATTTTGGTCTAGTGACAATTGTAAATTATCAAGAGCAATGACTGAAAGTGGTTTTATCAAAGCACAATCCGACAATACCTGAGCTGAAAAGTAGTAATAGTTTATCAAATGATAGCTTTCCTTTTGTAATTTAGGTGAGGCAGGTATAAACAGAGTTATCTCCCGCTTGATATACAAAACATTTATACATACAAAACTTACTTCTGACCAATTCACTTCATGTTAACTATCGAAATGATCTTCACAACAATGTAAATGTGATATTGGAGATACTTCGCCTCTTTTCATAACCTTACACCTTTGTTTACGTATTTTCGCATCTCTTGGAACAGAAAAAAATACTTCATATGGTGTACTTATAATTATGTTTTGGCATTCCGGTACTAGACAATAACTATAAAATGGTTTTTTAGCATTTTCCATTATCGTAATAACGAATAAAACTACAAATCCCTTACCTAATTAATAACTGTCAATAGTGTCAATGGCTATAACTATAGAAAAGCTTGTTCATTGAAGACTGCTCTGGTTGATCGAGACCACTATCACACATGTTCATCTCTCTCTAACACTTGTACTGCATTTGTCTTACTCTTTTATAAAATATCAACTTCAAGCGAGTAGAGCAATCAGAGTACGTCTCAACGAACGACACTGAAGAAGAACAACACTAATCGCGCCATGTGACGTCATCCACAGCGCGCGAAAATGGAGGCGTTCAAAATAGGTCAAATTCAATCGGTATTTTATTAATTATTTTAAAAATTAATTCCAAGACTTTCAACCGTATTTATATTTTTTACTATGTTGTAACGAAGTAAAAAATTGATTAAACAAATAAAAAAAATTATGCATATTCCCTATTGAATGACTTTAATTAGGTCCTCCAGACTGAGTATTTGTACATAACCATTATACAATTCATTTTCTAAACAAAAGTCTTCATCAAAAAAGAATTATACATGTTAGATTTAGATCACTCAAAATCTTGTTTTTAAAAATTACTTCATTTGAATACATACGAATTTTTGTGTTGTTTGTTGTCTTCGTGTTGTTGGTGTCTTCGTGTTGTTGGTGTCTTCGGGTTGTTGGAAGATGAAATCCTTTAGACTGTGTCTACCCTGGGATGAGCAACGTTGGACGACTTCCGCGTGTTTCTCGGTGTCTTCTTGGACAACGGGATGAGCAGCGTACAGCGACTTACGCGTGTTTCTCAGAGCCACAGAGACCGTCTTCTCATCTTGCGTGTTGGTTCTTTCCCTCGAAGTTTTGGTAACCACCCCCGTGTTAAGGATGTTTTTTCTTCGTTTTTCTTCGTTTTTCCTTCGATTAAGGGGGCCTTTCCCTCTGCTTATTTTTCTTCTTTTCGGCGTTGAGGGATCCTACCGACTGCGCCAATTTGTTAGATTTGGATCACTCAAAACCTTGTTTTTAAAAATTACTTTATTTGAATACATATAAAATATCAATACAATATATTTTAGGTGAACTTGTACGGACTAAGGCTTGAATACCAGTAAGTAATTCTGAAGCAATAAGTGATGCGACGCTCTTGGGTGTTCTTCTTATAGCCTCGTAGATGCTGAGGGCGTCCTCGGGAATCTACGTCTTGAATAAACAACTGGAATTGCGCTGGAAACAGATCTTGATCGTCAGCGACATCCTGGCACCATTGGAGTAACTTTGTAGATAACTGCGCACTTTGGAATAACGGTCCATTGTATTTTTCCACATAAGAGCTCCCATCATTTTGAAAGAATTGGTGCTTTGGGTGCAACAACTTTTAGGCAAAAGTTTTGTTGCTTGAAGTTAGGTTCAATTGGAGTTCTTCTTCTTCGATGTCTTCTTCAATATGGATGTTTAGCCGTTTCCTCAAAGGGATGAATCTTGATAAGGCTCTGAATGTTTCTCCTGGGGGTCTTGGGTGTTGATCATCATTTCTTGATGCTATTATTCCAAGTTTTACAGCACGATTTCTATTACATTTACAGAAAATATATGATATTATCAAAATACATATTAGTACAATAATTATAAAATAGGTAAACCAAGATATATGCTTTGTTACAAAAGGTTCATTAATAATTCTATCAAGATCTTCTGAATATTGATCCAATTTGTGTTGTGCTATATTTAAATCATCAACGTTCAATTTGCTTAATTTCATTGGTTTAATTTTGGAAGATATTTCTTTTCTGGTAAGTGATTGCAACAAGGAATTGAAATTGTATGGTTGTTATGCGTTAATTTTTTTTCAAATTTCAAAAGAGTTTTTGATTATACTCTAGTAATACCAATAAATTCAGGTTGCAACTCCAAAATTGAATTTCTTTTTATTACTTTTGACACTGGTTCAAATCCTGAACATTTCATTGTAATTGGAATTGGATCTGATAAAGTTATGAGCCATATAATTGGATCTAAAGTAAAAACATTATAATCTTTAGCAAATAATAAAGAAGTTTGGCAACTTTTAGGAAGTTGTAATAAATGTTTAAAAATCTGTGCTTCACATATAGCATTGCTGTCAATAGGGTATGGCAAAATATTTGAACATAATTTAAAATTATAGCCAATATCTTTACAATAATTAAAATTTTCAAAAATAAAATATAACATGGAATCATCATCTTTTGCAATATGATTCGTCGTTAAAATATGGTGAAGTCGTGTCCTGTTGTCAAGGATTGGAATAGGGTATAGTTGAAAACTTCAGGTTCAACAATGGGGATTTTAAAGATAAAAACAACTCTGTTTTCAGTTTGAAAAGCTTGTTGTTAGATTAAGTCCAAATATTGAGAAATTGATGTTATTTTGATTGGTTAAGGTAACTTATGAGTTTCCATCAATTGTACGACTTCTTGAAGGTTATACAATAAATCGTTTGGTATTATGATTGAAGAATGAATTATTCTCAATCTCGCAAATGTGATAGAATTCAGAATATCATCAAGATATGATTCTATATATAAATAACTTTCCATAAGTTCTTCAAAAATCTCTAATGTTCTTGTTTTTGCTTCCATTAGGTTGAAATTATCTGTATCATCGGCAATAAGGTTGTTAATTTCCTTGATATCTTCATTAAAAGTGACTTCATCAATTTGGAGTTTTTGAATGGTATTATTAAAATTCTTAATAACTGAAGTTACTACTGAAATTTGATTTTTCATAAAAATTTTTAATTCATGTTCATCATGGTTAATTCTGTTAATACAATCATTGAAATATTCGCCATCGCTGCTGTCTAAATTTTCTGAAATTGCTTTCCATACGGATCCTAAACCGTTTATTAATCCGCGTTTTACTCGACTACGAAAGTTCGGTGTATCTAAAAATACTTCTTGCAATTTCAGCACAAGGGAATCTGCTAACTGTGTTAATATGCGTTTTAACATCTGCATAAAAAATTTCATTCGTGCACTTTCATCTTCTGCAAAGTTACTAACTAATGTATTCAATATATTATTATTTTGCTCTAATGCATTCCTTATCGAAGTTAAGTATTTATAAACTAAGAATATCCATTTATCATTGCTGGTTTTTATTTGATCTCGCTCAAAGTAATAAATGCCTTTTGTATTGTTGATAGGGACAACGGAGTATTGTCCGAAAGGGGATGTAATGGCAACTGCAAATATCGCGATGAGCAGCATCCTAAATCTGAAAATAAATAATCATAGTAAGGTTTCATTCTATCGAAATTTATTTTGGATTCTTGATTTGAATTTAAATTTTTAATAAGGCTGAGTTTTTATAAACTTCAATTCATTTTTTAAGTTTATTACCTATCTGCGATTCTTTAACGTAAACCTTGTCTTTTATTTTATAGTCAGAAGGTTCATGTTTAATGTCTTTATCAAATGTTTGCTTTGCTTTTTCTTTTCTTTGCTCTGTTCTAGCGCGAGCTATTTTATATTGAATTCTATTGTTCATATCTCTCACATATTTTGTAATGAGGTCTTTCTCATTATAACGGGGGTATGGGATTCTACTCGCTGTATGTCCGAATATTAATTCGTAAGGGTTGAATCCGTGAATTTTATTTTTAGTTGTATTGTAACATATGATGGCGAAGGGTAAAATGTCTGAGGGATGGTCGTTTGGACTTTCTGCTACGTGTGATCGTATCATTTCCATAAGTGTAGCATGATAGCGTTCTATACTTCCATTAGTTTGGGGATGATCTACACTAGAAAAAGTTAATTTGACGTCATATAAACTACAAAGGTCTATCATCAAATGATTATTGAATTCTTTTCCACTGTCACAGTGTATTCTTTGTGGGGTTCCATAATGTTGGAAATAAATACAAAATGAATTTATTACAGATTTTGCAGATTTATCTTCAAGTGGATAAGATTGAACGAATATTTTTAATTTATCTGAAATTGTGAGTGCATAATTTTTTATTGGGATCTCTATAATGTCTATATTAATTCTTTCAAATAGAACTTTTGGAGTTTCAGTTATAATCATCTAATTGTCTGACTTTTTTCTACAAATTTTTGTTTTCTGGCAGATTTCACATTCTTTTAGATATTTTTCAACATGTTTAATTAATCCTTGCCCATTATATCTTTGTTTAATTCTTCATATAGTTTCATTATTAACTCTGTGCATGTTTGCTTTTCCATTATGATAATTTGATCCTTATCTGGGGTTTGAACTACATCTTGGCAAATTTGAAATTTAGTTTCGTCGACTTTGGCTAAAATATAAAAAAGCATTTCTTGAATTGGAAGATCTGGGTTATTTTCCACATGATATGTTTTTGATGGTTCGAATAAGTGTTTATCTTTATAAAGTGAGGTGAACATATACTCAATAGCTTTCGTAGGGTCGAAAGGTACTGGGATTATGTACTACTTTCTGTTTTTCACTGATAGACTGTTTAAAAAATTTATTTTATTATAAGAAAATAAATCATATTCTTCTTCTAATATATCTTCGAAAATATTCTCATGTAATTCGGTTGGTTTATGTTCTTGGGGAAAAATTATAACAATTTTATGAGTTTTATCTAATAATTGAACGTTTGAAAACTCAAATTTGGAATAGTCGATCAAAGATTTTGTTTTGTAGAGCTTCACAAAGTTTCTATGTTCTTCTAAAACTGTTTCAGGTGCAACTACTGTTTCTGTATCTGATATTTCTTCTTGATCCTCATTTGCCATGAGTGTTTTTGATTGAAATTTTGCACATTGACTAAAATGATTCACTTTGATACGTGATAAAGCATCTGCGTTTTTATTTATCATTCCAGGATGTATATTAATTCATAAGAATATTCTTCAAGTTTGAGCCGCCATCTAGCAAGTCTGCTACCGGGATCTTTTATTCAAAATAGCCATGTTAGTGGTCTATGATCAGTTACAGAAATAAATATTCTTCCGAATAAGTACGGTCTAAAATGTTTTACCGCCCATACTATTTCTTCTTGAGGCATACGCGATTGGAAGGTCTTTTTTGATGATTCCTTGAGAAAGTATTGCTCCTATAGCAAAACTACTGGAATCTGTCGTTAATATAAAGGGTTTGTTGAAATTGGGATATATTAGAATAGGGCTTTCTGTTAGGTAATTTTTCAAAGTTTCAAATGCATTTTTACATTCTTCACTAAAATTAAATGATACATCTTTTTGTAGTAGGCGTGTTAAAGGTTTCGTAATTTTTGAAAATTTTTAAATAAATCTTTGGTAATATCCGGTAAGTGATAGAAATGATTTTATTTCTTTCTCATTTTTCGGTTCAGGGAATTCTTTTACACATTCAATTTTATGAGAATTGGGTCTAACTCCTTCTTTTGTGATTAAATGTCCAAGATATGCAACTTCTTTTCTAAGAAATTCACATTTATTGGGTTGAATTTTTAAGTTAGCTTTTCTTAATCTTTGAAAAATTTCTGTTAGTCTAAGAATATGTTCGTGAATGGTTGCTGAATGAATTATAATGTCATCCATATAGACTAGGCATCTTTCATTTTGTATTCCTAATAAAATATTGTCCATGACTCGTTGGAAAGTACTTAGTTTATTATTTAAACCAAATGGCATGCGACAGTACTCGTAATGACCATTTTCTACTGAAAATGCAGTTTTTGAAATGTCTTTAGAATCGATTTCTATTTGATGAAAGCCTGTAGCTAAGTCAAGTGTTTTAAAGTATTGACATTGTCCTACTTGGTCAAGTGAATCAGTAATGTTTGGTATAAGGGTATTTACCATCAATGGTTAGTTCATTAAGTTTTCTATAATCAATTACTACTCTCCATTTTTGTTGTCCTGAGGCATCCATTTTTTGGGGACAATCCAAATTGGGAACGTCCGTGCCCAAGTAACAATTTCAGTTTTGTGATAGCCCTCAGAAGGTTCTGAAGACCGTAACAATAACAGCATCGATAAAACTGCTTTGCTGTAACGACATCTATAAAACCTGCTTAAAGCTTCTATAAATCTACGAGGGCCCACTCCTATGAAGGTTCTCAGGGCTATTTTGAAATGCAAGCATAAAACCTGTTTGCTTTATTCGCAGGATTCTTAATGACCTCCTGAGGACCATTATAAAACCAAATCATTGGCTGTTATAAACCTGTATGTCATCAAAAAAATCCATTTGGCATCAAAATATCTTTTTTTGGATGAAATTGGGTATGAAAATATTACATAAATAACTACAGCCAAAACGGACTTAAATTAATCTAATTCTTCAGTTGCGAAAAATAGGGCGACTAATTTACAAGCAAAAATATAATGATGGTGTCCTGGCCGTGATATATGAAGAATATGTAGGTATTCAACAACGTGAAATGTCTAAAATCATCTGCGAATGAATTTTTTTTAACAAAATAGCATCAGTTGGGTGGTAAATCTGCAACGCGCCCCAATAATAACACGAAATTAAGAAAATAAACAAAATATCACATAAAATTATAAAATTATTTTGACTCATATCTTTCCGGGAATGATTTGTACTATATCTAAATACAAATGAATACCAGTAATTGTGTATTTCCTTTCCGTCATACACACCAAATTGCAAGAAACATGAATTGAAATTAGGCTCTCTTTAGTTGTTCCCTCTGGTTGAAATAAAATATGGCTAACCTACCTTTACTCTATTTAAGCTGCACATATTGCCGTCATAAAGTCGTTTCTCCTCAAAATAAACCATTTTAAAATCATTTTATCCTAAAAAAGTACGTTTGGTATTATTTAATCCAATTTCCAAAATATTTCAACTGTCAATTGTCAATCCCGCCTGATATTCGTCTTTTCGTGATCGACGTGGTCAGTATACTCAGTATACTCCCATGATAAGTATTTGGTGTCTAAGTCTTGTGAAACTTTTAATTATTATTTATTTTTTCCAGTTATCTTTACCCAATGTGATTTATTTATTACCGGTTAGGGGGAGCTACTAGCATTCAAGTAGAAATAGTTTTATGCTTTGATTTTATAGCGGTTCTCGAGAGTACATCGCAAAACTTTTATAAAACCTCATCGTTAGTTTTATTACAGAACCATTGCATGGACTCGAGGAGTGCTATAAAACCATCACAAAACTAAGTTTCTATGTGGATTATTTAAATACCAAAAAGGTTTATCGTGTATGTGTATAAGCCACTGTAAAACCATAATAAAAACAAAAATATACTTAAATGCTGGATGGTTTTATCTTATAGCCTTCAGGAGTGTTTTGAAACTGATTGATAAATCTGTTTGCTCAGGTAGCGTATTAGGAATAATATATGACCTGCATAAATCGAAATGGGCATTACCTAACCTTCATGAAACTTTCATAAAACTAGGATAAATCCAAATAACATTTAAATTGTTACTTGGGTGGGGATATAGAAGGTTGTACAATTCCTTGGTCAAGCATTTTTGAAATTTGTGTTTTAACTTCATTTTTATGGATCTGTGGATATCTATAAGATTTTGTATGAATTGGTTTCGCATCGTTGGTATCAATAGTATGTTTAATCTCGTTAGTAAAAGTCAGTTTATCACCATCTAGATAAAATATATCTGAGAATTTTAGGCATACTTCAGTAATTAATACATTTTCTTCTTCATTAAGATGTTCAATTCTAAACTGTTTTTTAATTTCGTATTCTCTGTCTACTTGTGTATCAGATTGAAAGTCATTTTCTGGGTTAAAGTTCATAATTGATTCTGTATCCATAATAGGTTATAGTATCAAGTCGGAAAAATTTACTGTTTTTGGAATGTTATTACCATTAGCAATTGTTGTGAAAATTTCTCCTTTATTGTTTATTTTTACAAGGGCGTTAGGAAGACGAACTTTCCTTTTTCTTGAGCTACCGGTATAACATCGCTTCTTAAATTTGTTGTTAATTTAATTACTTGTTCTATTAGGGGTTTAATAAAAATAGTATTATCAATTTGGGTATTTCCTTTTGTTCTATGCCAATATGTTTTGTCTTTTTCAATTCAACTATAAAAAGTGGGACAGTTTTAAAATTTGTTTTCATAATTTTGTGTTTAATATCTACGACTCCGTCATATTGTTCTAAAAATTCTGCTCCTAGTAATCCATCAAATTCTATGTCTAAATCGTGTACGCATCATTTGTGAAAATCAGTGTCTGTGAAAGGTATCATAACCGATTCAGTAATTATAATTTTTTCATCCGTTATTCCACGAATTGGTAAATTTTCTTTATTTCTCAAATTATATTGTTCAACAAATTTTGGTTTTAATATTGAAATTCCTGCTCCTGTGTCTATTAAAAATTTAAATTGATTTGTAATGTCCTTCATGTAGTATAAATTATTAGGATTAACAGAATTTGAATTAATTTCTGAAGATTGTTTTGTATTAGGTTCGTGCAATTGATACGCTCCGGTGTTTTGCCTTGAATCTGCAACAATTTTGTTTGTTCGACAAGATTGCTCAAATTCTTCGTCGTAGTTTCTTCTTGGTTCGTATATTCTATTGCTGCAGGTCTGTCTAGAGATAGACGCGAATGAAAATCCTGATTGTTTGGTTCTTCATAATACGATTCATTATTAAAATTGTAATCATCATTTCGCAAGTCTGCATAATAATTAATTGTCATTGAGTTCATGTTGAAAGTAAAAGTTATCATTTGGTTCTTCAAAATAATTTATTTCATTGAAATGGTGTGTTTGATGGGGTGGGTTTTTGGAAAGGAGTTTTTTTTTAAATACTGGCTGTCTTGGTTGAAATCTTCTGAAATTTTGTGGTTGACTTCTTTGAAATTGGTTAGGTCTTTGTTGAAAATTTTGGAATTAATTTATTCTTTGTTGGAATGGTTGGAAATTTTGGGAAGTTGGTGTTACATGTTGAGGATTTTGAAAACTTTGAGGATTTCTGTTGAAATTTGGATCATAATTTACAGGTTGTTGGAAATTTCTTGGAATTTGTGGATTATTTGGACGTACATTTCTTTGAATTTTTCTTTGTTGAGTATTGAAAGTATTTTGATTTCTACCCTGGTTATATTTTTTTGTTTTGAAATAAGATAGTTGTAGTTCTCGTTTTATTCTTAGAGGTGCTTCTATCATGTTCGCTGGGTTACTTGCTCGAATAATATGTCCAAGCTTGGGTTCTAATCCTGTTAGAAGTGTATACAACACCATAGATTCGATGAGTGTTGATTGTGCCGCTTTCTGTAGTGGTGTTAAATTTGATTTCTGAATGCAGGAAAGCATTTTCGCGTTATGTGTTTCTAGTCTAGAGAAAAATGTTAGAGCGTTTTCTCTATTTGCTTGTTTTAATCATTGCAAATCTTGAATAAGTGATGTTAAGTCTCTAGCGTCACCAAAATGTTTTGATTTCTCCATAGGTTCCTGAATTTCTTGAATTTATCAATTGAGAAGCTTTTAATTTCAATTAATTTTTTATATGGATAGTCAAAAGAACTTTTTGTTGACCTACTGCTGTTTGTTGTGCAGCATCGCAAGCATTTAAAAATGTATTTAATGTGATTGGATCTCCATTATTTTCAGGAATGATTGAGAATATTTTCAAATAATATTTTCAGATGATTTGTAAGGTACTAATTCTGCCGGAACGACATTTTGAGTTGTTTTTCCTTAAGTTGGTTGACGAAAAATTGGGAAAATTGTCAGAGTTTGGGTAATTGTCAAAATTAGAATGAAAAAAAATTCAAAAATAGCTTTTTCAAATTTTGAAATCTCTCAGTTTGAAAATTCAAAAATACTTCTTAAAATAATGACTAGATGATTCAATGTTACTTATACTATTTTCTTACAGCTAATTTTTGTGTTGTTTGTTGTCTTCGTGTTGTTGGTGTCTTCGTGTTGTTGGTGTCTTCGTGTTGTTGGTGTCTTCGTGTTGTTGGTGTCTTCGGGTTGTTGGAAAATGAAATCCTTTAGACTGTGTGAACGTAGCTACCCTGGGATGAGCAACGTTGGACGACTTCCGCGTGTTTCTCGGTGTCTTCTTGGACAACGGGATGAGCAGCGTACAACGACTTACGCGTGTTTCTCAGAGCCATAGAGACCGTCTTCTCTTTTGCGTGTTGGTTCTTCTCCCTTGAAGTTTTCGTAACCACCCCCGTGTTAGGGATGTTTTTTCTTCGTTTTTCCTTCGTTTAAGGGGGCCTTTCCCTCTGCTTATTTTTCTTCTTTTCGGCATTGAGGGATCCTACCGACTGCGCCAATTTGTTAGATTTGGATAACACAAAACCTTGTTTTTATAAATTACTTTATTTGAATACATATAAAATATCAATACAATATATTTACGTGAACTTGTACGGACTAAGGCTTGAATACCAGTAAGTAATTCTAAAGCAATAAGTGATGCGACGCTCTTGGAGGTTCTTCTTATAGCCTCGTAGATGCTGACTGGGCGTCCTCGGGAATCTACGGGAATAATCAACTGGAATTGCGCTGGAGACAGACTTTAATCGCCAGCGACATTCTGGCACCATTGGATTAACTTCGTAGATAACTGCGCAATTTGGAATAAAGGTCCATTGTATTTTTTCATATAACATCCATGACAACAATATCAACGGAACAAGTTCAATAAGATAGAACATGTTGCCAATGCAACCATGGAAAACATTTAGGATTCTACACTATTTAAATGTGGATTGAGCAAGTGAAAAATCCAGTGTTTCTGTAGAATTAATTGGAACATATCCATAGAACGAATGTTGTGTGTGATACTCACTTTCCCAACGATTTCAAACTATTCTCCAAACGAGGATTGATTGCAAAAGCATACCCAACGTTATTTTTGCCAGGTAATTAATTTGATTTCATGGTTCGAAGGCAACTAATACACATGCTTTCATCAAATCACGTTTTAAAGTACAAAAATTAAATTAAATAACCCCTAACTTATACTTTCACTTTGTCTACCAGTACAAAAATGAAAATTTCCAATGTCTGCAAATTCAGATAGCAGAGATAGGTATAGTCATGGTATCAAGTCTTCTTGGCTTGGGTTTAGAAAAGAGTGACAAATAGAGTCCTTGAACCACTACTTCAATCGAAGATATGTTTTTTTTCTAGTTAACAATCCTGTACCTCTCTGAAGATAAATTGCAGAAATGAGTTTTGAGGAGACGGTAGTTCTAAAACAGAATTACTACCGAGATATTGACAATACCTAATATATACCAATTTTTCTTGTTATATGAAAATATAATTTTTGAATGCAAAGACTGGTCTCCATAAACTTGTGGTTATTTCTAATTCGGAGATTATACATCATTTATTTTTCAGAGTCTTCCAGAGCTGTCCCTGAAGGAAATGTCATTACCCTAAAGAGAACTAAAAGAGCTTCAGTTGTTTATATCGCTTTTGGTAATTACTGTATATATATATATATATATATATATATATATATATATATATATACATTACTAAGTTCATGGGTTGAACCGCGTTGAGAGTTTATAACTCGACGTTTCGGCTCCAGCTTTGGAGCAATTTTCAAGAGTGTGACTGCGAGGCCTCTATCTGCCTACTCCTCGAGTCGTGGTCTTGAGAGATATCAAGGTCTCAACCTGCCTACTCCTTGTTCTCAAAAGACGATCCGATGTTGGTTGCACTGTAGTATTTATAGGTGGTTGGCTACCTGGAGGTGGGCGGGTCTTACGGGTTTTCTCGTTTGTCTTGTCTGCTGGTGCCTGCTGTGTAGTTGGAGTTAATGGGATAATAATTGATTGCGGATAAGTTTCACGTGGCCTGGTAATTACGGTTGGAAGAAGGGGCTTCCAAATGGGGTTCAATTTACGGCTATCATTTTGGAAGCCCCTTCTTCCAACCGTAATTACCAGGCCACGTGAAACTTATCCGCAATCAATTATTATCCCATCAACTCCAACTACACAGCAGGCACCAGCAGACAAGACAAACGAGAAAACCCGTAAGACCCGCCCACCTCCAGGTAGCCAACCACCTATAAATACTACAGTGCAACCAACATCGGATCGTCTTTTGAGATCAAAGAGTAGGCAGGTTGAGACCTTGATATCTCTCAAGACCACGACTTGAGGAGTAGGCAGATAGAGGCCTCGCAGTCACACTCTTGAAAATGGCTCCAAAGCAGGAGCCGAAACGTCGAGTTATAAACTCTCAACGCGGTTCAACCCATGAACTTAGTAATGTACATATTTCTGACCGCGGAAACCTTTCCGAACATATATATATATATATATATAAAAGTTGCTCATTTTTTAATCATTTTCAAAATCACTGGGTGATTTGCCTCAGCGACGAGTTTTTTTAAACGAAACACCCTGTATTTTTTATTCGGAATTTATTTCGCCAACGTTGACGTCTACAGCGCTGTAAAAAAATTGGAATTGGTTGCGGCGTTGCCAAGTTATAATTGAAAAACCTATTTTTACCACTATTGAAGAGTCATGTTGAATTGGGCATGGAATATTCATTTATCCAAATTTTTTAAATATTTTTGGCATATAGTAGTAGCAAGGTATTACCCAGTAATTTTGCGTCATGATCCTTCACAGGGTGCTGAAATTTGCATTTGGAACATTGTAAGATTCAGACGACGTTCATGTCTATGACGTCATTATTTCAACGCTAAAATGAAAAGTATTTAAAACGGCCCAAATAATTTTAAAAAAATGATACGTCAACACCAACTTTTGATATGGCTTCTGGATTTCACCAAATAAAAGTGCATCCCGAATCGGTAGAAAAACTGGCTTTTGTCACTCCAGAGGGCCAGTACGCATATTAACGTATGCCATTTGGCGTGACAAATACGCCCTCTATCTTTCAACGTGCGATTAATATTGCTTTGCGTGATGAAATCCAGAAGAGCATTGCACTAGTGTACATGGACTATACTTTCACTGTCATTGACAAAACAAGAAGGTCTCAAACACTTAAGGTTAGTGTTAAAACTTTGAGGTATCACGGGTTTTTCGTGAATATCAAGAAATGTGCCTTTCTATTAGAACAAGTGGAATATTTGGGACGAGTCATATCGAATGGCCAAGTAAAAAAAAAAGTGAGTTTTCTTGCGAATGTATTACGCGTACAAGCCGACGTAACAGAAGAATGGAGCTCCATGGTATCCCGTATCCAGCACGTAGTCAATTCAACGGTTCATAAAACAACAAAAAGAACCCCTCTACATTGTTTGGTTGTGATGATCGATTGCCGAAGATAAAACGTATTATTGACAATGCTTCAGAAGACAAACTTCCCTTGGCTGATGCTCACCGCGAAAAATGGAGACAATTCGTAAATACACGCATACAAATAAATACAGTTTCCCAATAAGATCATGCGAAGAAGAAGCTTTCAGCAGTATCAAAATGTTTCAACGTCGATGACTACGTATTGATTTCAAGAGATTCTCTGAAACCGAAGAAATTAGAATCGGGCTGGAGAGGACCCTACAAGGTGGGTTGACACCTCGGCCTTCTCGCAAGGTGCTTTGACACCTCGGTCTTTCTGGCAAGGTGGGTTTACACCTCGGCCTTCTGGCAAGGTGGGTTTACACCTCGGCCTTCTGGCAAGGTGGCTTCACACCTCGGCCTTCTGGCAAGGTGGTTTGACACCTCGGCCTTTCTGGCAAGGTGGGTTTACACCTCGGCCTTCTGGTATGGTGGGTTTACACCTCGGCCTTTCTGGCAAGGTGGGTTGACACCTCGGCCTTCTGGAAAGGAAGGATGGCACCTCGGCCATTCTGGCAAGGTGGGTTTACACCTCAGTCTTCTGGCAAGGTGGGTTTACACCTCGGCCTTCTGGCAAGGTGGGTTCACACCTCGGCCTTCTGGCAAGGTGGTTTGACACCTTGGCCTTTCTGGCCAGCTGGGCTGACACTCAGGCCTTTAGGGCAAGGCTAGCTGACATCTGAAATGCATATGTTTGCATTGGGATTTCAAATATAAAATTTACCTCTTTGCAGAATGACGAAGTTTTGAATAACAATCAGAAAAAGTCAGGATGAAACCGAGCTTGTTGGGCCGAGAGCGTCCCAATCTCAAGATGGCCGTGTTGGCATCTAGCCCTGAGTAGGAGACCTGTCACCGTAGACAGTCACAAATCAGGTCATCGCAGACACGTCCAGGTATTAATTCAAGTTGTCAAGTCAGTGAATAAATACGTGCCCTGTCAAACGATTACATGTTTTGGAGTTTGTACCGTTATACCTTTGAGTAAATTGTTTATATGTGATATAATCCAACAGAATAGGAACATTTACAGGCTCTCCAAGTTGGAATTAAAAACAAATTTAAAAAAAAAATTGATCCAAAATACTACTTTCACACTGATTTTTTGCAGACTATGAATTAATTTTTCGATATACATTTCTATTATTTGTGTACTGGCATATCAAACATCGCAACAATCGAATATACCTTGAATTTATTTAAAATTTTGCTGAATTCCCACCCGAAACCAGCGTAGTAAAGGAATATTGTTTGTATAATTATGTAGAGTTTGTCTCCTTCAAGTTAAATGGAGATTTGGATTGCGGGAATAAAGACAATAAAAGTTTCCCAAATTTTTGAAATTGTCCTCACTCTCGCATTCCAAATCTCCATTGCTTGTATTGTAAAAATTGCCAAATAATACATATTTTATGTCGAGCTGTTTTTATTCGAAGTATTCCAAATAATAATGTTTGAGGTTGAGATAAAAGAAAAACAAGTAATAGAGGAATCAAAGCAAATGAAAAACTCATTACAGAAGTTGTTCAAAATGTCTTTCATTCTGATTGATACAAGCCTCAAATCGCATTTTGAAATTTTCCCTTACGTTGAACAACATGATCGGTGTTATACTTCGAAAGGCATCCCGAATCCTTTCTTTCATGTCATCAATCAATGGTGGTAGCAGGTATATGATAAACCATAGATTTCACGTGACCACATGAAAAATGTCCATACTGGTCAAGTCGGGAGATCTCGCTGGTTATTGGATTAGTTCTCTCCGACCTATCCATTTTTGAGGAAAATATTGTTCAAGATGGTTCCGAACTTCTCTATGATAGTCTGCAGGTGCACCATCCAATTGAAAATACGTGTTCTGTTGAATCACCAGTGGAATATGCTGAAGTAAGTTGGGCAGATCACCTTGTAAAAAACGCTAGAAGAAAATCGGCCCAATAACGTAATCGTGGAATATACCTCCCCAAAAATTGAGCGACCACTTATGTTGGAAGTTAGAAACTAGAACTGCATGCGGGTTTTGAGTAGCATAACAGTGGAAATTATGACGATTAACGAAACTATTTCTGTGAAATGTTGATTCATCACTGAACAGCAATTTTTTGAAAAATGAAGGGTTTTCACTTATTTTGTTTCGTGCCCATTGACAAAATGTAACTCGTCTTCCATAATCATTTTCTGTAAGTTCTTGTAGGAGTTGAAGATGGTATGGATGAAATTTTGGGTTTTTGTGGGACTTTATTCCTCTAACACGTAGTGTCGGACCCTCAGTTACTGATAAAGCGATTGCAAATTCATTTTCTTCTGTCAAAACAGTTTTTTCCCTTGTAGATTTTTCATAATTTACAGTTCCTGTTCGCTCAAATCTATCTTTCAATCTTCTGAAGCATATTTCTTGAGGGTGTCGTCTCTTAGAAAAGTTTTGGGCATATATTCTAGAGGCTAACAGACAATTACCATGGCTTTCTCCCAAAGTGTACATCATGCTTATCAATCCTTCCTGAGAATAATTCATTTCAAACACTTAACATCAAACACTCAAAAGTTTCGAAACTGAATTAAACGAAAGTGTCAACAAAACGATCAATTTTTTTTTCATGGCTAGTTGAGAAGGTAGGACGCGCAGAGAGACTTTTAAGGAACAATTTTAAAGATTTCCGTGTGTGAGTGTGTGGGTGCGTGTGTGTTTGTAAATATTTCAGGTATTTTTCAGTGTATAATTGTGCTCCAGTGGGATTTTTGGAAGACTAGATGATAAATAATGGGTTGACGATCTGAACTAAAGAATGTAATCAAAATAGAAACACTTTGAATTAGGTTCAACGGTTTGAGCAGGCCATTGGATGAACTACCTTTAGACCACTATTTTGACGGCCTTCAGACTACTGTTTTGAAAGCAGACGTTGCTTTTGACATGTTTATTTGTTTCACATAGGTACATATGATTTAAATCAAATATATATATATATATATATATTTATATATATATATATATATATATATACCTTACTAAGTTCATGGGTTGAACCGCGTTGAGAGTTTATAACTCGACGTTTCGGCTCCTGCTTTGGAGCCATTTTCAAGAGTGTGACTGCGAGGCCTCTATCTGCCTACTCCTCGAGTCGTGGTCTTGAGAGATATCAAGGTCTCAACCTGACTACTCCTTGATCTCAAAAGACGATCCGATGTTGGTTGCACTGTAGTATTTATAGGTGGTTGGCTACCTGGAGGTGGGCGGGTCTTACGGGTTTTCTCGTTTGTCTTGTCTGCTGGTGCCTGCTGTGTAGTTGGAGTTAATGGGATAATAATTGATTGCGGATAAGTTTCACGTGGCCTGGTAATTACGGTTGGAAGAAGGGGCTTCCAAATGGGGTTCAATTTACGGCTATCATCTTTAATGTTCAGGCAATCAGGCCGTTTTTCGATTTCGATGGCTTCTCTGATAAAACGAGAAGTTCTTGAACGTACTGGGGCGATGGTTTTCGTTTTCTCGAAATCTATGGGGTGACCCGTTTGGATGAAATGAAGAGCTAATGCGGAGCTGGTGTCTCGATTTCTAACTGAAAGGGAGTGTTGATAGGATCGAAAATGGATCTGTTTCGAAGTTTCTCCTATATAAGAGTGGGGGCAGATAGAACAGGGAATTTCGTAAATACCATGGTCTTCGTTGGGAATTTTGTCTTTTGTTGGTCTGATGAGGTGTGATAGTTTTTGTTCTGTGGTAAAGATGGTTTTGATATTTGCTTTTCTGAAAAGTCGACTGATTTTGTCCGTCACCCCTTTGATGTAAGGGAAGAAGACTTTGGATGGACGGTCTTCAACTTGTGGTTCGTTTTTGGTTACTAATGGTTTCTGAAGCTGTTTTTGGATGTTTCTGTCTATGTGGTCTGGTCTGTATCCGTTTTGTAGGAGGGCTTGTTTTACGTTGTGAAGTTCGGATTGTCTGTTGTGGTCGTCGGTTAGTCGGATGGAGCGAGATATTAGAGTATTTACGACTGAGTTGAGTTGTGAGGGATGATGGTGGGACTTGGAGTTGAGATATCGGTTGGTGTGGGTGGGTTTTCTATAAACCGTGTACGAGAAACCTTGTTGAGGATTTTTAGTGAAAAAAAAATCCTCAACAAGGTTTCTCGTACACGGTTTATAGAAAACCCACCCACACCAACCGATATCTCAACTCCAAGTCCCACCATCATCCCTCACAACTCAACTCAGTCGTAAATACTCTAATATCTCGCTCCATCCGACTAACCGACGACCACAACAGACAATCCGAACTTCACAACGTAAAACAAGCCCTCCTACAAAACGGATACAGACCAGACCACATAGACAGAAACATCCAAAAACAGCTTCAGAAACCATTAGTAACCAGAAACGAACCACAAGTTGAAGACCGTCCATCCAAAGTCTTCTTCCCTTACATCAAAGGGGTGACGGACAAAATCAGTCGACTTTTCAGAAAAGCAAATATCAAAACCATCTTTACCACAGAACAAAAACTATCACACCTCATCAGACCAACAAAAGACAAAATTCCCAACGAAGACCATGGTATTTACGAAATTCCCTGTTCTATCTGCCCCCACTCTTATATAGGAGAAACTTCGAAACAGATCCATTTTCGATCCTATCAACACTCCCTTTCAGTTAGAAATCGAGACACCAGCTCCGCATTAGCTCTTCATTTCATCCAAACGGGTCACCCCATAGATTTCGAGAAAACGAAAACCATCGCCCCAGTACGTTCAAGAACTTCTCGTTTTATCAGAGAAGCCATCGAAATCGAAAAACGGCCTGATTGCCTGAACATTAAAGATGATAGCCGTAAATTGAACCCCATTTGGAAGCCCCTTCTTCCAACCGTAATTACCAGGCCACGTGAAACTTATCCGCAATCAATTATTATCCCATTAACTCCAACTACACAGCAGGCACCAGCAGACAAGACAAACGAGAAAACCCGTAAGACCCGCCCACCTCCAGGTAGCCAACCACCTATAAATACTACAGTGCAACCAACATCGGATCGTCTTTTGAGATCAAGGAGTAGGCAGGTTGAGACCTTGATATCTCTCAAGACCACGACTCGAGGAGTAGGCAGATAGAGGCCTCGCAGTCACACTCTTGAAAATGGCTCCAAAGCAGGAGCCGAAACGTCGAGTTATAAACTCTCAGCGGTTCAACCCATGAACTTAGTAAGGTACATATTTCTGACCGCGGAAACCTTTCCGAACATATATATATATATATATATATATATATATATATATATATATATATATATATATATATATATATATATATATATATATATATATATATATATATATATATATATATATATATATATATATATATATATATATATATATATTCGCCTGCATGTAGGCACTATGGTTTATGATTCATTTTCATAATCGGTATGTATTAATGTCCATTTACTGCGTAATTCTTCGATATCTCGAAAGCCATAACCTATAGAGAAAAACTTTTCAGTTACAAAAGTTGCTCATTTTTTAATCATTTTCAAAATCACTGGGTGATTTGCCTCAGCGACGAGTTTTTTTAAACGAAACACCCTGTATTTTTTATTCGGAATTTATTTCGCCAACGTTGACGTCTACAGCGCTGTAAAAAAATTGGAATTGGTTGCGGCGTTGCCATGTTATAATTGAAAAACCTATTTTTACCACTATTGAAGAGTCATGTTGAATTGGGCATGGAATATTCATTTATCCAAATTTTTGAAATATTTTTGGCATATAGTAGTAGCAAGGTATTACCCAGTAATTTTGCGTCATGATCCTTCACAGGGTGCTGAAATTTGCATTTGGAACATTGTAAGATTCAGACGACGTTCATTAGAATTTTTCAAATGGTATTTTTCTTCACAAATTTATTCCGACATCTTTCGCCTTTTTATCGTTTCAAAAAAATCAAAATCGGTTGCGGCGTTGTCAAGTTATGAGTAATTTATTTTTGTTTATCACTATCTCAGGGCTACTTATAAGACATGGTTCCTTTATTTCATTTGATTGTGGGAATATTGCCTGCCACATGACAATCGAGGTTTTACATAGATCATTCAGGTATTTCTGCGATATGTGCAAGGTCCAGATTTGAAATATTCCGTAATCTTGTTTGATTTAAATCATATGTACCTATGTGAAACAAATAAACATGTCAAAAGCAACGTCTGCTTTCAAAACAGTAGTCTGAAGGCCGTCAAAATAGTGGTCTAAAGGTAGTTCATCCAATGGCCTGCTCAAACCGTTGAACCTAATTCAAAGTGTTTCTATTTTGATTAAATTCTTTAGTTCAGATCGTCAACCCATTATTTATCATCTAGTCTTCCAAAAATCCCACTGGAGCACAATTATACACTGAAAAATACCTGAAATATTTACAAACACACACGCACCCACACACTCACACACGGAAATCTTTAAAATTGTTCCTTAAAAGTCTCTCTGCGCGTCCTACCTTCTCAACTAGCCATGAAAAAAAAATTGATCGTTTTGTTGACACGTTCGTTTAATTCAGTTTCGAAACTTTTGAGTGTTTGATGTTAAGTGTTTGAAATGAATTATTCTCAGGAAGGATTGATAAGCATGATGTACACTTTGGGAGAAAGCCATGGTAATTGTCTGTTAGCCTCTAGAATATATGCCCAAAACTTTTCTAAGAGACGACACCCTCAAGAAATATGCTTCAGAAGATTGAAAGATAGATTTGAGCGAACAGGAACTGTAAATTATGAAAAATCTACAAGGGAAAAAACTGTTTTGACAGAAGAAAATGAATTTGCTATCGCTTTATCAGTAACTGAGGGTCCGACACTACGTGTTAGAGAAATAAGGAAACATTTAGATATTAAGAAATCATCAGTAGCGAAGTCCCACAAAAACCCAAAATTTCATCCATACCATCTTCAACTCCTACAAGAACTTACAGAAAATGATTATGGAAGACGAGTTAAATTTTGTCAATGGGCACGAAACAAAATAAGTGAAAACCCTTCATTTTTCAAAAAATTGCTGTTCAGTGATGAATCAACATTTCACAGAAATAGTTTCGTTAATCGTCATAATTTCCACTGTTATGCTACTCAAAACCCCCATGCAGTTCTAGTTTCTAACTTCCAACATAAGTGGTCGCTCAATTTTTGGGGAGGTATATTCCACGATTACGTTATTGGGCCGATTTTCTTCTAGCGTTTTTTACAAGGTGATCTGCCCAACTTACTTCAGCATATTCCACTGGTGATTCAACAGAACACGTATTTTCAATTGGATGGTGCACCTGCAGACTATCATAGAGAAGTTCGGAACCATCTTGAACAATATTTTCCTCAAAAATGGATAGGTCGGAGAGAACTAATCCAATAACCAGCGAGATCTCCCGACTTGACCAGTATGGACATTTTTTATGTGGTCACGTGAAATCTATGGTTTATCATATACCTGCTACCACCATTGATTGATGACATGAAAGAAAGGATTCGGGATGCCTTTCGAAGTATAACACCGATCATGTTGTTCAACGTAAGGGAAAATTTCAAAATGCGATTTGAGGCTTGTATCAATCAGAATGAAAGACATTTTGAACAACTTCTGTAATGAGTTTTTCATTTGCTTTGATTCCTCTATTACTTGTTTTTCTTTTATCTCAACCTCAAACATTATTATTTGGAATACTACGAATAAAAACAGCTCGACATAAAATATGTATTATTTGGCAATTTCTACAATACAAGCAATGGAGATTTATAATGCGAGAGTGAGGACAATTTCAAAAATTTGGGAAACTTTTATTGTCTTTATTCCCGCAATCCAAATCTCCATTTAACTTGAAGGAGACAAACTCTACATAATAATACAAACAATATTCCTTTACTAGGCTGGTTTCGGGTGGGAATTCAGCAAAATTTTGAATAAATTCAAGGTATATTTGATTGTTGCGATGTTTGATATGCCAGTACACAAATAATAGAAATGTATATCGAAAAATTAATTCATAGTCTGCAAAAAATCAGTGTGAAAGTAGTATTTTGGATCAATTTTTTTTTTGAATTTGTTTTAAATTCCAACTTGGAGAGCCTGTAAATGTTCCTATTCTGTTGGATTATATCACATATAAACAATTTACTCAAAGGTATAACGGTACAAACTCCAAAACATGTAATCGTTTGACAGGGCACGTATTTATTCACTGACTTGACAACTTGAATTAATACCTGGACGTGTCTGCGATGACCTGATTTGTGACTGTCTACGGTGACAGGTCTCCTACTCAGGGCAGGATGCCAACACGGCCATCTTGAGATTGGGATGCTCTCGGCCCAACAAGCTCGGTTTCATCCTGACTTTTTCTGATTGTTATTCAAAACTTCGTCATTCTGCAAAGAGGTAAATTTTATATTTGAAATCCCAATGCAAACATATGCATTTCAGATGTCAGCTAGCCTTGCCCTAAAGGCCTGAGTGTCAGCCCAGCTGGCCAGAAAGGCCAAGGTGTCAAACCACCTTGCCAGAAGGCCGAGGTGTGAACCCACCTTGCCAGAAGGCCGAGGTATAAACCCACCTTGCCAGAAGACTGAGGTGTAAACCCACCTTGCCAGAATGGCCGAGGTGCCATCCTTCCTTTCCAGAAGGCCAAAGTGTCAACCCACCTTGCCAGAAAGGCCGAGGTGTAAACCCACCATACCAGAAGGCCGAGGTGTAAACCCACCTTGCCAGAAAGGCCGAGGTGTCAAACCACCTTGCCAGAAGGCCGAGGTGTGAAGCCACCTTGCCAGAAGGCCGAGGTGTAAACCCACCTTGCCAGAAGGCCGAGGTGTAAACCCACCTTGTAGGGTCCTCTCCAGCCCGATTCTAATTTCTTCGGTTTCAGAGAATCTCTTGAAATCAATACGTAGTCATCGACGTTGAAACATTTTGATACTGCTGAAAGCTTCTTCTTCGCATGATCTTATTGGGAAACTGTATTTATTTGGATGCGTGTATTTACGAATTGTCTCCATTTTTCGCGGTGAGCATCAGCCAAGGGAAGTTTGTCTTCTGAAGCATTGTCAATAATACGTTTTATCTTCGGCAATCGATCATCACAACCAAACAATGTAGAGGGGTTCTTTTTGTTGTTTTATGAACCGTTGAATTGACTACGAGCTGGATACGGGATACCATGGAGCTCCATTCTTCTGTTACGTCGGCTTGTACGCGTAATACATTCGCAAGAAAACTCATGTATCTCTCCACTTTTTTTTTTACTTGGCCATTCGATATGACTCGTCCCAAATATTCCACTTGTTCCCATAGAAAGGCACATTTCTTGATATTCACGAAAAACCCGTGATACCTCAAAGTTTTAACACTAACCTTAAGTGTTTGAGACCTTCTTGTTTTGTCAATGACAGTGAAAGTATAGTCCATGTACACTAGTGCAATGCTCTTCTGGATTTCATCACGCAAAGCAATATTAATCGCACGTTGAAAGATAGAGGGCGTATTTGTCACGCCAAATGGCATACGTTAATATGCGTACTGGCCCTCTGGAGTGACAAAAGCCAGTTTTTCTACCGATTCGGGATGCACTTTTATTTGGTGAAATCCAGAAGCCATATCAAAAGTTGGTGTTGACGTATCATTATTTTAAAATTATTTGGGCCGTTTTAAATACTTTTCATTTTAGCGTTGAAACAATGACGTCATAGACAGAATGTTTTAAAACGAAATGCACCATTTTGAAGCCACAGTCAAATCTATGACGTAAAATTTAAAAAGATTTTAAAACATCATTGAATACGGTTCAACGACAAAAAACGGCTCAAGGGTGGTAAAATATTTACTAGTACTCAAATGGTCGATCTGGTCATCAATCAAAGTAAGCGGAAAGCGAGCTTTGACCTTTATACGATTGAAAGCCCTGAAGTCATATACTAAGCAATATTCACCGCATTTCTTTTCGAATAGAAAGGCCGGACTATCATAAGGAGATTGTGACGGTCTTATTATATAATTTTCTATCAAGTCATTCGTCCAATGATTTCTCGAATTCTTTGTCTATTGAATCAGGAATGCAAAATTTCATAGTGGGAATGTTTCGATTATATCTTAGCATCATCACAGGAATGCTCAGAAATTTATTGGTGCTTGTCAAAACTACAGTTTTTTAAGAAATCTAAACCAATTATTGCATCACAAGGAATTGCATCATCAGGGACGATATGCATTTTGATTACAAACTTGCAGTCGTTTAATAGTACTGTAGTATCAATGACGTATTTCCCCACTCCTCTGGAAATTTGGGAGTCAACAGTTTTTTTTATAACAATTTTGCGCATTAAAGAGACCTATGCGCCGGTATCTAGTAAAACATCATAGTTTTCAACATCAATATTGAGAGGATATAAGCTTAAATTATGTCCAACTTTATCATGATGAGGACGGTGACAAACATTTACTCGTGAAAAATTATTGTGATAACGTTTCTTCTGGAAACAATTTTCAATTTAGTGACCTGATTTCTTTAAATAAATCACAAGTATTGCTTGTACCTGGTATGATTCTTCCCTCTAGCATTCAATACCTAGCTCAAGTCGCTCTGAGCCACGTTCGAAATCTCGTACGGGGCACAGGAACCTGGGGTGCCCAAATTGGCAACACTTATAGCACTTAACATTATTTTCACAGCTCTTAAAGATTCGTCTTGGAATGGTACAGACGATATGAATGTATTCTCATTTGTTGGTTTCATTTGTACACGTGATAACTGAGCTATCAAAGAAGTAGCAGTAGATGGCCGACCTGTGTCATTTGAGCTTACAATGAAATATATGTTGTACCAAAACATATCAAACTGACAATTTGATCCTGTGTCAATGAAACTCCCAGAGCATTTATTTTTTGCAATTTCATACGGACATAAAATCCATAAGTTGGGCATCCACTGGATATATACGAAACAGCCTCATGCATCAATTTGCCAAAATTCAAAGTGCCAAGAAAATACAAATCCTTCTTGAAATTTGTCCAAGAACGGCGGCCATTAACAGGGCTCCAACAACTAACTCACCTGCCTCCCCTTCTAGGCAACCTGATATGCGAGCCATGAATTTGTTATCGTTCCATCGAAAATCCGAAGCCATAGCAGAAATTTCATCGGTCCATTTTTGCGAAAGGTCTCTACCAGGTAAAAAATTTTGGCAAATTAATAAAATCAATTGATGTATTTGGTCGGCTATCTGCACGTTCCAAATATCTACGGAGTAAGTTTTCCAATGTTGAACCGGAGTCAATGTTTCTGTGTTCTCCAGTCACCTATTTCAGTGTTTTTCGCCATGATGAAAACTGTAGGATGTGAACAAATAAAAAGTCTGGAAGATCTGTCACGGTACGAGCAGATGTGAGTTTTCGTGGGTAAATCGCACTTCTGATGTTGGATTATATCATACATATAAACAATTTACTCAAAGGTATAAAGGTACAAACTCCAAAACATGTAATCGCTTGACAGGGCACGTATTTATTCACTGACTTGACAACTTGAATTAATACCTGGACGTGTCTGCGACGACCTGATTTGTGACTGTCTACGGTGACAGGTCTCCTAGTCAGTGGCGGAGATCTTAGGGCCGGTCTTTTCACCTTTAGATAAGTCCCAGATAACTCTATCTATCAGATAAGGATATGTAAACCTATGAAGTTTATCCGATAGATAGTTATCAGAGACTTTATTGTGAGGTGAAAAGACCGGCTCTTAAAAGGGCTAGATGCCAACAGATTCTATTTCACATTGCGGATTTGCTCTTGTCAACTTTGATTTCTCGCATGCATTCCTGACTTTTCGGATTTTTGGATATAGCATTTAAGAGTTGAAGAAAAATTGTTTTCCTTCCATTAATTTTTTTTTCTGATTGTACAGGGTGACCTACAAAAATGGGTTGAATTTCTAAGGCCAATTATGGAAAATATTATCAGTGAGTGGATTTTTCTTGGTATAATTGATGGTTATGAAATGCTTTGATAAATATCGATTGACTTTGTATATATCAATTATGGTGAACATACTTAGGTATAGATATAGTAGATAGTATTTTCCATTGTTGACGTTATACATTCAACCCGTTTTTGTAGCCCGTAGAGCAAGAAAAAAAGTTTAATGAAGAAATATGTTCTTTAGACCTCAAGAATGATGTATTCAAAATTCAGAAGAATATTACTAGCCCAAGGATTATGCGTATCCAGTGCCATGTCCTTTCAAATGTTTTGAATTATCACCGCAAGATGTCGCCCTGGAAGCATATGTAAAATCATTGTTTATATAGAAGTAAGATAGTCAATGCCTGAGGAAAAGTCATTGGACCCCAAACGCTAGTGTCATCTATCGTGATTAGTTACAAACATGAATATTTGACGTCATTTTAATGCAGGTTCCTTCAAAAAACCCTGATTTTAATGCTGTCCCATTGTTTCAATCAAGTTACGACATGACTTGGAGGCCAGATCACTGAAGTTACGACATGACTTGGATGCGAGCTCACTATTGCCATCTACATGTCGCATCCATTTTGATCCAATTATAATCCCATAAGGTTGACTAACTATCTTCTATATAAACAATGGTACAATGGACATTAGCGACATCTGTTGACTAATAGATAAACTATGCAAATGTACAGAATGATTGAACCATTGTTTATATAGAACATAGTTAGTCAACCTCATGGGATTATAATTGGATCAAAAAGGATGCGACATGTAGATGGCGATAGTGAGCTCGCATCCAAGTCATGTCGTAACTTCAGTGATCTGGGCTCCAAGTCATGTCGTAACTTGATTGAAACAATGGGACAGCATTAAAATCAGGGTTTTTTGAAGAAACCTGCATTAAAATGACGTCAAATATTCATGTTTGTAACTAATCACGCTAGATGACACTCGCGTTTGCGTCCAACACCAATTACACAGGCATTGACTAACTATCTTACTTCTATATAAACAATGATTGAACCATTGTCTAAACCTACGCCATCTACCTGGTGAGCACAGCATATCGGTGTATTTCTGGTTGCCTCGAATTTAGGTCGGGGGCAGTTCCATAGAGAGTCCCTTCTATGTGTGTGTATTCTGTGGTAGAACTCTCCACAAAATTCAATTTATTTCATATTTCACTATACATAGGCCAAAACATTTCGTTCAGACCGCCTCTAGTATGGCAGCGATGTAACTGCGCATTTCCTCTAGTGTGGTGTGAGGTTTCTATATTACAGCATTGGCTTTCTAGATGTGAGATTTCTATGGATCAAACTAACCGTGGCCTTTTTGAAAACTCTCGTTTTCTGTTGAAGAATGCATAGAAAACGTTCATTAGAAATAACGAAAAAAACAGTTCCTTTGAATTGTCGGGTCAAACTGGATTACAGTGATGGTCAGAAACAGCAACTCTAAAACAGACGAGGGTCTAAACTTGTTCCGTTAACTTACATAAAGATTAGTCAAAATTATACGATTGATGAGATTTCATTTGGAACATTCCCAATTTTTAACAAGTCTTATAATAACTATTCCAAATCACCATCTACATATACTATTATGAAGTCAGAAACTAGGCTCATTACCTCTGAATATAAAGTGCTTTCTGTCAATAATACACAATTATATTAAATATCAATATATCATTTTACATGAAAGTTTTGTTTGATTTTTAGGAAAAATAATGTTCAATGGATTTTTCAATATCATAGTACCTATATGCGGCAAGCGTGTTTATCGATTTTTCAATTTTAAATTTGATTCTCAATTCAGAAAAAACGACTCTAATATACTCGCGTATAACCATCAATAACCAATAACCAATCACAGCGTGAGGAACTAGCGATTTGCACGTATTATCAAACTACTCAATAAATACGTGATTAAAGTTTCATTCAGCCGGTATAGGCTGGTGCAAAATCGAATTTTAAACGCCTAAAATAAGAAAGATAAAAACAGGTAAGGACCAGGTGGAGAATGTTGTCGAAATTCCAACTTTGAGGAAAAAATAATTCAACATGAAAACATGCAAAATGGTGAAATGGGGTGTTTAGGGGTTGAGACTGTTTTTTTGCGATTCGTGGCGAAACGAGATTGAAGATAATTGAAAAATCGGAAACTTTTATATGCAATACTTTTTGACATAACCTCGGATTAACCGTCAAAATGACGAAAAATCGATTTTTCAGTATTTTTTCTTCTCGCATATAAATGGGCAACAATGGCAACAATGGGCAAACATCCAGATCTCAGGGATGTCAATATCGTTGACATTTCTGGTATATTACACCGCGACAAACCTTTAGATATCAATATTAACAATAGCCGGATATAAATGTCTCTGCGATGTCATATTGTTGTCATTACTGCGATATCACACTTTGACATCCCTGTGATATCTGAATTAGTGATAGCAGGATTTAGATATACCTGCGATGTCAAATTGTTACTTGCTATAGACGTCATACTGCGACATCGTTTAGACATCACAATCTATATTTACATATCTCTGCGATGTCATATTTTTGTTGTGAATATTTTTGTAAAAAATTCCTTCGCTAACAAAAATTATAGAATATGCGTATTTCGTGATTATGGTGCATTATCTCTGTTGGTTGTTCAGCTGAACATTTACAACTTGTATCCTCTGGTATCGAATCCCGGCAAAAGGCTATTTTTATTTTTTCAATGAATTTCTTAATGCTTCAAACTAGGGAAGAGCGTGTTTTAGGCCATCACCACAGATTAGAAAACATACAGATAGGAAGCTCCGCCCATTTCCTTTGATGTTTCGAATGCCGACTCTATGACCTTGGCCCTTTAAATTGGTGTGCACCGATGTTGCCAGATCTATGACGAACATCCCGGGCACAGTGTTGCCATTGCATGGAACGTATACATTTAATTTGTCAATTGTCATTAGTGTCAAGAATGAGAAAATCTGACAGATATCTTTTGCAGAAATTAACATTAGTTAGCTTAAAATGATTTAAATGTGCTAGATTTGGTTAACCCTGTTCGACAACAACAACAACAATTAGAAAATTTCATGAGTAATTTTTTTACAGGATAGATTATTAATATCCAAATAATTTCTTGATTCAAACTGAAATACAATAATGTTTAAATGTAAATATGTAGAAGAGTAAAATAAAATAAAAATATGTAACCCTGCAAAGATGAAACTTCGAGCACTCCAGCTCGTAGAAGAGAACATATACCTCTCCACTCACAAGGGATTTAGATGATAATGGTTTCAGTAGAGAATCAATGTGAGAGTACCATGAGCCAGCATAAAGATGTCTACAATAAGCAGTGCAGCGGTAGATTTGTATTGAGAAATTGTTTGGAGCTTCATTTCAGTTAATGTTTCTCTTCTGTTTTAACAGAACTAGTAAAATTATTAGTTTCATCGAAGTAAACTGTTAATACGAAGATTTTATGAATCAGTCAAAAGTTTGTGAAACAATAAAGTAAGGAAAGCATTGCATTTGTTTTTCGAGTGAATGCATTTGTAGGTTTTCAAAATTTAGTTATTTGATTTCCTCGGAATCATCCAAAAAATAAAAACGATTGGTAATAATCAAAGTACGCAGACTTCAGATATCATTAAATGACTTACAAAAACTGAATCTGGAGAAAAGCAGTTTTCTACAATTTAGTGGACCATTTTTTATATAGTAACAAAAAAAATATTGGCAAAAATAATTTCTTTATTATTTCAAAATCAATCACAATTTTATACCTGGGTTCCTATTACAAATTCATTAAAATAGTAAACTTTGTATTTTTTTAGGCACAGTTCTGAACCTAGCATGGCTATTTTTCATTACATAATATTCGTAGTGGAAAAAATTATTTTATGAAATAAATATAGGGAAAGTTTTCACAGGGATAGTTGAATTTTGAGAGACTTTTATAAATATTACATATATATTGGCACGACTATTTGTTAAACATTTTTCAATTTTTCAAATTTGTCTTGATGGACATTTCATCGATGCATACAGTATAAAACGTACCCTGTGAATGTATTTGTTTTACTTTTAGTTTCAATATCTCAAACAAAATTTTGTTGTATCCAGCAGAAAACTTTTTTTTACAAATAACAGAAGGGATCCTGTAGAAGACATCAAAAATATATTCTGTAAATATTTAGAACAAGGGCCCAAAAAATAAATAATATGGGCGAATTGTTTGAATTCATCTGTATATCGCCTGCCAAATGTATTAGTTTTGTTTAAATTTCTCAGGAGTCAAATACTTATCCCCAAGTTGAAGAAAGTTTTCTTCAGATGGCTCTACAACTTGGTCTGAATTCTTTTTTCAAATTCTTATTTTCGGTTTGAAGAGCTTTCATTTTTCAGCTTGAGTTTCCCTATTCTGGGGGTATGGCTGGAAACTTTAGTTCTTTGTGTTTCGACTGGCTGCTGCACATCAAGGCATTCTACCGTTGAAAGTGTGCCAGTATCACGGAAAGAATTGTGATAACCTGCAATACTTTTATCTTCTTGGATGGTACAGGACTTTCAAAATTTTTATCAAGCTCTCCTCTTCTCGAAGTGCTTGGTACACTTGCAACATCAGTATAAGCTGTAAAAAAATTTAGTATGTAATTACAATACCAATACAATGTTTCTGCTGTTTATATTTAAATAGTTTTCAATGAAATAAAAGAAAATAAGTAGGTACCCACATTGTACTTAACATGCTTCATAATCGATAGGCACTGTATCAGGAAGTAAACGTGGCATTTCAGAAGGATTATTATACATACAATTTTCATTATGCAGGCTACAAACTCTAAACTTCCTATAGAAATTGCTTATAGGTATCTTATCCAGAAGTTCTTTTTGTAGACAAGCTTGTACCTGAAGGGTGCACCTGAAATGTAACAATACCATCATTTAATATGAAAAACATCATAATGCAGTAATCAATTCTTCTATACATTTTCTTGCAAAAGCTCAACTATTCGATCAATTTCATCAATTTATAGAATAAATATCACCTACTAATAGAATGAATACTTACATCCTTTCATCTTTAGGAACCCTATGAAATTTTAATATTTCTGTTGTATCAGAAGATGAACGTCATACGCAGTTTTTGTACATGCAATGAAATCCGCTTCATTTTGTTTATGCATTGTCACTATTGTCAGCTCAACTAATTACAACAAAATCCAAAAATCTAAATACTCAAAAATCGAATAAACCTCACCTTATTAATCTGACAGCAGCGACAGCCTTCAAAGTGGGCTTTAAATTGGTGTGCAAATCCATCTCTCTCTAATTTCGTTTGTCTTGACTAACCTTCCCATCTGTATATTTTCTAATCTGTGCCATCACAGTCATTGTGTAATGTGGATTCTAGGACTTTCACACACATTCACGTGACTGACGACCATAAGGACGCCATTTGTTCTCTACCACGTTCGGAAGGCGAACCCCCAATTTGTGTTAAATGTTTATTTGGAAGTAACGCGGTAAATTGGCAAGAAGTTGGCAAGAAGTTGGCAAGAAGTTGGCAAGAAGTTGGCAACACAGATCGTAGGCAATGTTGGTCAACCTGAAAGCGGGAGGGCCGGGAGGCGACCGAGTCCGCGTGACCGGCTCGGCTGTGACATAACCACAGTTAGTTAAGTTGTTTGTATCTCATACCTTTTGTACCGATGCGTTGATCGAATGATCGAAGTTTTGTTGATTGTTCTGATATTTTCATCTGGAGCTGATCACATGTGCGAATTTTAGTGTCGATAAAGTGAAAAGTGAGTATCTTTGTTGAGTATCCACAAAGTAAGATTCATTATTTGCTATTTTGCTTTAAAATAATTATGTCCAAACGTTCTTTATCGAATTCTTCATACCGACATAAAAGGCGTTTGATAAAGAACGCTTCTGGTATTTTGAACTGTGTTCTGGATAGCGGTCAAGATATCATCAATTCTGAATCTGAAGAGATGTTCAATGGTGCCAAATTATACGGAGTATTCCATTACTGTCAGGATTATTTCATGTCTCACTACTATCTGATATTGTAGCTCTCAGTTCTCTCATATTGTTTTATTGATTTCCGGATGTGGTGATGAGCCTTCATGGAGAGAAGTAGCCTATTGTTTCAGGCATGCTTAACAAAGGCTTGACAGGAAAAAGAACCAAAGCAATTGACTTTTAGTTTTTTATTCAATTTATTTCATTTTATGAACAAATTGCCCATTACACACAGCTGTGCCTGTGTTAAACAAAACGTCCCATCGTGAACTTTGAAAGAGACTCGTTGTTTGTGATTTAGATATGTTTCAGCTTCCAGCACAATTTGATTGAATACAAATATGGAAATGAGCAGTGGCAGTGACTTATTTGAAAGTACTATAAATTCAGCCGTGGCTTTGCTGCTGCGTTGAACAAATTTTTCCGCAAATTTTTAAATCACAATTACCGCAGTCTCTTCATACAGTCGTGGTTAATTCGATACCAAATCTATAGAAATCACAGTTGTTGATTGAGAAGTTTGTAACTATAAAAATGTATGTAGGATTTTTGTCAGTTGTCTAGGGGAGATGAATTCGAAAGGCTGCCGGATAGTTTGAGAAAAGGAAAACACAGTTTATTGACATTATTCACAATGCTGGTGAATTGAGGAAAACATGTATCTTCGTATACATCTTTGAAGCAGGTAATCATGAACAGCCAGTGAACGTCTTCACGTTTTTTCTGGGTGATAATCGTCGTCTCAATGAAATAAAACAAATCGCGGCTCGATCTGTCTTATTTCACTCTTCTCTGTGAGGTCTTCGTCTCTCACCTTTTACATTTATTGTTAAATAGTCTTGTATGTTACAAAGGACCCGCAACTAACTATATCGTCTTTTATTAAACTCTCTGGCCCTGTGTTTTTGGCTGAGAGCTACTTCTTGTATCTAATGTCTTATGCGTCTTACTAAACGTCAATCTACCCACATCTGCCAAACCTAACATCTCAGGAAGTGTGCATGATGTACAGTAAGTTAAATTATAAAATCAACGAAATGTAATTAATGAATAATCACAAGTAAACACTGGGTGTTCAAAAAACACGGATCCCACACTTGGCCATCCTACTTCGAATCCGACTCGGATTCGGTTCCAAACTGAACTCAGAGTTTCATGTACTCTTAACACGTAGATGACCGAATTGGTCATTCGTGGCTTCTTACCTTCACGACGTCATATCTATCATAACTCTTTTCTTTGACCACTTCGTATGGTTCTGAAAATTTTCTATTCACCTTCATCCCTGAAACAAACTGAGTTCTTTTTATTGCCACTAGATCACCTCCCTTGTAAATGTTGGCTTTCTTTCTTCTCAAGTTGAAACTTTTTCGGTTTTCCTCTTGAAGTTTTATCAAATGCTTTCTACAGTCTTCTTTCAAACTTTCTCTTCTTTCATCAAATTGTTTCCTCGCCTCTTCTTCTATAAATTCTATCATCACCAAATCCTCCTTTCTCTTCATCCTAACTCCCGTCAGAACTTCGAAGGGAGTTGTTTTGATACTTCGCTGGAACGTAGAGTTAAGTGCTCTCTGGACTCTTTCGACAAATTTGTACCACTTTGTTTGGTCTCCTATGCTAAGCTTCGTTACAATAATCATTTAATCCATTTGCAGTGAATGCTGAACCTTTGTCTGTGATAATTCTACTCCGGTTTCCGAACGTTTTCTGCTGCTTGACTAGGCAACTTATCGTTTCCTTCGCAGTTGTGGATTTTGTGGGATAAATCCATGTAAACTTAGTAAAGTCATCTATTACCACTAGAATGTACTGATAATTCTCATATCGGGCCTAAATGGTCAGCATGGTAAGTATGTAAAGGACCTTCCAATTTAGAAGTCGGGTGGAGTGATCCTTCTTTTTCTCTTCTTTCCTGTTATCTAAAATACAGGGTATACAGTAAGCTATAACTGTTTGAATCTTCTCCTTCAACCTGGTTATGAAATATTTTCTTCCAATCAGCTCTCCTATATTTCTCACTGCAAAATGTCCTTCTTCATGCGCTTTTATATTCCGACATCAACATTTCATGGATTTGTACGCTGCTAACCTTAATTTCAAATTCCTCCATTAGTCTTTTCTTCAATATACTCCATGTTTTAATGCCTTTTTGAGACTGAACGTACAACTTGGTAAGACCTGTCAAAGATTTTCTTGCGAAAATTGATTTTTGTAAGTCATTCCAACTCGTCACGTCCGCAACCCCTCCAAAATCTTTTTCCCATCGTTTTATCGGATAATTATCTTTACCATAAAACGGACTAATGCTATCTTGTACATCTCGGAAGGTCTATGAAAAACATTCCCGTCTATTGCTTTTCTTCGTCTTCAACTTACTATTTCTTGACTTCCCTGTTTCTTCTTCACTGGTTCTTTCTTCTTCATCTCCTACTTCTTCGGAGTCATCGACATCGTCATCATCGTTTTCGGAACCTCTCTCATGCTCTTCGTCATTATTTCGTTCATTTTTGTACTCAAATTCATTTAGAAATGAACACACACGATTGGCTACTTCTTCATCAGTACCATTATAATCTAGACCCAGTATATCGCAAACTGCTATCTGAAAGTTTTAATTGTTTGGATACGTCTTGGACCTTGGCCGAGTGTTCACCCGAATTCTTATCCCACCCGACGCCAGAAAATTTGCGTAACGCCTTTCGAGCTTTTTGCGGTTCGCCTTCATCGCCAAAACAAATAACATGCAATTCCTTTACAGCAGGTAGCTAGCATGCGTAATATTATTTTCAATATTCGATATATCGCCTAGAGTTGACATCTTGTATAAAAAATATCACCAAATTTTCTTGTAATGAAAAACAAAGAAAATTACAAAAAAAACAGTGTGCGGCAACGCTGTACACTGCGTGCAGAGAAAAACGAGAAAAAGTGCTGACGATACCACGTATGAAACAAATCCTAACAAGATTAGCTTGTACACAACAACTTGATATTAAAATAATTAATTGTCATCAAATATTCATTCAATAAAGTCTCCATTTATATCTTCATAGATCAATCAACCAAAATAGTGCAGAGGGTGATGAAACCGACACACAACAGAAAAAGAACCAAGAATCATATCGATTCGCGATCAAAATGTAAGGAAAATATCAATTTTTGTTTCAAAAGTTTGCGTACGTTGAATGACTGTATCCTTTCACAACATAAGCAATGAAATTATATGAAATTATATGTGGTGGTTTGCAAGGTCTGAAAATATGATTTGTTTGTCAATGCAAAAGAAAACAGGATAGTGGTCCAAGATGGAGGACGAAATTTGTAATTCAGGTCCAAATCGAATCAAAATTAGTATGTGGGGATTTTCATGGTGGAAAATTATGTTGTTTTTGTCAATGCCAAAAACCAAGATGGTGGACGAAACTTGTAATTGTAATTCGATTCGATTCAAAATTGGCAAATGGGTGTATTATAAGTTTTCAGTATGACTAAAATGAATTAATTAAATTGAAAAAAAAAAGCTTTTATATAAATGCGATAAAAAGGAAATGACATTTTTTTAGATGTGTGACGTAGGTTATTCTGTGCGTAACAGATTCGAAAGCTTGCCGAGAGTACAAAATAGGTATTTTGTAGAGGTAAAATTTTAATTCTGTTACGCATAGACTAACCTAAGTCACTCATCTAAAAAAAAATATTATTCCCTTTTTAGTGCATTCGTTCAAAAGGTTTTTTTTCATTTTAGTCATACCAAAAACTTGTAAAAACCCATATACCAATTTTTAACCGAATAGAACCACAATTACAAATTTCGTCCACCATCTTGGTTTTTTGCATTGACAAAAATATCATAATTTTCCACCCTGAAAATCCCCACATACTAGTTTTGATTCGAATCGGACCAGAATTACAAATTTCGTCCGCCATCTTGGAGCCACCATCTTGTTTTTTTGGATTGACACACAAATCATAATTTCCGACCTTGCAAACCACCACATATCAATTTTGAATCGAATCGGACCATAATTGCAAATCATGTCTGCCATTTTGGAGCCGCTATTTTGTTTTCTCTCTTAGAAAAATTCCATAATGCATTGTCAACGAATTTATGTCAAAATAGCTTGCAAATGCAGTATCATGATTTGGAATGCGGAACAGTTGCTTTTCCCGAAAGGGGGCGCCAAAATAAAAAGTTAATTGGCAAAAATTGACACTGCTGAATTCCTTATGAAATTACCTTTTTAATGATGTGTCACACTTACTACTTTATCCCTATTTAAATTGTTTGAGTGATAGTACCCAAGGGGTGGGGGGAATGTAGGACAGTTGGAGTTATGATAGGAAGATGTCAATCTGTTTCGTTTTCGGTGCCCCACCCTGTATATAATTAATTACCATGGGGTAATCTGTTTACTAGGAAGTGACCCTACCAGATGGACAGCTACAACCCCACCCAATAAACAATTCAACAAAGGCACTTAATTATTCCTCTACTGGTATCAAATCAAATAGTTTGGAATTTAATGGACCATTATCATTATTAAGGAAGAGTTTCCAGCACTTTTTCCGAATAGCAATACTTTCATAACAATCTAATTTTCTGTAATCATCAACAGCCATTAATAATTTTAAATTTTGGATATTAATTTTGTGATGAGTTTCTAATAGATGATCCGCAACATTTATTTTCTCGCGAATATTTAGCATGTGCCAAATGTTTGCGGAAACGAATATTCGTAGAACTTTTGGCTTGGCCATAATATACACAATCACAGTTTTGACAGCTAATTTCATAGACCCGAAAGATAAAATTCCAACTTCAGAGAGATCAGGAATCTATAATAATAATAATAATAATAATTCGATTACAATACCTGCTGTTGTACTAAAGAATTTGATGTCTACCTAGTGATATTTACCAAGAAGTGTTGTACCTAGCCATTTCACTGAAATTTCACTGTATTGGAACTGAATTCCTCTTCATGAATAGTTGAATTAGTCCCATTCAACACACGTAATGGAAATGTAGCCTTTCTGTTAGGTAATTTTGGATAATTCGATAATTTTGGAACAGTAACCAATTTTTAATGTCATACATATAAAAATATAAATATAATAACATACTTTATAAATAAAATTATTTACTTCATTTTGTTTCAGCTAGTATATCTATCATCAGTAATGGTATATTCTTCTCGTGGCCATCACCATTCATTTTGAAGATTTCGGAAGACAAAGAAAACTACAACATCAGTGAAGAAGAAGCTTCAAAGTTCGCCACTTTGCCCTCCATAGCGTTAATGATTTTCTGTCCAATTTTCTCAAAACTCAGTGATATTTTTGGAAGGAAACGCATTTTGCTCCTGACAGCTTTTGTTGATTTAGCCATCTGGATTCTGAAAGCCACAGGAAGCAGTATTCATGTATTATATCTTGCCAGAATTTTGGTAGGGGTCTCAGATGCCATCATCTTCGCTTCATTGCCAGCTTACCTCGGAGAGGTAACGGCTCCGAAAATTAGGGGTTCCTGGGGTAATTTAATAACAGTTTTTTTTCTTTTGGGAGAGCTGCTTGTTACTGTGGTGGGCAATCATTTTAGTGTACAAGAAACATGTTACATTTTCATTCCTATACCGATTGCATTCTTTGCCTTTTTCTCATTCATGCCGGAGTCACCATATTTCTATATGATGAGAGGAAAGTATGATCAAGCAAAACAATCACTACGTGTACTCAAACGAAGAACAAATATATTAGGAGATTTTGTATCCCTGAAAGCTGATGTAGAGAGGCAGATGTCGGAGGAAGGGACGTGGAAAGATATGATAATGATAAAAAGCAATAGAAGAGCTCTCACCGCTGGAGTATTTTTGAAGGCTTCTCAAGTATTGGGAGGGGCACAAACTTTCATTATTTTCGCTCAGTACATTTTCGATAAATCTACAGGAACTTTCACAACCGAAGTATCATCAATGATTTATATTAGTCTGGGTGTAGTGCTGAGCATTTCCGCTTGTTTCGCAGTTGATTTTCTTGGCAGAAAGAAGGCGTATATTGGTTCACTCATTCCTTGTAGTATTGTTCTATTTATTGAATCTATATACTTTTACATATATCAATATCAGCCAGATGTGAACATCAGTTCTTATCACTATGTTCCCATAGTTGGAATGTTACTTTATTCAGTATTCAACTCGTACGGAATTGGAGTAGTCCCTACTTTGATGTTAGGGGAACTATTCTCTACCAGCTTCCGTAGTAAAGGAATGAGCATTGTGATATTTGCAACCGCAATAATATCTTTCGCCTCTAACGCTTTATTCTATGTTCTCAGTTCCAGCTTTGGCCTTTATGTACCTTTTCTATTCTTTGCTTGCTGTAATATGACTTCAGCAATTCTGTCCAATTCTATTCTTCCTGAAACAAAGAATAAAACGTTGGAAGAAATTCAACAAGCGCTGAAAGGAAATAAGCCCAGATGTGTGAAAGAGAGTGAACAGTTGATTGGTTGAAGCTGACTGATTTTTTTTTTTCATTGAAAGTACCTCGCACTTCTCTTAAGGAAAATGGCCTTGAGTTCAATTTTTAGAAATTTCAATTTGTTGTAGTAGAGAGAGATAGACCCATCTTTCAGGAGTGCCTATTGGTCCAACACGATCCTTTAAGAAGTTTTCGAAATACAGGTCGTTGAAGATGAAAGTTTTTGTTTGTTCAAGTTTGTGCAATCAGAAATCTCAATTGATTTCTGTTTTGTGCTATTATCATTATTATATGAAGTCAAACATCATGTTGACGCATAAATGTGACATTTTTCAATTGTCTACTCAACTTAATCCAATATTAGATCTATGACAATTTTTTATCAAAACTCATACCAGAATATCATTAACGAACCTTGATTCATATTTATTTACCAGCTTCAAATTGATACAGTGTGATTCAATGAAATGTTATACAAATAACCTGGTATTCATTAATCATTCTGTATATTTCGAAATGAATAATGTGACTATGAAAGAACAAATCTTTATCTACATTTACGTGGAAATTTCAACCAAGTGATTCAAGAAATATGAGCGACAGAAAATATCCAAAATATGGCTTTTTATGATAATCACCCAATATTTCAATATGTAATTGGTTAAAATCTTTGATTTTTTATCATTACAGCGAATGATGATTTTTGAATGAACATAATTCATTTTATCCATCTCTTACTGTAATTTTTTGAATTAACAGTAGATAAATTTACCACGTACGTGGGTCGTGATAACAAAACATTTCAGGACACTCTACGAACATAAGTTTCATATCAAATACAGGAAAATAGGTAAATAGAATATTGGTAAAAATATATAATGGGACATAGGTATCTAGCCAGAACACCCTGTATACAACTCGGTTGCTAACCGTCGACGTCTTCAGTCAGTCATCAATACTATCAGTATGCGGGGAGTGGAGGAAGCCTTGACTAGAACCTTCCTTTAGGTGTACAATAAGAATGGCAGTTGTTAGAACACCGTGGCACTGTACACAACAACTCAATAAACAACGTTTATCTCACCCAGTTTCAGTATAACAACCCCCACACCCCGTCCCAGTGTCACAATATTTCCGTAATTTCTTATATTTCTGTTCCCCAGACTGTTAGGGTATGAATGTATCATCTTAATAATCAAGGATTTCTTTTGAAAGCTCTCCATATGGCTTACGTATCATAAATCGAGCTTCCTTGATCGATCATCTATGCCAATTTTCACGGGATCTCAGAGCAGCTGTTAAAACCAATAATAATACTATTATGACCAGAATTGTTTCAGCGATGACGAAATCAAAGCCTTTACGTCACTCTCTACAACAACTCTACGAAACTTACGAATTTTGTGATCCGATTGATCAAAGTGGAAGTAGAAGACAGATCACAAAGGAACATCTCTTTACCTTCCTATCAAAATTATGCCATGGAGTATCCGACGATTCATAAAAACTGATTTTTCTATATTATTTCCGCCGAGTGACCAGTTTTATTCTCCAAGCATTTGAAAGATATAGAGATTCCATTTCTATTAGCACAACACACATTTATTGTGAAAGCAAGATAACAGTACCTATCCTTTGTTACAGATTATGGGTCAGAGGTAACCTCCGAGTTCGGAGGGGGAGATTTGTTATTGTTATTATATCCGGATGTATGCTTGGAACCAGTGGCGTGCTGATGAATTTGTCTCATGTTATATTTTCAATTAAAAATATGTTCGTTCAATCGACACGGTCGGTGTGGAGAAATTTGTTCTCAGATGTATCGTTATCGTTAGACGATCACATGCCTGGTTGGAAAGCACGTGTTTTGTCAAGATATCAATCCTAGCGTTCAATGCTTGGAATGCGCACCAACCACCGGCGGAAGTGCTGTAGGTTTACAATAAATACTAAATCGCCCCGGAGCGCCATGGCAAATAATAGCCGCACTGTACCTGAACCAGTGAAGGGTAACATAGTTAATTACGATGAACATTTGCAAAAATAAGTGAACATTGAACATTACGAAAGAATTGTCAAAGTGCCTCTTGTACTTACATATAGCATACACTATTTGTTCTACGATCATTAGAAAATTAGACTTCCATTCATCAATCGTGAATACAGAGAATGGTGATTATTCTTGTGTGGCAATAGAAATTAAATTGCTCTAAAGCAATGAACACTTACTTTTGAAAGGATTTCAATTAATCAAAAATACTGTATTGTGCGAAGAATTGGATTATTGCTGATAAAGCATAGAATAAGGTCATTAATATGGAAAAATTAAATGAATGCGATGAAGTAAACATTCAAAATGTTCGAATAGTTGAATTACATTGGTGAACTATACTATACGCTATATACAGGGTGGGCCAATTGAATCTTTCCATCCTTATTTGTAAGATTTAAAATCAAAATTTTGGAAAACGCTCGAATAGGTCGACATTTGATTTGAGGGGGAACTGATTTTCAGTTTTTTTTTCACCCCCGTAGCTTTAACCCTCAAAATTTGAATATGGAAAAGGGGTCGAGCCATACCTCTTTTTGAAGGTCTCATTGAATTCTTCATGACCTTATAATTTTGCCATATTATTTTTAACGATAACGAAATGACAGGTTGTCAAAATCTTGGAAACAGACTAATTTTTTAGTAATAAAAATACCAAATAATTGAAGTTTCAAGTTTAATTATCAGCTTTACACATCAAATTTATTTCATTATGAATTTGACGTGTCCACCCGATAACTGAACTTTCAACTCTAATTATTGGGTATTTTTATTAAGAAAATAGTAGTCTATTTCCAAGATTTCGACAAGCTGTCACTTCATTTGTCAATGAAAATCACGAGAAAAAATCATAGGGTTATGAAGAACTCAATGAGACCTTCAAAGAGAGGTATGGCATGATCCCTTTTCCCCATTCAAATTTTGAGGGTTGTTCACCCCCAGCTACATGGTTGAAGCTACGGGGGTGGAAAAAACTAAGAATTACTTCCCCCTTGAATCAAATATCAACTTGTTCGAGTGTTTTTCAAAATGTTGATTGCAAATCCTACAAATTAGGGAGGAAAGTTTCCATTGGCCCAACCTGTATGCGCTATATATGAATTATAACACACATAAGAAGTTACATATAAACTATAATACTCTTAAGAGAAGACATTCAAATTTATGTTGAAAGTGTATCATTGAATTACGCATCCAAAGTGTAGTAAGCCTTAGTAGCTCTTTATTAATACAAAAGTTACAAAAGCTATCCACAAACATATTATGATTCCTCTGCAACACATTATAAACCTCTGCTTTCTCAATGGAAAAATGCCGGTGCAATGGAAAGAATCCGTAGTGACCCCAGTATTCAAAGCTGGAAAACGCAATTTATTGACAAATTATCGGCCCATCTCCGTTATTAATAATTTTGCTAAATTATTCGAACACGCTCTTAAGACACGATTAATTACATTTTTGGACAAGCATCACATAATAACCAGCAGTCAATATGGATTTTTGCAAAATTATAATACGGAGGACGCCATCATGAGCTTTGTTGGGAAAACAGTGGGAGCCCTGGACAAATCAGATAAGTGCCTAGCCGTCTTTCTTGATTTGGCCAAGGCATTTGACACTGTTTCCCACAACAAATTATTAGTTAAAATGAGTGACTACGGTATTCGAGGGTTAACACTAGGTCTTTTTGAGAACTATTTAAAAAACCGAACACAGAAGATAAAGATAGGAGATGTGTTAGTACCGAATCAATAGTTGAGACGGGAGTGCCAAAAGGTACAGTATTGGGACCTATACTGTTTCTAATATATATAAATAGTATAGCAAAAATCAATAATTTCGAAGGCCAAATGATTTGCTACGCTGACGATACAGCAATTATATTTACTGGGAGAAGTTGGGATGCGGTATACAAAAAATCTGAAAGTGGTTTGAAGAATATAAAAATCTGGTTAAATCATAACTTATTAAGCCTAAATGTTGCGAAAACGAAATATATCACTTTCTCACCTACCATAAGCGACCAACCTAATATAAATATTAAATTACACTCTCCCAAATGTGAAGATTTCTCTGGGTGTGACTGTCCGAAATTGCAAAAAGTTGCAGTTTTAAAATACCTTGGTGTCATGATTGATCAGCATGTCAGATGGCCTGACCATATTACCTATGTGATAAAATGATTAAGAGCTCTGATTCACAAATTTTTTCTATTACGAGATATTCTATCCCGAAAAAATCTCATTATGTTATACAACTCATTGGTTGAATCTACCTTAAGATATTGCATAACAATTTGGGGAGGTACTTTCACGAGCACTCTGCAAAACTTACTAACAACTCAGAACACTCTACTGAAAATATTGTTTCATAAGGAAAAACTCTTCTCTACGGAATTACTTTACCAAGATACCTGTTTCTTCCAAGTGAGACAGATTTATATCTACCAATGTCTCCTGCGAATGCATCAAAATCATGAACAATTTTCAAAAAAGCCTCTCAATACTAAAGCAGCAACCAATCTTAACGTTGAAGTAACTCATTTCAAAAAATCTTTCACACAAAGATCTTTCCTTTATTTTGGAAAACACTTACATTAACTTATTGTGAAACATAATCCACTTGACACAAGAATATGATACCCGTGCCACGTGACACAATCAACCAATGATCAATCAAAGCAGGTGGCGGCACCGCGACGAATACGATGAATACGACTTCCATTTCGACCACTTCATCCAGTTTGACCATTTGGGTTGGAGGTTATGAGGCTATGCGTACCTATACAGGGGGTCCCTCCAGGAATTGCATCGATCAATATATAGAAAACCATAGGTGGGCCGAATTTGAAAATTTGGGAGTTAACTATTATTGATAAGTGCTATCCGGCTAAAATATTTTGAAGATTGTGGCACTTCCGATTCTACCGGGAATGGACCCCAACTTCGTTATTTTGAGTTTCCTAAACCCAAGTCTAACCGTTTCATAAATATTTTAAATTTTAAATTGCGTTTGCAGAACGAAAAATATTTTTTTTTATTTTTTGACATGATCATTCATTTTCGATTGTGTATCGATTTATTCGTAGAAGAGGACCCAGTTCAGGAGAATTTAGCTATCAATTCGATTAGAGTTATACAGGGCGTTCACCAGAAAATAATATAGATCCGGTTGAAAAAATAAGTCCATTTTTTCAAATGGAAACTCCCCAATTTTATAATCTCATTCGATTCGGCATCGAAAGTGAAGCTAACTTTGAATAAGGTTATCTATGCAGTTTTCGAAATATTGGCGAATTAATATGTCTCAGTTCCAGAAAATCTCGTATTGAGTTTATTTATTCTTAGTTGGCCATGGCGCCCGCAGTTGCGTTGGAAACATTCAACTGCCACGAAAATGTCATTGTTATCAATCATGCTGGCTCGTTTGAATTATTCGAATGAAGATTACTTAAATCTATTTATTACTTATGGCGAATGTAATGGGGTTATCTCAAGAACATGTGATATATTTGCTATTCGGTATCCGCAGTAGCAGAAGCCCTCACAAAACACTGTTAAACGAATTATAGAAAACTTCGAAAACATTCCATCTCTGCCAATACAAAAATGTAGATGAAGAAATTCTGAAACAATTCGAATGAAAGAGAACAATTAACGATATTAAGGGGAATACAAAAATTATTTAGTCAGTAAATATTCGAATTGGCGCCCTTCAACTTACAAACATTTTTCACATCTCACTAATAATTCTTGATGTGTCGCTTTCCGTATTGAATCGGGTCTGAGAATCTCAAATGAATTCCTCAGTCGTTGTATACAATCTTCCATGGTAGTCAATTGAGTTTCATAGACTTAATTTTTAATTGTACCCCAAATGAAAAAATCGAGCACTGATAAATCTGGAGAAAGGGGCGGCCAAAAAAATGGTGCATTGTTGGCTATCCACTGGTCATGAAACAATTTTTGTAAACGAGTATTGACTAAGTGACCATTATGCGGAGGTGTCCCGTCATGTTGATAAAATAGGTTTCTATAATCAGCAATTGGTGAAGTGTCAAAGTATGTACTCATTTTCGAAATTATGCAAAATATTCTAATATCCTTCAACTGCAAAAAAAAAGTATATCTCATCCTATTCTTTTTTCATAATTGACATCTGTTTTTGGCAAAGGTAAGCTTATCGGGCTTCTGCGCAAATAAAAAAAAGTGATGTTACTTACTAAGTTTTGTCTCCTGAACACGAATCTGAAGTTATTTTGCAGCGCTCTCTACTGCTTTCCGAGATATGGCTCTCCAAACATTGAAAATTGACCGTTTTCAAACACGAATTTTTCAGTCAAAAATCACTTGAAGTTTCTCCTTCTCATGATAGGCCTTTTCTGTACACACTAATCAACCCATATTTCACAATAACAAGCACTATAAACATTATTTTTTTAACAAAAAATCCGCCCTTCTTTAGGACAACACATAAACAACAAATCTGGATATTTTTATCATTTTATATGTAGTGGGTTGGTAACTGCGTGCGCTAACTATTCATTGACATCGATACAACAATTTATCTTTGTCCAGATGTATTTCCTTTGCACTGAACCCAAAAATACTCCCAAGTAAATTAATAAATTAATAAGTGTCAATCTATTGTTCAACTAAATCAGAAATTCGTAGAATTTAAAATTTTTCAGTTTATGATATTTACGTTAAATAAAACACCAAAATGGCGAAATTGAACATAGTAATGAAGGGAAAGTTATGTGCCCAGAATCAAATTTGAATTGTTAGCGCGCGCAGTTACCAACCCACTACATATAAAATGATAAAAATATCCAGATTTGTTGGTTATGTTTTGTCCTAAAGAAGGGTGGATGTTTTGTGAAAAATTATGTTTTTAGTGTTTATAATTGTGAAATATGGGTTGATTAGTGTGTAAAGAAAGGGCCTATCAAAAGAAGGAAATACTTTGAGTGATTTTTTACAGAAAAATTCGTGTTTGAAAACGCAGAAGCCAGATAAGCTTACCTGATAAAAATGCAGTGCCACGGCGTGCCACACTTCTTATCGCAAAATAAACATTGAACTGCCAAGACTCTTGAAAATTCAGTTCCCTGAATACATGCTGATTTGAGTCACTCCAATAATGGCAATTATGTCGGTTGAAGACATCATTCTTTGTAAAAGCTTCGTCTGTCTATATAATATTATCCAAAATAATTCGTTCCCTTTCGACCAAGTTAAAACGAATTCACAAAATCTCACTCTTCGTGGAAAATCGGTTTCTTTCAGATGCTGAACTATGGAGAACTTATATGGGTTTGCGCAGTATTCTGTGAACTGAGTTTTTTGACAATCTCGATTCTCTTGCAACTTGTCTCAAAGATATTGTTGGATATGCAGCAAAATATCCCAAAATGGCCATTTCGAAATCTTCATCATCAACAATTGGCTTGTTTCTCTACACTCTTGCTTTGACGGATCCAAAGTTTTTGAAGTTTTTTATAATTCGTTTAACAGTATTTTGTGAGGGCTTCTGCTTCTGCAAATACCGAATAGCAAATATATCCCATGTTCTTGAGATAACCCTTTTACATTCGCCATAAATAATAAATAGATTTAAGTAATCTTTATTCGAATAATTCAAACGAGCCGGCATGATTGATTACAATGACATTTCCGTGGCAGTTGATTGATTCTTATGCAATTGCGGGTGCCATGGCCAACTAAGAATAAGTAAATTCAAGAATACGAGATTTTCTGGAACTGAGACATGTTAATTCGCCAATATTTCGAAAACTGTTAAGTGTAGGCACAGATAACCTCATTTAAAGTTAGCTTTATTTTCGATGTTGAATCGAATGAGAGTTTAAAATTGGATGGTTTCATTTGAAAAAATGGACTTACAATAATTTTTTCAACCGGATCTAAATCATTTTCTGGTGAACGCCCTGTATAACTTTAATCTAATTGATATCGAAATCCTACTGAACTGGAACCTCTCCTACGAATAAATCGATACACAATCGAAAATAAATGATCATGTCCAGAAATAAAAAAAAATATTTTTCGTTCTGCAAACGCAGAAATATTTCGAAAACGGTTAGACTTGGGTATATAACATTATACACAAAACATGTTCAGAATCATGCGTAAAATCTAAAACCTCGATAACATACAGGGTGTGCCATTCAAAATAACGAAGTTGGGTCCACTTTCAGTACAACCGGAAGTGCCACAATCTTTGAAATATTTTAGCCGGATAGCACTTATCAACAATAGTGAACTCCCAAATTTTCAAATTCGGTCCACCTATGGTTTTTTATATATTGATCGATGCAGTTCCGGAGGGACCCCCTGTATAGTTAAAGAGCTGCCTATTCCGGGTGAGTGAAATTCGAGTAGATGCATGGGGATCTCGGAAACGGTAAGAGCTACAGAGAGGGTTAAATGGAGGCAAAGTTGCGTGTTATGGAGCTCATTGCTACGATGTTGAAAAATCTGAGCTAGCTTGCTCACTTTCAGAGATATAGAGGAAAAAATGAAAAATTTTATTTTTGTTTTTCACTTATATCTGCTTTAATACAATAGATTTCCAGAAACCGTTTGCACTTTGTCATTACAACTTTCAATCGGCTGTAATAATATGTAAACGAACGTGTTCTACAGGGTGTCCGTTTTTCTTGAGCCACCCCTAACTATGAAATTTTAAATACGGACCTGGATTTTTTATCACTTTTTTTTAGGCTTCAATGGTCATATTTTATCACGATTATGATTACCACTTGAAATTTTAGTCATTTCGTCAACAATGAAAATTTGATGTTTTGAGAATTGAGACGTGTTTCGGGTCATCTCTTGTTGAAATAATATTGTATTCAGTGCATGAGTAAGACGTCTCCGCTATTATCTGTTACATGGTCAGGTTGATACTTTGTTATGCAATGCTGAAGTGCTTTTTGCATGATATTTAATGGATTATTGTATCAATAATACACAAAAAACCATAAGTTAAAAAAACATTTAATCAACAAGAACAATTATTATCACAAACCACATACATTCATCTTTCCATTTATAAAAGATGTTCAAACTGGCCGCCCTCTTGTTCGATACATAAACGAATTCTTCTTTTAATATTATTTATGGAGCGTGTTACTTCCCTGGTAGTTATTTTGGAAAATTAGTAAATCACAGACTTCCTCAAATTGTCGATGTCGTGATAATCATTTTTATGAACACGATATTTAAGAGTACCCCAGAGAAAGAAGTCAAGTGGAGTAAGATCCGGCGACCTTGCAGGCCATTGAACCACTCCTTGATTTTCTATCCATTTGTTAGGAAAATGTGTATTCAGAAAATCACATACAATTGCTTTGTTATGAGGTGGTGCTCCATCATGGTGAAACCACATATTTTGGACCTGCTCTAATGGAATATTTTCCAAATATCCCGTAAAGGTGGTTTCCAAAAAGTTGAGGTAACGTTCGCCATTCAAATTATAATTATAGATAAAAGGGCCTAATAATTGATTGCGATACATGCCTGCCCAAACATTAAAACTGAATAGCACCTGAGGTCGAACCTCCCTGAAGGCTCTGGGATTCTCGTGGCTCCAAATATGAGAATTGTTTCTGTTGAAAATTCCGCAATTTGTGAAGTCGCTTTCATCTGTCCAAATGATATTATTTAAAAAATCTGGATGGTCTTCAATGCTGTCGGATAACCACCGACACCATACCAACCGTCGATGCGGATCATTAGGATGAAGTTTCTGGGCACAATGTATCCGAAAACACTTTATTTTATTACCTTAGAATACGCTCATTACTGCAAAAGTATTCAATGGTTTTCTCAAAACAATGAAAACAAAAATTGTATAATACCTGTCCCAGAACATTTTCTTTCATTTGATTGGACATTCTATTCCCGTATTCTCTTCTGGGTTTCTCAAAACTGCCAAACTCACATAGATTTTCATCTTATTTTCTGATCATATTTCTGCACGGCTACTGTCTTTCCGGATATAATTCATAGTACTTAATTTTTGCTATATCACAATTTCTATTTGATTTGTAATAAACCATAATCATATCACGTTTCTCAAAACTTGTGAAAGGCATTTTCAGTCAGAAACAGAAACGATAGTTGATGAATTTATGACAGTTGTCAAATAAACAATCGTCATGGCCTACTGTAAGAAATCCTCAGGTCGGTGCAAGTAATCGAGGTATCGATATGGATTTCGAAGACAACCAAGAATGTATTTTTCAATTTTATCTCAAACTAATGAGTTTTAGGTTTTGATCAACTGGAAGCATCATAGCAAGATGAAAAAGAGATTTGTACAATTTTACGATTTTCTGTAATAAAACGAAAATGTTGAACATAGGTAGAATGATACACATATTCCAAACATTTGAGAGTACTTTTTCATTTGAAAAAATAATGCACTCAATACAATAAGTCGATATCATTTGAATAAGAGAATGAATTTTCAAATCATCCAATTTTCACTGATGATGACCAGATACCATCGACTGAAAATTTCAAGTGGTTTTCACAATCATGATAAAATATGACTATTGAAGCCTAAAAGAAAGTGATAAAAAATCAAGGTACGTATTTAAAGTTTCATAGTTAGTGGTGGCCCAAGGAAAACGACACCCTGTAGAACACTTTTGGTTCAATATTTTCATAGCCCATTGAAAGTTGCAACAATAAACTGCAGACAGATTCTGGAAATCTATTGTATTAAAGCAGATATGAGTTAAAAACAAAAATCAAATTTTTCGTTTTTTCCTGTATATCTCTGAAAGTGAGAAGGTTAGCTCAGATTTTTTAACATCGTAGTAATGAGCTCCATAATACGCATCTTTGCCTCCATTTAACCCTCTCTGTAGCTCTTACCGTTTCCGAGATCCCCATGCATCTACTCGAATTTCACTCACCCGGTATGATTTACTGACAGGTAGCGAAACCATCTGCTGGGTATGAAATAGCATTCTTGGTGTTGCCCAAAATCGCGTGGATGTATTTTTAGAATTTCTCCAGGTCAAGGTCAATGATGGGTGGGGGACGTTTGAAAACCAATCAGTTTGTGACCGTTTGCTGGTTTCTCATTTCGTTAGATATGGTGCTGAATATGCCTTTTGCCAAGTTTGACTCGCGTACGAAGTCAAGGTCCAGAGTTATGACAAAAAAACAGTTGTTTTTGATAATCGTGGTTTTTTCTGCATAACTCTGTATATTGACATCGCTCGCAGGTCAACCTTGGCATAAGGATAGAGCACCATATTTACCAAAATGTGAAACTAGTAGACGGTCACAAACTGACTGGTGTCCAAGCACCACCCCTCCCTCCTTGACCTTGACCTCGAGCAATTCTAAAAATACATCCACGCGACTTGGAGCAACACCAAGAATGCTATTTCATGCCCAGCAGACGGTTTCCTGACCTGTCAGTAAATCATATAGGCAGCTCTTTAACTAATATGAATGTTAGTTTTGAGCCTAGTGGAAACTGTTTCTATACAATAAACATGCAATATCGAAAAATGAATTGGGTTCATTATGGGCCAGTTGTGGAAATTTTGTGGAAATTTTGGTCTTCTACAGTTTTGTGTCTAAAAGCGAGTGGCGTTGTTTTCAATCAAACTGCAATATGCATCACTAACTGGTTTAATTGAAAACTATTCTCATATAAAACCATTATTCATACCTAAATTTTTCATAGTTGTGAATGCTTTGTTTGATATATTCAATGTTGCCAAAATGAAAATGGCTTCCATTCTATATTTTATAACCAAGTGCAAAGTGCAGATAGGAAGTCCTTCTCCAAGTTGAAAGATGTAAGGGTGTATGGGATTCTGAGCAATCGAATCTGCTAATGTCAATAATGACGTTTATTACGGGAATCAGTGCAGCGTTTGTTCCTTGAATATATCAATTTAAAATATGAATTACTTACGTCACAGAGATAATAATCAAACATAATAATTCTAGAGTTGAACCTACCTAAAACCAGGGACACTTTGCTCGTTGAATATCAAGAGAGGAGATTCCCCACAATGCTTCCAGAATGATATTTTGGCCAGAATGGTATACTACTTGAAACCACAAAACTCGCACGGCTTTGTGTTGGATTGTCATGACAAAAAAACAAATATTGGATGGTTATCAATATTCAGTGAAAAATAGTACTGTGGCTGATATTTATGGGCGAGCACCTTGATTAGCTAGAGAGATAAAATAGAACACGGTCAAATTGTTTAATGAAATACCGTGTTCTGGTACAAAGAAGACTAGTACTCATTATTAAAATTACAATATTCTTGTCTCAACCTACTCTTATGATTTAACAAAAAAATTGCCCATTATTGGCTAAAATATTCTTGCCTCAACCAATATATGAAGCAAGTTATCACTTGTTTCAAAATATTCTCCTTGCAATTGACCATCAAAAAATCAACCTATTCAACCTATTCAAGAATATAATCTCTTTGAATCAACTCAATTATGCGTTGATGCAAGAAATCCTTTTTATCAGTAAAGCCTGTACCTATTTGGAATTCCGCAGAAAATTTTATTTTCCATAAAATTTCCTGCATCCCCCCAAACTCGAAATCCACTCTCCAAACTGTACTCATCCCCATTTGTCTAAAAGGGACATGAAAAATTAGAAGTACAAAACACAATAAATTTTTTGAAGAAATGATTTATATTTGAGAGAAAGTTCTATACAGGGAATCATAGCCTTCTATGATGAAGAAAGTTACAATTTTGAAGTCTATCACTACGAGACTAGATCCAGAAGTGATTTCCAAATTCCAGAAGTTAAAAAAATATACTCAAAACTCAATATCCATTCAAGGATTGAAGAAATTCAATGCGGTATTTCCCGGAATGAGGAGTGTGGACTCTCCCAAAATGTTAAAAATAATACTCAACCCATTGGTTATATTTGAAACTGGCGATGATTTACAGTATTCCATTTATAGTAAACTAGTTTATGTCTACGTCTGGCTTAACCGGAAGCGATCCGCCACTGACAACATTACAGATCGATTATTTATATGGATATATGTTATATTCCAATATTCCATATTGACAAAATTTCATTCAAATGCAACATGTTTTTTTTTCTAATTATTGATAATTAATCGTTTTTAAAGTCGACTTACATAGTAAAAAAGTTTTTTACGTTCATTTCAATAGATAGTGTATTTTTCATATTTTTCAATAAGCAAATTCAATAAAAATCAACTTATTCAATACCACCAAAAAGGTCGGTAGGGAATACCAATCTAATATGGTTTATGCCATTATTGCCACGATTACCATGCTACGACGCCTATGGTTTCATTTGACAAGATGATGAATAAGTCGTAAACGGACGTAAACAAACATGATGGCCAAGTTAAGAGCCACCATCACCGAAAAGTCGAATTTCTTCCTAATCCCTTCCAGCTCAGATTTGTTGGCATACTTATCAAGAGTGGGGGTAGAGATAATGAACTCGTTGAACATTGACAACACAGCACCTGTCCGTTCTCGATTACAGCGCCAATCAGGTATACATTTCCCGATCGTAGAATCCGTTTCTTGCAAAAACCATTGACTTCAAGAAAGAGATATTTTTTGTATGGGCTCAGTGATCCCATAAGAATTCCGGAAACTCTCAATTTTTTCAATTCATCATGTCATTTAAATTTTTTTTCTTAAAAATTATCATAACCAAAAATCACTGAGGTTCCGGAATTTACACAAAAACATTGAGCAAAAAAAATTAAAAAATTTTCAAACAAAAACTGTGGGCTGAAAACGAATTTCCGTTTTACCAAGGTAGTGTTTGCTCTTAAGAGTGAAAATAATAACGAATTCCAACCTGATAACCTTTTCTAACATGATTCGGGTTGTGATTTTTGTAAACAACGTCGGGTATGTTGCTTCCAAGAAAGAGACAGAAAATCCCTCTCCATATCTTTTAGTGTTCGGAGGTTTAATTAGTTATAATGTGCATCTTTCTCTCATGCAATGATTCGTACCTAGAATATCTAGAGAAAATTACGCATTGAAACAAGTTTCCCAATTTTTCATTGAAACTTATGATTCGCTCCGAAGCCATCGTCTTTATAAATTGCATATATATGAAACTTGAAACAAATAGTAATATAATAGTAAATAAATTGTAGATAACGTTGGCCTTTCAAAATCTATATTGAAATGTACTCATTGTAGTCACTGTTCAGTCTCACCTTCGATCCGTTCTGGGACATTTTCCTACCAATACCTCAGAAAATAGGCCATCTGAAACTATCACAATGTTTAGATTCATTGACAAGCGAAGAGACTCTGGATGGGGACGAGAAGCCGACATGTGTGAAGTGTAAAGAGAGAAGAAAGTGCACGAATATAACATTTCCGAATATTTTAGTAATTCACTTAAAACGTTTTGCTTCGACAGAAGGATTCCCAGTAAAATTGTTTGTCACCATTGATTTTCCTTTAGAATGATTGAACATGAGTTTTTATACTGCAGACAACGTAGCCCCTTGTCTTTATAGTCTATATGCATTGTCTATTCATTGTGGGACTTCCAATAGCGGACACTACACAGCCTACTGTAAACATCCGTATGCAGGCACGTGGCATGCGTATAATGATTCGAAAGTGTCCCCAATTTCATCTGAATCCCTAGTAAGCGGAGATGCTTATTTTCTCTTCTATGAGCTGGATGACATTGGAGGAGATCATTCTTAGTTTGATATATAAATTGAGATATTATATTGTTTTAATTACTATGTGATTTATTATGTTTACATTAAATATATATAATAATGCTTCGCCATTCATATGGCCTTCACAAAAACAAAAATGTAATTAAACCAGAGGTGATTGTTGCTCCAGATGAATTCAGCTTAGCTAATAATGGACCTTTCCTCAGATGCCTGGAACAATGACGCTCCCATATTGCGTTTGGACTTGAGAACCACCTCAACGATATGAGAACTTGCTTTCAAGGAGGAGATTTAATGGTAGTGGATAGGAGATAACGAGACTCGATACCTCTTTTAGAACAATTTGGCGTCAACTTCATAATTATGTCCCTTCTTGGACGTGGCCAACGACAGTTTACGACGGTCAACGCAAATAGAGCACGTTTGATTACAGGGTGGATAGTAGAATCCCGGAAGAGTCATCTGAGGTCAATTTTCTCAAAGGGACGATGCTCATAATAATTTAGGAGACTTTTTGCGCATTTCTGATGGATGTGTGCTCGATCGATTCCATCCTGCAAATAAATATGGCAAGAACTGTCGAGTGGGTCAAAGAAATCGCAGAGGGTGAACATAGTTCAAGCCCGTGTAGGAGTTGAAACCCTTCATTTGAGACTTGGTCGGTTAGTTCTTCTTATTCATCTGTACCTTAATCTCTGCATTTGAGTTAATACAATTGGGTAACCAAACAGGAATTCTTCATGTTCTTTTATCAGCGGCATATATTCGAGATGAGCTGCAAAGGAAAGGAGTGAGTATTTTAGAATTTGATGAATTGACTGAGGCACTCTTTTTTCACGATTTCGATTACATTCAAGATTCAGGAATAGGACTAGGTATTTGTTGAGGGTAGTGTTCAACGATTCAGAAGATATTGATGGATCTTCAGTAAGTGGGTGTTATAAAATATTATTACTCAGTCCATTTTGAATGTTCACTTTTTATTATATTTACTGCCAGTGTCAGTAGTTGCGATTTATGTCGATTAAAACCTATAAGTAGTGAATGTATATCATTTCAATTCATTCGACATAAACGAGTAAAATCACGGCATGGAAAGACTCCTGAGACCAGAAAGATTTGATACAGACCCAAATGCTCGAAATTCTAGTTAATACTGGCTTCATTGGTATAAGTCATTCAAGAACTTCATTGCAGCAGTTGATGTTAAGGAAGATCAAGTTTGCATGATTCATTATGTCATCCTGGTGTGACTCGCATGTACCATTGGATTCGGTGTAATGGTAATGGTAATGGTAATGGGTGGGGGACGCAAGCGTCAGCGACTAGGCCCCAGTAGGCCCTTTTCGCAATCCCCGGCATCTTCACACATCCCATGTCGGATACCTGCTCGAACCTCTTCGACCTTCTTATGAAAGTCGAAATGTCCTTCCATTGCAACGAGTGCAATTCTTCCTCCTTAATAGTGGCAGCTCCGAAGACGTTTTGTCTGAGCCTGCCATAAATACCACATTCGCACAGGAAGTGGAAGGAGTCCACCTCTTCCCCACATTCCGTGCATAGTGGGTCTGCCTCAACTCTGATGAGAGCCAGGTGCCTCGTGAGGACGCAGTGGCCGGTTAGAACTCCCACCAACAGTCTGAGTTCTTTGCGGCTCAGCTTCAGTATCTTGGAAGTCCTTGCCATGACGGGCCACGATATCATCTGCTTTGACTGCCTGCATCCGTCTATCCTTCTCCACTCTTTTCCTAATGTATCAACGGCCCACTCATTCAGTGCCGTTGTTACTTGTCTCCTTGTTATGCTGAGTGCGGGTTCGGGCGCGTAGTAGGGTTGTCCGGCTCCTTGCTTGGCTAGCTGGTCCGCCGGCTCGTTGCCTTTGATCCCTGCATGGCACGGGACCCACATCAGCGTTATTTCCTTTTCAGTCGCAATACTCTCCAGGGCATCTCTGCACTCCTGAACCAGTACTGATCTGGTTCTGGTTGCATTCAGAGCTCTGATGGAGGCCTGACAGTCCGAGCAGATACATACATGTCTCTCTGGACCGGACCTCACCTCTTCCATTCTGGTTGCCTCCAGAATGGCACACACCTCTGCTTGGAAAACTGTTGTCAGAGAACCTAGCGCATAGGCTCTTTTCTCTCCGTTTTCCAGGTAAACTCCTGTTCCGGCTTGCCCTTCCTCCAGTTTGGACCCGTCTGTAAAACAGACCAGGCTTTACGGGGAAAATATCACCCTTTCCTCTTCCCACTCTCTCCTGTCTGGGATCTCTAGCGAGATCGTCCTTTTCCACCTAATTTTATCCTCTGCCAGTATCACTTTGATAGCGGATAGTGGGATTTCTTTCTCCGCTACCACAGCGATTTCGGTATGCCCTGTGTACCCCTCTCCGATTCGGTGTGAGAATTTGCCCTACTCCGTGGAAGAAGTATGGAAAATCGCATAATCATGTCCTGTCTGTGCGGAACTCAAGCCAAGGTTCTGTAAAAATCAAGGTTCTCTGATCAATGCCACATCAGCATTCGAAAGATTGAATACTGATTTTAAAGGACCTTTACCATCTCCAACACGTAATAGGTACATGCTAACAGTTGTTGATGAATATTCAAGATATCCTTTTGCTATTACTTCTCAAACAGTAATCAAATGTTTGAGAAAACTATTTGCTCTTTTTGGTGCTCCTGCATACATACATTCAAATCAAAGTACTTGCTTCTCATCATCAGAAGTAAACTCATTCTTGGATAGACACAACGTGGCTACAAGTAGAACAACTGCATACAATCCTCAAGGAAATGGTAAATGTGTAAGGTATAATGGTATTATATGGAAAACGATTTCACTCGTACTGAAGTTTCGGAATCTGAAAACAGAAGGATGGGAACTTGGTCTGGAAGATGCTTTACATTCCATTCGATCCCTGTTATGCACTGCCATCAACTGTACCTCGCATGAGCGCTTATTCACCTGTCAACGTAGATCGCCAAATGAATCATCTATGCCAACATGGCTCTCTTCCCCAGGTCCGGTTTTCATGAAGAAACATGTTAGAACTAATAAGAACGACCCACTAGTTGAAGAAGTTGAATTACTTGAATCAAATTTTCAATAGGCACATGTTCGTCTGCCTATAGTGGAAGAGAAACGACAGTCTCTGTCAGACATTTGGCTCCCAGAGGAGATGAAACGTTATTGGATATCAGCAAAGATTTTACAAAAGAAAATCATGACGGGATATTGCAATCCGAATCAAGAGATATGGAAGATTCTCGAAATTCTGGAGAAGTGCTTGAAAACAAAGATATTCGGAATTGCAATCATCCCAGTCGTAGTCGGACACCTCCAAAATATCTAGAAGATTTTGTTAGAGATTGAAGGAGGGATGAATGTTATAAAATATTATTACTCAGTACATTTTGAATGTTCACGTTTCATCATATTTACTGTCATTGTCAGTAGTTACGATTTATGTTGATTAAAACCTATAATTAGTAAAGGTATATCATTTCAGTGGGTATAACTGAACTCGTTAGTCCGGAACAAGAAGGCTAGGCACTTGCGCCCATGTAGCAAGTGTTTTGTGTTTTCTTGGTAATGCAAGGTAGGAACGCAATATTCGATATCCATCAGTGGTCCTGTTGGATTGCCTTGTTGATACTGAAAATCGATTACTACCAGAAAACATTGATCATATTCCTGAAATAGTCCACCAACTGGTTAGTCAATGAATAAGACATGTTTTGTATTTTTGAAGTAGATGTTACTTTGCCCTACTGCCTACCATCAATACCAATATCACTTCAATACAATACACTACAAAATCATAGAACACATACCCACCGCAACTTTTCTTCGATATTTTATTTATTTCCCTGTATTTGATATTCAAAGAGTTTCCTGGAATGTTTTGTTGTCACAACAAAATGTGTACTTGGTATCTTTGGCGACTGATATTTCAAAGAGTAGTCATATGCGGTGGATAAAATAGATGAAGTCCATTGAAATATCATCACTCATTGTAACGACAAAAAATCGAATAATTTGACCTATGAAATTTGGAACCTGATTTCAATAAAAAGCCATATTTTGGATAGTTTTTTTTTGCTCATATATTTTGAATAACTCAGTTGACAGTTCTATTGACACCATATTCAAATCGAAATAAACAGGATGATCCATGAATAACGCGTTATATTTAGAACTATTTCTTGAGCCACCCTGTATGAGTTTGAAACCGGTAAATAATGTTGGATCAAGGTTCGTTAATTATATTTTCATATCTGTTTTGCTCAAAAATATTGTCAAAAATCAAATATAGTATGTTATTCGATTATGTGTACTTTTGTTTGAAACTTACCCTGTAGATAATTAAAGAATGTCACATTTATGCATCAACATATTGTTTGAGATCATATGTATAATAATAGCACGGAAATGAAATCAATTGAGATTTCTGATAGCGCAAACTTAATCATACAAAAACGACCATTTTCATCTTCAACACCCTTTCCCTCGAAAACTATTAATAGGATGGTGTTGCGCCATTGCATACTTTTGAAATGGAGGCCAACTACTACAACATACAGAAATTTCAAGGAATTCAACAGGAGTCCATTTTGTTGGAATATAATGAACATTCTGTATATTGTATTTATTATATCTCATGTAGAATGTATGTGTCAATTGTTAATAAAGAGTTTATGTTAATTTGTCACCATTGAACTATCAGTATTGACTACTTAGTGAATCATAGATTTGGGAATCCACTATACAATTTCAGCTGGTTATGGGCCCAGATCACCCTGAACATTAAGGTAATTGGACTGTGAGCGATATTTTCCACAAATTTTTGAGAAGTTCATATAATTTTGACAAATCCGTCAACAGAACTTTAAAACTTGTCAGTTTTGAATTAAATATCTTCTGCAATTTAGCAAAGTCAAATGGCTAGCGGGAGCAATCTTCCATTCATAGAGGGGTTTCATGGTAGAGAAAATTATAACGCTGAACAGACTCATTTCCAACATGAAGAGCTCTGAGATTGCGTAACCAGAACAGAAAGATCAGGAGAATATGGTTAAAGCTAGATTAAAAATAATTATACTCATCGATCTCATCAATTACGTACACGTCCAACAAGCTGACGAAGCCAAAGAATTCTGGGATGAGTTGAGAGAAGCGTTTGATGACTCTGGATTTACTAGAAGAGTTGATTTGCTTCTCATTTTGATAACAACTCGTCTTGAAATGTTAATAAAGTGATTACCACTGCTCACAAACTGTCTGGTGTTGGTTTCACACTTATCCAGACAGCACCAGATATTCCATGAATAATCCTAACGTCCTTTTGGAATATAGGTATATCCGAGGAATATTCCAGGATATCCTAGATCAATGGATGAATATTCCCCGAATATGCTAATGGAAATTCCTCAGATAATTATAGAATATACCCGTAAGAATATTCTATGGATATCTAGAATATTCACAGGATATGTCGCAGATATTCCACATAAAATATTCCTACAATATTCCAAAGAATATTTGAAATATTCCAATATCATCCCCGGAATATTAGTTGAAAATAATCAAGGAATATTCCTAAAGAAACATTCTAGGAACATATGGTATAATCATGGGATATATCAGTAATATTCCTAGAGTTTCATTTTTGAATAACCCAGACAGAATGCTTTCTGGAAAATATTTATTCACTGAAATACCTACTAGATGACTAAAAATAACTTCTGTCTTGATTTCTACTGCGGTTTGATTTATTTGTTACGGACCGGTTTCGGCTCTTTCACCATTCACTTGGTGTAAAAGCGGCAACCGTTAGTAACAAATAAACCAAAACTCAGTGGAAATAAAAAAGATTTTTTCCCCATCCAGTATTTCATCATGAATTTCTAAAAAATAAATAAATCATTAATCGAACACAATATATTTATCACTATTATTGAAAAATTACCAAAACCTATAAAAACATAAACTATTGAAAACCATCATTTGAAGAAATATTTGAAAAAATGTCAAATAAACCAATATTTCAAACAAACTCCAAATGAATTGAGATTAACAATCTTTCTCTTCTGTTTCATTGACCCAGTCCGCTGCTGAATTGGGAATCCTAAAAGAAAAGAAAAAAATTAGTAACAAGGCAACAGAAGTACAGCTTGGCAAAACTAGCTATGATTGTCGAGAAACGTTTGATATGCGCGAATTTAGAATGCGAAAGTATTCGGACGATAATTGTACATTCAGTAATAAAACTTTACAGTACGCTTCGCGATGCGACAGATACAATGAAACTGACCAGTACAGCAACTTATTCTTGTTTCGGACTGTACTGAACACGTCTGCTGCCACGCATCGATAGGCATGGCAATTTCACATTCAGAGCTAGATTTGCCAAGCTGCAAATGAACTACATTTCGTGCGATTTGCCAGAACCTAAATCTATACTACTAAATATTACTTATCTTCTTCAATAATTTCCTCGTAAGTTCAATTGTGATATTGTATCAAGGATATAATCCGTTTCCCGATGGACTTCTCTGTACTACGTACTATTTACTCCCTTTTCTTTCAGACAATGTGACTGATGACGACTTAGGGATTTTTGGGAATAAAATGAAAATAATAACTGCTGCAATGTTGTTCCAGCGTGGTGATACATAACTTATAAATCATAGTTTGACAATATTCGAAAGAAGAAAGAATATCAGATTCTAATAAGTGCTTTCAACACCTATTTCATTACTATCCTTATTTTTTTAAACTACTTACCTACGTTCTATATGACATCATTACACTATCTTATTCACTGAAAACAGAACAACACAATTCACACAATATGGCGGTGGGCGGTGTGCCGAGAAACGACAGTAAAATCCAAATCTGAAGATCAATATAAGCAAATGTTCTGTTATGGTGTTTGGAAGGCCGCACACAAAATCCAAAGTTGGGGCGATACATACAGTGCGGCTTTTTTTAGTCCCCCCCCCTGTTAACTTTCGAACGGTTCAACGTACAAACATGAAAAAGAAATCGTTTGGTGGGTTTCACCGATAACACTTTTTAAAACAAAAAATATGGTGATTGCTCGACAGGGGGCGTGGGAGGGCACATCAACTCAAAAAATTTAAATGGCATGGAGGGTCAAGTGTCACATCGTTGAAAAGAGAATTCAATTCTTTATGCAGCCAACTAAATATTTTTGAATTTAGTTGAGAAATTTTTTTTTTAATTTCGATTTTTATGCCTTTCGAAATTTTCGAATTGATGTGCCCCCAGCGCCATCTGTCGAGTAATTGCAATGTTTCTTCTCTCAAGAAGTAGTATCGGTAATGTTTTTGGTTTCATTATTCCACAACAAACAGTTCAAATTTATCGAGGTATGATTAGTTTTCAGATTTGATATTTCGAATTTTAATTGCAAAAAAAATATCAACAAATTCAAAAACAATTAGATGGCTTTGAAGAGAATTGAATTCTCTTTTTAACTTGACCCCACATGCCATTTGAAATTTTTGAGTTGATGTGCTCCCCGCGCCCCCTGTCTAGCAATCACCATATTTTTTGTATCAAAAAGTAGTATCGGTGAAACCCTCCAAACGATTTTTTTTTAATCTGTACGTCGAACCGTTCAAAAGTTAAAAGGGTGGGGGGGCTAAAAAAGCCGCACTGTATAAATATAGATGGAAGGTTTGGGACAAATTTGGGGGTTATTATCGATGACGAATTAAAATTTAGAAAACACATAGGGTAAACCACCCAGTTATGGGACATTTTAGGTTTTGTTCGAATTGAAATGAATATCACCTACTTATTTTTTGACATACGCTTTGGCTAATAGTACCAATATGAAGTTAGATTTATGCTCTCAATATATTTTTGCTTATTTTCAATCATCGCTGAATGGGTTTAAATAAATATTGAAAAAATATACAGCATGACAAAAAAATTAGTTATGGGTCACTTTCTTCAGTTATTGAACTTGGAATATTGTAGTTATTGGACAGTTGAATAAAACGGACAAATAAGTATTTATTACCTACTTATATGAGTATAAATAAATATAGAAGTGTCAAAGCTAGAAACTTTTTATTATTTAACTATAGGACAGGAGAATAACTTAACCAAACATTAATTTGTATTCCCACTCATAATTATTGAAGAGATCGTCGATATCACTTTCGTCAACATCTATTTCAATATCATCAACTGTTTCTTCTCTATATATCCTGTTATTTTCATGACATGTAAATTTCTGAATTTGATTTTGCTGATTTATATCATTTTCGATATTATTTGTATTATTTTCGGAGTTCTTAGTCCAACTATACATATCGTCAATAATACTTTGTTCCCTTGTCTCTGTATCTGTTCCATTTTCTTCATTTTCTGTCTCTTGGCTCACTTCTTGTTCACTTTCTTCTTTATAGCACATGTGGCACATGAAAAGATCATTGTCGTCAGGGAGCAAAACTTATTTATTCAATACTTGGTCTGGGTCTCCCATAGAAATGCCGAACTGCTTATTTTTTCCAACCCATTTTGATGGGTCTAAAAACAGCTACATCACAAGGTTGTAAAACTCTTGTTGCGCATTGGGGTATAAAGCAATTACTTCCATATTTAAATTGTTACACAGTAAACTCAGTTCATATGTCAAGTGTGACTTGTGTCCATCCAGAAATAAGACCACGAGAAAAGTAATGTTATTTTCTAACAAGTGTGGATGAAATATATTCTTTATATGATCGTAGAACCTGTCTGCCGTCATCCAGCCGTTGTCACTCCTTCCAATTCCCCAAGTGTCAGTTACAGTTTGGCTTATTTTTTCAGGAATTCTTTTGTACAGTTGGACAACTCATCCCCGCTGCAGCAAATGCAAACATAACTGTTATATTTTTTTTCTGTGAACCTTTATCAACTGAGTAAACATTTTTCGAACCTTTTGTTGCAAAAACGTTTCCCGTACTGGGGCAAATTTGGAAGCCTGTTTCGTCCCCATTATAAATGCGCGAAGGGTCATTCATAACGATATTTTTCGAAGTCAAATAGTTGCCAATATCCTTGAACCAATTTCTCATGTCAGTTTCTGACACACACGCACTTGCTGCACTAACAGCTTCACTGGTTCGTTGTGCAATAATTGGATGTCTTTTAAGGAATGCCTGAAATTCATAAAATATCATTGTAGGTTCCCTAGTCATTATATTCATTAAACATACCTTAAACCAACAATCGCCAGGTCTGTTGTTATTGGAAGGGTTAGGTCGAGGATTTTCTACAAGAAAGTATAGGTGAAGGTCCACATGTATCCTTGTGACCTGGATTCTTTATTTTGAATTCTAAGGTCGACCATATTTTTTTGCAGCAGCTCTTAACGACGCTCGTTTGAGTTTTACCTCAGTTATTGCTGCCTCCATAGAGTTGATATCATGATTGTTTTTCTTTGGCATATTAGGTCGGTATTAATGAGAAATGACGATAACTGTAATACAACATCCTAGTTATTGGACACGTTAATATTCAGTAATTGGACAAGTGTCCAATTACTGGTTGTGATATAAACAGAGCAATAAAATTCATACTAACTGAAACAGCGAAAAACGCACTATCAGATCATTTGTAAATTTGAAAAAAAATCATTGTTACTAGTTATTGGACGCCCGTCCAGTAACTGAAAAATAGGATGATAGCTGTTTAGTTATTGGACACCTCATGAATATAACCCAACTTCCTGAATTTAAATTACTGATATATTTAAATGACTCACGTATTTCTTAAGCTTTCTTTATGACGTTTTCTGTGCAATACACAACTCTTCTTTCGTTCACTTTTTCATATACAATTGTTCATAACGGTGCTTAACACATTGATAACGAAACCACTCTCGATGAACATTGGACGACAAACGGTTTTTTTTTGTTGTCCACTTCAAATTTTCCCAAATATATCAATCAAAATAATATTAGTTAATATAATACTAGTGCCATCTACGAGGGACTAGACTAGCTATGGCATACAGGAATCTTATTTTTCTTCATTGAAGAGGAGCTGTCCAATAACTCCTATGCGTCCAATAACTGGTTGGTTTACCCTATCGAGTCTAATTCAAAAATCATTCGGGAAACCAAAAATTCTTTATCAGCATAGACATACCCTGAACACAAATACAAAATTGTTATGATGAGACGTTTTGATTCTCTCAAATTTCAATCAATGTGATACTGTTAACCACAATTTTCTGAATACCACTGAACAGCAACGAGTCCAGAGGGTACAGAATGCATGTATGAGGTTTTCATTTGGAATCAGGAGAAAAGATCATATTTCGCATAAATTAAAAACTGCTAATTGGTTGAATACGTACAATAGACGCATGCTTCATATTCCAGTATTACTTCACAAAATAATAATGTTGAAAACACCATCGTACCTTCAGGAAAAAATCAGATATCGAAATGATGTTCATAACGTGAATATCAGGAATGAGTCTATCCATATCACTAAACATAGCACACAACAATTCAAGAGGTCATTCACATAAAAGTAGCGCATGTTTATAATGATATCCCAAAGAAAATTAAAAACTCTAGCATTGTATCTTTCAAACTTAAATTTAAAAAAATGCTACTTTCTAATCAATAACAAATTACCATCTTCTCTCATAACGCGTTGAATGATTGTTTGTTTAGAAGGAAGTAAGTATATGAAGTTTTGGTAGTTTGTAGATAGAAATGTAATTGTTAAAATTAGTTTAGCAACATATCGTAAGATAGTACTTATATAAAGGTTTTGGTAATACATATATATAGAAATTTTGTATTTGTTAAAATTAGTTTGGTAAACAGGTACAAGAGGAAGAATGGATGATAAACCCAATCTTGTTACCTTTTGGCAGATAGCGATCTTCTTTTTTTCCCCCATTTGTAATGAATTGTCAAATCAGTCAATAAATAAATTTATTATTATTATTATAGATCAAGCAAGCAAGCAAGAGTAAGGTGTATGATATTAGCTCCAGTTAATTTAACAAATTAAAGGGGTTACAGTGCTATTTTGAACCAGAATTTTTTCACAGAGAATAACTGAAGGTATTTGCACATATATATTTCTATAAAAATACCAAAAGTTCAGCACATTTGGTGGAAAACTGCATTGGTTGTATAAATGAATATAGTTCATACTGCACACGAATTGTATTAAAAAGTGTGCTTATCGCTGTATTTCTTTGGCATCAAGTCGACGTAGTCCTCTACCAACATAGGTCGTTTCGAATTTGTGAGTAGCTCACTTGAGAATTTCTCGTGTTATGAATAACTTGTCTGCCGATGAACTCTTTGGCCTCATTCGAAGAGCAAACGAAAAACAAACAACAAAACTTGAGAAAGTTTGTGAGGCTCAAACCAAATATTTGGAATCTCAAATAGCGAAAAGTATTCTAGATGTCAATTCGAAAATTGAGGCAATTGCTGCTGATGTCTCCACGCTGCAACACCAAAACCTTTGGATGCAAAGGAAATTGAGAAAAAATAACATAGCTGTTTTTGGTCTTCATTTAGAAAAAGATCGTCTACTGGAAGGTTCACTGTCGCAGTTAAATGGGGCACTTGGCTTGAATTTTACAGAATCTGATATAAACAATATACAGTAACCGCCAAAAAGTATGTACCATATGGGAAAAATTTTTATTATTGGAGTATTGGAAAAAATATTCTGGGGAAAAGTTTGTGCATGTCCGATAACCTAAAAATCGATTTTGACACATGTCACGTGATCGCTAGAATGGCGGCAAAATGAAAAAAATTGCAATGCAAAGGCAAAAAAGGGGTAAGATGGCAAGATATCAAAAAAAGTTATTTGAAAAATTCACTTAGAATTCAATTTTATACACATAAACAAAGTTTCAAGAGATAATTGAAAAAAATTGAAAATAGCAATTTTTTAAAAATATTTTTCCATCTATTTGAAAATATTATTTTTTTCTCTTATGAATAGCTTGACTATACTGAAACATTTGCATTTTGATGATAATGACAAAACTTTCTCATTTTCTCCACACCAGAGGGCACTAAATTGAAAAAATGGGAATTTGTCAGAACCCTTGCTGTTACATCGGTTCGTATCTAACAGTTATATCCGAATTCCACGACCATTGTGATGACATGACACTCCAAAAACATGGTAATTTCCAGATTATAATCAAGTTCCGATGATAATCGTGGATGAGCGTTTCACTTCGCACATAAACATGTAAATTATAAGTCTCTTAAATTTGACTACATAACTATTTCATTTTGAATATTTTCACAATTTTTTTTGGCATATAAAAACATCGGAACTTGATTAAAATCTGGAAATAACCATGTTTTTGGAGTGTCATGTCATCACAATGGTCGTGGAATTCGGATATAACTGTTAGATACGAACCGATGTAACAGCAAGGGTTCTGACAAATTCCCATTTTTTCAATTTAGTGCCCTCTGGTGTGGAGAAAATGAGAAAGTTTTGTCATTATCAATAAAATGCAAATGTTTCAGTATAGTCAAGCTATTCATAAGAAAAAAAATAATATTTTTAAATAGATGGGAAAATATTTTTAAAAAATTGCTATTTTCAATTTTTTTTAATTATCTCTTGATACTTCGTTCATGTGTATAAAATTGAATTCTAAGTGACTTTTTCAAGTAACTTTTTTTGATATCTTGCCATCTTACCCCTTTTTTGCCTTTGATTTACAATTTTTTTCATTTTGCCGCCATTCTAGCGATCACGTGACATGTGTCAAAATCGATTTTTAGGTTATCGGACATGCACAAACTTTTCCCCAGAATATTTTTTCCAATACTCCAATAATAATTTTTTTTCCCATATGGTACATACTTTTTGGCGGTCACTGTATATACTGCTGGCAAATCGGAAAAGCCTCCTGTTATAATTGAATTCACCTCTTTTTTGAAGAAATCTCTCATATTCCCTAACATCCATAAATTGAAAGGTTCACAAATTGCCATTGCAAACGATTTGTGTCCTGAAGATAGAGAGCAACAAGGAATTTTGAAATTCCATCTAAAAAAAGCACGGGAGCAGAATTTAAAGGCCACCATTAGGGGTCATCAACTTATTATTTGAAGTAAATCATTCATTGTACAAGATCTCAAAGAACTTGAAATTGAGGAAGCTCCAGAGTCCGATCTCACTAATAGGGAAGAAGCAGCTAGCATCTCGCCTGTACTTAATGACGCAATTTTAAATGGGAAAGAAGGAAATCGCAATAGGAGGATCAATTTCAGTCCGAAGATAGGCACCAATGGCGGAAGCAGAAATATCCGTAGTCAGACAAAGAACTCGAACAACTGATTTATTTCTTTTACTTTCTTTTTATATACTGAAGTCTCGTTTCACTTTGAATTTAAATCATTTCTTGATCAGTGAATTTGGTAATCAGTGTAAACATTTTTTTTTCTTTTTACGTCTATGTTGAATAACAGACAATAATGTCATTAAAATTTTGCCATATTAATGTGAGATCGATTCTGTCCAACTTTGCTGGTTTTAAAAATTGGGTTTACAATAAATATGATGTTATAGCTGTCTCAGAAACCTGGTTGAGAGCTGATATTTTAGATTCGACTATACATCTACAGGGATATAAGTTATATCGTCGAGATCGACTTGGAAAGAGAGGGGGTGGTGTGGCATACTATATTAAAAATAATCTGAACTCTAAATACATTAACTATGGCCAGGTGGAAACAGAGCAACTTTGGATCTCTATAAACTTGAAAAATAAAAAAATTGCAATAGGATGTCTCTATAAACCACCTGACATTTCTGACACATTATTTTTGTGCGAACTAGAATCTTGTCTGAGTATGCTAGCTCCCCAATTTGCAGGTGATCTGAATATGGATTACTCTGATTTGCATAATATCAACATCATTACACTTAATAATGTCATGGATTCTTTCAATTTGCATCAAATTATTGATCAACCCACCCGTTATGCAGCTACCTCACAAAAAATATTAGATCTCATATGTTCACAAGATTTGCGCGTAAAAGCAAACAAGTTATAAGCTGTCCTGATATGTCGGATCATTGCTTAACAGCATGTAAAATAGGAGAATCTCATGAGAAATTCGCACCTTTTAACTATACCTACCGCGATTTTAAAAATTTCAATACAGAATATTTTTTCAACCATCTACAACTTTGTGATTTCTCAACTATACTAAGAGTTACAGATATTAATTCCAAACTTTCGATTCTGAATCAACTCATACTGCAGATATTCGACTGTCATGCCCCTATCAGAACCGTGAGAATTACAAAAAAAAGAGTCCGTGGCTTACATACACTATCAGAGCTATGATGAAATTGCGAGATAATGCATTAATTAAATTCAGAAGAACAAGTCTTCCCCAACACTGGGATAATTATAAAACCCTTCGCAATGAAGTCAACAATGCAGTAAAAAGAGAAAAAAGGCCTTTTTACAATTCAGACTGAATAATAACTATAATATGTGGAAAGAACTCAGTAACTTGGATGTTTCCTCAAAAAAGAAAGGTAGATATTCCTGCAAACGTCGGCAACTCTAATGATATCAACAATTATTTTGGTGAGATTACCTCTAATGAACAAGAATCGCCTGACAATGATACCTTGGAGCACTTCTCTTCTAATAAACTCACAGAAGTAGGCACATTTACCTTCACCTTGACCAATGAAAACGAAATATTCGAGAAGCTACTGTCTATAAAATCGAATGCTATAGGGGTTGATGGAGTTAGTATCAAGATGATTTTACACTGTTGTCCTTTCATCCTACCCTATATCGAACATATTTTCAATTTTTGTATACAGAACAAAGTGTACCCTGAAATTTGGAAGAAATCTAATGTAATCCCCCTGGCCAAAAATGCCAAGCCTGCTGGACTGAACGATTTGCGTCCAATTAGTATTCTGTGTGCCTTATCGAAATGTTTCGAAAAAATCATGGATACGCAAATCCGTTCCCATCTTGATGAGTTCTCCATATTACCTAGCACACAATCCGGGTTTCGGAAAGGACTCAGCTGTACTACAGCATTGTTAAAGGTGACTGATGATATACTCGCTGCCCTAGATAACGATGAACTGTGTACTCTCGTTTCGGTTGATTACTCCAAAGCCTATAAAATCAACCACCAACTTTTACTGGCCATTTTACATTTCATAGGATTTTCCGATAATGCCGTGGAAGTAATCAAACAATATCTATCTGAAAGAGTTAAGTCTGTGATGTTCAAGGGGATCCTTTCTCACCCAGCCATAATAAAAAGAGGTGTGCCCCAAGGATCAGTCCTTGGGCCACTTCTATTCACTATCTATACCTCTCAATTTCACAAACACATTCGATATTTTTCTGTTCATTACTACGCGGACGACACGCAACTGTACATGCCCTTTAAAGAGAGCGATATTCATCTGGCCTGTGACCATATGAACTCTGATCTTCATACTTTGAATTATTTATCTAAGAAGTTTTGTTTGGCGATAAATCCTATTAAGTCGAAAGCCATGCTATTTGGACGCAAAGGAGCACGTGAAAGAAACAGGCATGATTTAAACCTATTTCTTGACAACGCTCCATTGACACTATCAAGTTGTGAGAGAAATCTTGGGCTCATATTGGATGACGAATTGAAATTTACTCAGCATGTCTCTTTCGCTTTCGAAAAAGCATTCAGCAACCTGAAGCTCATTTATTCTAATCGACATATACTAACTAAAAAATGTAAGATTACACTTTGCGATTCAGTTGTCCTTTCCCACCTTAATTACGCTGTGTATATGGCCCTGCTCTACTGCAATCTGACAGTCGTCGACTTCAACTGGTACAAAATTCTTGTGTCAGGCTTATATGTGGTCTTCGCCGACGAAGTCACGTATCGTCTGCAATCTCTGAAATAGGTTGGTTGGATATGAAACAAAGGCGCTCACTACATTTCTGTTCTCTTGTACAAAAAATCATGTTGTCAAAAAAACCACGATATCTTTATAACAAGGTGAGATTTCGCTCACAAATTCACGATGTGAATTTCCGTCTAAAAAATCAGTTGACAATTCCACGCTATAAAACTTCTCGTTTCAAGTCATCTTTCTCCTACAATATTGCCAAAATTTATAATTGTATACCAACCGAAATAAGAAGTATTTCTTCATTATCATTTGAAAAGTTAGTCACTGAACTTATAGCAAATAATCAGTTAATTGTAGGTTAGTTCGTAGTAGTTGGAAGTACATATATTTTTCTATAAATCATAATGTTGATAAAATAAACTTGGATCTGTATTATTCAATAGCTTGTAATTTTTAGGGAATTCTGTATTGGTTTTCATTTTCACTGGGTTGAGTGGAAGAGCGCGTCCTCTCGGTAACTCATCTTACCGTCAAGACCGAACTCTGCCTTTTGTCGTCAAACTCCATAACCTCTGAATCTCACAATTGTGTAAAATGTAATACATGTAGTTTGATGCAATAAAATCAATTACTATTATCATTATTATAGCACGCTCTAAGATTGGCAATAGCGGAAAGTTTAAAATGATAGGCAGCCGCATGCAATCTGAGTTGGAATTGCATACATTACCCAACTAAAATTTTCGAAATAAATAAACACTGCTTTCATTTTTGAAGCATTAGCGCTCATGATAACGTATGGTCAAATTCACGTAATTCGATTGCATTTAGAAAATTATTCCTTTTATTTTCTCTCGTAAATGTGAAAATATCAGATCGGGAATGATCCACGAATATTCCATACGTAACATTCGATGAATGTTCTATAGAGAATATACACTAAATCATATTCCAGGAATATACAAGGTAGAATATTCGTACTGGAATATTCCTGTTATATTCGTTCGAAAATGTTTTTGGAATATTCTAGTTGGTATAATCCATGAATGTGCTCAGGGCAAATAGATATTCCAGGATTATTCCATGATTATTCGGAAGATATACATAGTATATCTGAGGAATGTTCTGGAAATATACCATGCTGTCTGGATAGTGATGAATGAGTTGGCAGACTTTCACTTTTTGGTTTGCCCGATAAACACAACCCTATGATATGGGCATAAAAAGCTCTGGTGTTGAAATAACAGGGGATAGTATCAAGACAAAACTTCTTCAAGATGCAGAAATAAACACCAATTACTCAACATTTCACAGTAAAGCAAAAAATCCAAAAAAATTTTCCGGTCAACGGGAATCAAGATCTGGAGTGTTCAGAACCAGAATCTGATGTTAGTTCAGTGTTAAAAGAATCCATAATATGTTTTTCTCCAATTTTCAATTTTTCAGTTGGACATAGTTAGCCATGGAAAAGTGATTCTTGGTTTCTTTCTACAGTGATAATTGAACATATTTGAGCAGTTCCTGACATTTTAAAATCAACCGAGCAATATGGATAAATAAGTTGGTGATGTTGCCAGCTACATATGACACCCTATATATTTGAATGATTCAGCATTCTGTTCTGGGGTTCTGGGACATTCCGAAACCAGAAGTTGAGGTTAATTTTTCAATAAATGATCCATAATATATTTTTTACCAATTTTTCTCTATTCAAGTGGTCACAGTTTACCATGGAAAAGTAAAATTTGGTCATTTTTCGCAGTATTAATTGAACATTTTTATTAATTCTGTGGAAAGTTAGGAAATTTTGAAAATAGAGCAAAAAATACTGATGTAGAAGAGTTATTCATATTGCCAGCTACAAATGACACCCTGAATAATCAAAGGATTCAAGCATCAAGATCTGGGGGTTTGAGGGTATGCTGAAACAGAACTTGATCTTAATTTTGTGATGAAAAAATCCCTAATATGTTTACTCCACTTTTTCACTTATCAATTAGTTTTAGTTAGCCATGGAAAATGGATATACGAATGTTCCTTCAACATAAAGGTAGGTATTCCTGAATACTTTGAAAAAATAAATTATTTCAAATTATTCTATTTTAATGAAAAATGAGTGGGACACCCTGTATATAGTTGTATATTTTCATCTCCCACATGTACTTTGATTTCTTCGTGTGGAGTAGAATCAGATCGATTTCTTTCTTGACAGTCTCACAATCAATAGGTCGATTATAATCAGCGAAATAGTTATTTCGAATTGTTATTCTTACCTTGTAGGCAAAAATTGTGTTACCTAGTTAACCTATCATCTTGATCAAAAGATGAAAGTAACTGGGTTTTCTTTCAAGGGTGAAAATTCGATTCATTTTCCTATCAGTGCCATCGATAAGTCTGCAATATCGGCCTTTGTGAGTCAACTTTTTCCAATCTCTCCTATTAAAAGCGCCCCTAGTTTGAGGGTATCGTAACATACGCACCGAAAGAAAAATATGGAATCATCTTTCTTTAACGAGCTGTTATATTTTTCGTCAGAGTGTGAGAACGAAAGCAGGATGTTTATGGTTACTAAGTGTGAGAAAAAAATATACAGGGTGAGTCAGAATGAGACCGACAAACTCCGACTACAGATTCCTTGCCTTATTTTGAGATGAAAAGTTTCTATCAAGGTATGTCCTAAAATGCATCCCCTCTGAGATACAGGGTGTCAAATGTGCGAAAAAAATTTAGAATAATTTTTTTTTCTCCAAAAATCCTGCAGAAAATATTTTCAAATTTGGTGCACTAATCAAGGTTTATCAACGTGATAATTTGAAGTTATAATTTTCAATTTTCGTAAACCAGTGGCGTAGTTACGATGGTATGTGGTCATATTTTCCTTCTTATTTTCTTTGGACAACTCCATACTCAACCTAAGAGTCATAACATTCCATTTGCCTAAAAGTGAAGGTTTCTGAGATATTTGCGAAAAACTGAAGATATGTCCTGAGAAGAGACATACCAACCTGTGTGCTATAATCGCATGATGCAACTTTATTATAAATTATAGGAATAATTGTCAACCTCCTGAACATTTTTCAATGTTAGGAGTATTCATAACATAGTACAGGTAAGTCAGAATGAGACCGACAAACTCCTTTTTTTTTATTCGTCATATTATTTGAACGAATTTTCTTTGGACAACTGAATTGATAAATGAGCGTTTGACATAATTTAGGCTCATCGATACTCAACCAAAAAGTCATAACATTCTATGTGTCTAAAAGTGAAGGTTTCTGAGATAATTGAGAAAAACTGAAGATATGTCCTGAGTATCAACGTAATTTGCTATGTGCAATAATCAAAAAAAAAAAACGAACCCAACTTCAAATTAATAATACTCCACTCAAATTACAGTTTAGATCTAAACCAATTTTTGGGAAAAACCGATGATTTGTTGAATTTTAGGTTGGAGTATCATTTTTAGAGCCTTTTCTAATTGGTGTATCGATGAAAATTAATCCATTCAGCATATGGTTATGAAAAAGAACAAGAAAAAAAAATTTGTGTATTTTTTATGCATTGATCAATGGTATAGAAACTAGTCTGGAAGGTTCGACTTTGCAATTAGTTATCACGAATCGAAAGAATATAATTTAGGAACAGTACAGTCAATTGACATAGTAAGCATCCTCAGAAGCTAAAAGCTGAAGCTAAGTTGGAAGAATTGAAAAGATGGTTCGGATGAGTCTGACAGTCATTGTTTCCGGTAGAAACAAACTGATATATCTATACTTACATTAGAGCTACGTTTGAGTTGAAGCCCGATCGAGCGAGCAGGGCATTCAGTGCATTGGCGGGGCTTTTGATGCCATTGAAAATAATGGAACAGAATTTGCCCCGACTTTCAAAATAAATGCGATAAGGTGTTACGGGTTTATTTTGCACTAGAAAACCCTTTCTGTTTTAATACAATAACATCAGAAATTCTCTGTCATTGATATACACTTTCCACTCTGAACGCCACTGTATTCTTCTTCAGATTCCTCAAAATGACAACTTGATCGTTGTCATGTATAGCTTGTTCCGAATGTTAGTACTTACCTTTGCTGTACTAGTTCGAGCGGAAATGAACCGGCCTTAAGCTATTGACAGTTATCAGTTGTTCTATTTTGCGATATGACAGCGTTGTTTTGTAAACAAACTTTTGGTTAGTCTATTGTTTTGTGCTTAGAACACAAAACCGTAACATTCCTACTCTATCTCTATCTTGTGTCATTGAGGTACCTATTTCACATTCGAATACTTGACCTTTTGTTTGTTTGTTTGTGTTTGGATCTGAGATTGAGAGGCTTGCGTTTTCGTCTTGGTTCAGTTGGCAACACTGAATCTTAAGGTGCTCTTTTCATGGCTCCAAGTAGCTCGAGGTAGTTCCTGGACTGATCCCACCGAACACTAATGAACAAGAAAGTGCCTTGTCAGATATTGACAGTTTTGACTTTGACGTCTGAGAAATATTTTCCTCTTCCTTATTTGATATTGATGAGTGACTGACCTATTTTGAAGATTTCCAATTAAAGTTTGATCATCATTGATGGATCTTGGAAAAATTCATATCAGGAGAGTTTCTCATATTGTTTGCGATTTTTGACTCTTTATATTTTTGAGAAATCTCCATTCGCTTTGCGGATTTTTGATGTTAGAAGTCATTTCATCATTGTGTTAAACCACTGGAACGAGAAACTAGCTATCAGACAGCAAACAGACCATCAAAGCTGTTATCAGAACCCTCCCACTTAATAGAGGAAATCAATTTTTATTGTCGAATCTACGCCTACTGAGCTGCTGGGTATGTTAGAGGCGTGACACATCATTGCACATTCACTGCTCTCCTTTCCTAAATTTCGCCACTAACAAAGGTTATTGGGAGCGCGCCCGGATCGTTTAGGGCGTCAACTCGAACGCAGCATAGTAGATATGATTGACACTATTGAGAGTAACCCAAACAAGTTTGTATTGTTGTCAAGTCATCTGTCATCATTTCAGTCAGTGAAGATCGTTTCAAAATGGATTAATGACGGAGTACCGGCCCATTTTCAACGAATCGTTCGTCAATTTCTTGATGAAACAGTTCATGATCAGTGGATAGGTAGACGTGGTCCCATACACTGGCCTGCACGTTCTCCGGATTTAACGTCACTAGACTTTTTTGTGGGGATACCCTAAATCCCTGGTGTATTCGACACCTGTAGAATCTGTTGAAGATTCAACGGCAAGAATTTTAGCAGCATGTACTTTAATACAGGATACACCAGGAATATTCCAAAGCGTGTGACAGTCAATGAAACGGAGATGCCAATTGAGTATCGAACAAAATGGTGGTCCATTTGAACATTTACTTTGAGCCTTTTTTGTTTTTATGTTGTGTACCCTATAAACCGTTTCTATTATTTGAGTACATATAAATACACAATAATTATTTTTCTTCACCAAAAACATGATGATTGGAAAATATTTTCCTAGTATGAAATAACTTTGATAATGATACTCCAACATGAAATTTAACAAATTTAAAAGTAGGTATTTACAGTTTTTCGCAAATATTATTTTAGAATTTAACTCTCCTCTAACAGGAGTATTATACTTTGAGGCTGGGTTTGTCAGTGGACCTTTCAGAATAATCATTATGCAATAATGTATGGTCACATATCGGTGAGTTTACGAAATCGATTCGTTCAAATATTATGACGAATAAAAAAACGGAATTTGTCGGTCTCATTCTGACTTACCTGTACTATGTTATGAATATTCCCAACATTAAAAAACGTTCAAGAGGTTGACAATTATTCCTATAAGTTATAATAAAGTTGCATCATGCGATTATAGCACACAGGATGTTATGTCTCTTCTCAGGACATATCTTCAGTTTTTTGCAAATATCTCAGAAACCTTCACTTTTAGGCAAATGGAATGTGATGACTTTTAGGTTGAGTATGGATGAGCCTAACTGATGTCAAACGTTCATTTGTCAATTCAGTTGTCCAAAGAAAATATGAAGGAAAATATGACCACATACTATCGTAACTACGCCACTGGTTTACGAAAATTGGAAATTATAACTTCAAATTATCACGTTGATAAACCTTGATTAGTGCACCAAGTTTGAAACTTTTTTCTCCAGGAGTTTTAGAGAGAAAAAAATTAATCTAAATTTTTTTCGCACTTTTGACACCCTGTATCTCAGAGGGGATGCATTTTAGGACATACCTTGATATAAACTTTTCATCTCAAAATGAGGCAAGGAATCTGTAGTCGGAGTTTGTCGGTCTCATTCTGACTCACCCTGTATATCCTCAAATATATGTGACATTAGCTACTTTTGACAAATGATTCGAACAACTTGACATTGTCTTACATATTTTTTACAGCTACGGACTATTTGGAGTATTTTGATGGGTTTATTCTTGCACCTCAGTCGATCTAGACCAATACGTTGTGAAATCACTTGATATAGTTAATCTGTGGCTGTTCTTGCTTCGCTAAACATATCGAATTCATAGGTTAATTCTGTACTTTCGTTTTTAAGAGCTTAGAACATCAGAATATCTATGAAAAATAGATCCCTTCATCGCTAAATTACCAGCGATTTTCTAGAGAAGCAAGCTAGTTTGTAGAATGACTATTAACGATGAGAAGAATTGTTCCTTTTTTTTATCAGAAACTAAAAGCTTCAGATGATGTTTACAAGCTGTACTTCTGAGGAAATAATGTTCCAAGAAATGAGCCCCAGAGCTAACTTCAGTCCTTTGCTAGTTATTCAACATCTCTTATGATTTGGGGGTAATTTCTTCCAACGGGAAAATTGCAAGGGTTACATCCAGTCCCCAAAACAACGGAAAAGTCCTTGCCAAGCTGTAATGATAGTTCATACTGTATTAGATATTGTACTGGATAGTTTGCTATGAATTGTCATGGATATAAATACAGTTGAAGTTGTAAAAAAATAATAAATAAAGAGCATTAAAGTTATTTCGATATATTTCAATATCTACAAAAGTATTCAGAGTATCTTTACATGGTGTCAGGTGTTTTCCATTCATAAGAAAGAGAAAAACACGTTCCTGCTGAATTCATTTGAAGTATGCCGAGAGATATCGCAAGTTCATCTACAGATCCACAAGCTTCTTTTATAGTTGTTCCGCCAGAACCATTTGATTTTCAAAAACCTCAGGAATGGCAAAAATGGATTCGAAGGTTTGAAAGATTCAGACAAGCGTCTGGTCTCATCCAGAAACCAGAGGAGCAACAAATCAATACTCTTATGTACTGTCTAGGAGATGAAGCAGATGATATGCTTACTGCTTTCAAATTATCATCCGAAGATTTAGAAAAATACGAGGTCATCAGAAAGAAGTTTGATGGTCACTTTCTAGTCAAGAAAATTATTATATATGAACGAGCTAAATTCTTCAACCGTTTTCAACAAGAAGGTGAATCTGTCGAAGTATTCATAAACGATTTGTATAAACTAGTCGAATACTGTGAATTTGGACAGTTACAAGCAGATATGATACGAGATAGAATCGTAGTTGGAGTACGAGATGGAAAACTGAGTGAAACCTTGCAAATGGATTCCGAATTAACTTTAGAGAAAGCTGTTCATCGTGCCAAACAAAGTGAAATAGTCAGATCGCAGCAAGGCGTTATAAGAAGGACCAAAACTTCGATTGAAACTATACTCAAGAAATTTGGAAAGAATAAATCCAAGACGTTTGTCAAAAAAGGCAACAAATTTCAATGTAGGAGGTGCGGATCAAAACCAGCACACAAATAGGATGATTGTCCAGCGAGATCTGCAGATTGCTTTGTTTGCCATAAGAAAGGACATTTTGGAAAATTTTGTGACAAGAAAATCCAAGAAGTTGAGGTTCAAAATGAAGAATCTGATGAATATTATTATTTGGGTGTTATAGAACAAACCAAAAACTACATAAATCCTTGATTCGTAGAAATATGTTTGCAGAATCACCCTATAAGATTCAAAGTCGACACAGGAGCAGACGTCACTGTCATTGGAAAAAATGTCGTCGATAAAATTGGCACACAAATTCAGAACACTAAAGGTGCATTTAGTCAACATAAACGTAACTTTAGCACAAACACTGACATAAAAATAACCTTGAAAATAATTTTGTATGAGACCCAATATCATACGAGTTTTAGATTTAAGCATACATTTAAGAATGATAGGTACATTTTATGACATGAAACTTTAGGTACACGTAAATTATGGACAATATTTTCATCGTAAAAGTAAGATTCTTATAAAGTTGGGATTTTCAAAGTGACATGTTTTTAGCATAAACTTAAAATTGTTGTATAAATGGTGCCATTTGATTCAACAGATTCAACCTTCGTTTTTAACATATATTTAAGCACAATTTTAAAATGATGTTGACTAAATGCACCTTAATGCGAAATTGATTGGCGCTGGGAGAATTCCGTTACCAGTATTAGGTTATTTTGATGCAACAATGAAGTACAAATCCGAGTCAGTTCAGAGAGTATATGTTGTTGATGGTATTCAAATCCCCTTGTTAGGAAGACCTGCAATCGAAGCACTGAATATATTAAATTTCGTTGGTGAAATAAGTATCGTCGATCAGTTTCCAGAAGTTTTCAATGGCTTGGGAAAAATTTCACAGGAATATAAGTTGAAAGTAGAGACAAATGCAATTCCATATGCAGTTTGTACCAGTAGACGTATTCCATTGCCTATCCGAGATAAAGTGAAAGCCCAGCTGAAAAAAATGGTTGATGATGATGTGATAGTTCCTATCGAAGAAGCAACGCCTTGGTGTGCTCCAATGGTTGCAGTTCTCAAGAAAAATAATTCTGTTCGTATATGTGGTGATTTCACAGAACTAAACAAGAGTATTTGCAGAGAGAGATTAGTTTTACCTTCAGTAGAAGAGACATTAGGACTGATGGCAGGAGCCAAAATCTTTTCGAAACTCGATGCTACAAGTGGTTTTTGGCAAATTCCGTTAAGTCCAGACAGCATTCCATATACCACTTTTGTTACTCCTTTTGGAAGGTTTGCATTCAAGAGGTAACCATTCGGCTTATCATCAAGTCCAGAGCACTTTCAGAAACGAATCATGGAAATACTCGCAGGTTTAGAAGGAATTGCAAATCAGGCAGATGATATTTTGGTTTTTGGTAGAACGAAAGCAGAACACGATTCAAGATTGAGAGCTGTACTTTTGAGACTTCAACAAGCAGGCATAACTCTGAACAAAGAAAAATGTATTTTTTCTACCAATAAAATCGAATTCCTAGGTCATCTCATTGATGAGAATGGAGTTCAGCCAGATCCAAAGAAAACTTCTGTTATTTCTGAAATGAAACCTCCTCAAAACATTTCAGAAGTAGGAAGATTGCTAGGTATGGTTAATTATATGAGGAAATTCATACCGAAGCTTTCTGAGAAAATGAAACCGATTCAAGATTTATTGAGAAAAGAACATTCTTGGTACTGGTCTCCTCATCACGATAAAACCCTGAAGGAAATCAAAGAAGAAATAGTAAAAGCAGCACATTTAGTCCTTTTTGATGCGAAAAAGAAAACTAGAGTATCGGCGGATGCTTCTCATTTTGGAATTGGGGCAGTGAAGGAACAACTACATGGAGAGACGTGGAATCCAGTTATGTATTCTTCAAGAACTTTGAGTGAGACCGAGCAAAGATACGCTCAGATAGAAAAGGAAAGCCTGGGTATTTTGTATGCTTGCGAAAAATTTCAAAATTTCCTGATCGACAATCGTTTCCTTATGCGTACAGACTGTAAACCACTACTGTCACTTTTGACAACCAAACCAATAGCAGAACTTTCTCCAAGATTACAGCGTTTTAGAATGAGACTAATGAGATTCAATTACGAAATTGAATGTGTTTCTGGGAAAGAATTTCATATCCCAGATTCTTTATCAAGATCTCCTGTTGAGAAAAATGATAATGAAGGGGAGGATATTCTCAACGATGATAGTTTTATCAACCTAGTATTAGCAGAACTTCCTTTTTCCGATGAAAAGTTAGAAGAAATTAGACGTGCACAGAATGAAGATAGTATATGCAGAAAAGTCAAATCGTTTATCACAAACGGCTGGCCGAAATCAAAACAACTCAAGGAATTCTTCAAAGTTCGTGGTGAATTAGCAATACACAAGGATATTTTGATGAAAGGAAACAGGATTTTCATTCCGAAGATTATGCAGTTAGATATCCTCAAGAAAATCCACGAAGGACATTTTGGCAAAACAGTCAGTTTGGTGGCCAGGTATTTCATCACAAATAAAATCCCCGGTTGAAAATTATTATGTATGTGTTGAACATCGAATTAATCCAGTGGAATCTATGATTTCGACTTCCTATCCAGATAGACCATGGGCACAAATTGGAATTGATTTGTTTGACGTTAAACAGAAAAAGTTTCTTTGTATAATGGACTATTATTCCAAATATTTAGAAGTAATTTCTCTACCACAAACTACTTCAGTCTATGTTATTGGCAAACTGAAAAATATATTTGCCAGACATGGCATTCCTGAAATCGTCAGAACCGACAAAGGTCCTCAGTTTCGTGAAGAATTTAAGAATTTTGGAAAGGAATATGGCTTCAGAGTTATTACCTCAAGTCCAAAGTATCCCCAATCCAACGGTCAAATTGAACGTGGAGTAGCTATTGCTAAGAATATTGTTTCAAAAAATAAAGTCATCAATTTAGCATTGCTCATTTATCGCAGTACTCCATTAGAGTGTGGTTTGTCCCCTGCCGAACTTTTATTCGGAAGAAAATTAAGGAACACTCAACCTCAGCCTGAAAATTCTCTGAAACCTCATTGGACTGGTGTTAGCAAAATCATGAACAAATTCAAGATACAGAGAGAAAGACAACGAAAATATTTCAATGATCGTCATAGGGTACGAGATCTTTCCCCTTTGAATCCAGGTCAACGAGTTTGGATAACTGATATGCAGAGGTTTGGAGTGGTGAATAGAAAATCTGATGAGCCAAGATCTTACATGGTTCTTTCTGAGGGAACAGAACTAAGAAGAAACCGAAGGAATTTGATTCCTGCTGTGGTACCACCATCTCAGACAAGAATCAAAAATCCGTTGATGGAAACTTCCTGTCAGAACATTCAGCCATCTATTTCGTCCACTTCTAAATCCCAACTTGAATGCGATAGTTATAGAACAAGGAGTGGCCGTTTGGTGAAACCAGTAAGACGTCTTTCCTATGAAGCTTAGAAAGGGGAGTGTAATGATAGTTCATACTGTATTCTATATTGTACTGGATAGTTTGCTATGAATTGTCATGGATATAAATACAGTTGAAGTTGTAAAAAAATAATAAATAAAGAGCATTAAAGTTATTTCGATATATTTCAATATCTACAAAAGTATTCAGAGTATCTTTACACAAGCAATTACAGACAAATCGTATTTAGGCCAATCAATAGAGCTATACTATAGCTATAATACTTGTAGAAAACCGACTTTTCCATCACATGGAAGACATCTCGTTGTTATATTCTGTTGTTTTCGATTCGCAACTGTCATTTATTAATTTGTTATAAACAGTTAAATAACAAAAAACGTGTTTTTTAAATTGTTCTGCTCATAAAATGAAAACTAATAGAGTAATCTGGCTGAAGATAATTGTAGATAAGTGAAATACAAACAAAATGGAATGTTTTACGATAGGATCGGATCATTAGTAACGGAGGAAAACCAGAAAAACCGGAAAATTTTAAGATTTTTTTAAAAATTCATAACTCCGCCATTTTTCAAGTAATAGGGTTGGCCCTTCTTATGAAAGTATCATGTGTACTTTATGTGTGCATAAAACAGGCTCTGACGGATCATTAGTTTTGGCACAATTGTAATTTGAATTTTTTTTGCACCATCTTGCAGCGTGCCTGGATGCTCTAATGATAGTCCGATATCAATTCCTAGAACAGATTTTGAAAGTAGAAGTACAGTACTACAAAATGTATATTTTCATTTTGCGCTAAATAAAAATGCTTGCAAACATGACTCAAAACGGCTGAGCTGCTAGAAGCGGTCGAGTGGAAGGAGTGAGCAGGAGATGAGGGGAAGCGTATTATCACGTAATTCGTTCATTAGAAGAATTCTCCTCTCTCCTACCACTCGGCAGCTAACGTGGGCTCGGTCGTTTTCAGTCATGTTTGCTTGCATTTTTCACCCATTTCGCACCATTGGAACGCAAAATGAGAATGTACGTTTTGTGGTAGTATACTTCTACTTTCATAATCTGTTTGAGAAATTGAAATCGGGCTATCACAAGAGCATCCAGGCACGCTGAAAGATAGTGCAAAAAAATTGAATTGCAATTGTGCCAAAACTAACAACCCTACAGCGCCTGTTTTGTGCACACATAAAGTACATATGATTCAATACTTTCAGGAGAAAGGCCAATCCTACTTGTTGAAAAATGGTGGAGTTATGGATTTTTCAAAGAATTGCAAAAAATTTCGGATGTTCTAGTTTTTCTCCGTTGCTAATGATCCGACCGAGTCATAAAACATCTCATTTTGTTCGTATTTCAATTATCTACAATTCTTTCCGGAGCAACCAAATTGCTTCATTAGTTTTCATTTTATAAGCAAAACAATTTCAAAATACACATTTTTTGTTATTTAAATGCTTATAACAAATTAATAAATAACAGTTGCGAGTCGAAAACATAACAGAATATAACTACGGACTGTCCTCCATGTAATGGCATAGTCGGTTCCCTACTAGTATTTTTGTTAAAAACTCACGCATTTTATGCTCTATTGCTTGGTGTAATTGCTCTATATCTGTTATCTCGAAGGTCATGGACGAATCTCATGGAATATTTAGAATGCTCAGGTATAGTAAATGATCGACAATATGGTTTCCATTATTCGCAATCAACTGGTGACCAGCTAGTTCATGTTTCACATTTGCGGCAGAAATCTGTTGAAAAAGAATGTAAAATTTTGCCAGTGGCTTTGAATGATTCCAAGGTGTTTGATTGCATTTGACACCCGGGACTTCCTGCCAAGCTGCCATCTTATGTCTTACCAAGTACGTATTTTCTCTACGAGTGCTGATCTCACAGGGGCTAACGTAATTATGTCAGGGGTATGCACACAAATTGAGTATTCGATTTCGATGCTCGGTAGTACTATCTGCAGGATCCTTCCATCCGAAAGCCTTGTGAGGTCCATTGCCGAATGTACCTCTCAAAAACTTGGTTGTCTGTTTCACGTCAAGAGCTATTTCATTTCCCGTCGATTAATTATGATTTCTTCAACACCCTGAGTGCTATAGCGGTCATGATGACCGCTACGATACTTTCGTGTGGTGCCATAGCGGTCATAATGACCGCCCGATTTTGGACCTCTACTACGGCTGCCTTGAACACTTTTTCTACAAAAGGGTCGTGGTAATCAATGAGAATAGATTTATTTTTAGATTGGTATTTCTCAGTACATTGTCATTGTACCGGGGGTCATATTGAACTCGTATTTTTATGTAATTGATGAATCAGGATAAATCAACACATGAAACGTTTGTGAATATGGTTGAAAAGAGGACCTAATGGAACATCGTCAGAAAGTTCAAATTGGAAGTTTCTCATCATTGAGAAAATAATTCTCTATTCAAATTATTTGCTATGCATTCAATATTATCTCTTTTAAATTTATCAGAATCTGTCGTTATTCGATAAAATGCATTGCCTGCTACAGAAAAAAAGGTTTTGTGATGTATTACTTGAATTTCTTGTCAGTCAACACTATGAGCAAATTTGTCCACTTTTCAGAATTCAAGTTATTGTGATTACTTATTCCTATTTCAACTCAATCTTGTTCCAATTATTTCATTTTCTGATTCAAATATTAAGAGAGGAATTCTGACGAACACTGTATATTATGAACTTCATGTCACAATTAATAGTAGATGGAGAGGTGATGGTATTGATTCACTTCAAAATATGCAAGAATATTTTATCACACTGAAAGCATATTATAATTGTGAGGATTTTGATGAATATAACTACAGTCTGATACTATAGATACTGTACAAAATGAAACGAATTTTCCAAAAAGTTTATAAGGAGGTACATTTTACTAGTGAAAAATTGGGTCACAATGTTTTATGAGTCTCACGGTATTTCCTTCTATTAGAGCAAACGATTGACTTTATTCAAACATCTTTTATAACTAATTGAGGTGGATCTTGTTCGTGGTTCACACGTAGGAGTTATGATTTTTTGATGGGATCTTTCATTTCAGAACGAATCTAGTGTGGTGCACTAGCTTTATATTCAAAATGAGTTCTATTGCTTAATTTTCGTACCAATTCAGTGATTTCCTAAGTAGCTGATTATAGCCAGATAGGTACATCAGAAACATCTACAGAATCTTTTCTTTTATTATGCAGTATAATATTGCTTCTGAATCATCGTTTGCCTATCTGAATTCGTTAATCTATTTGGTTTCCATATCGCTTCTTTCATGTTGGGAATTTCGTACTCACCGATACCGTGTTTGACGGTGTTTGGTACTGAGATCAAATATATTCGGTAGGATATATCCTATTTCACCTTCCACTCAATGACACGAATTACGAGGTCATTCTGTATTAAACAAATATCATCTTTTCGCAATCTTTTTGTGTTGATTTCGTCAGTTATAGGTACTCTTTCTGGGTGCCTGAAAGATTACGATATTGTGAGTTCTTTTACCAACAAGTTTGGTAGCCAGCGATACACTACTATCAAAATTATCGGCTATGGTTCTTCTTCCAGACTATTTGAGTTTATTAGACATTAACAACACATTGTTTGTTGCGACTGATGTATCAGAAAGACGTTCTTTCACAAAATTAATTTTCAGATTTCAAGTAGGTAGATATATTCAATTCCACAACACAGTTTGATGAGTTTCATTCAATGCTTAATAGGCGTTTGTGGAAAATATTGATGCATAATAAACCGTCCTTTGATTAGAACTGGCGATTGATTGATGCACATAATGTTTCTTCAGTTATGAATCTCATCTTATGGAAAATGCCAGTAAAATGGAAAATTACATACTCTTCAGAAGAATAGAAATTCTTTCTTTGTCACGATTTGTGAAGCAAACAGGTTTCGAAAGGACCCTCATAAATCCCTCATAAATAACAGGATTTCATTTCTATAGGTTGAGGTCTATTTATGAAACCTTGACTAAGTAGAAGTACTACTGTTATTAAAAAAAATCATAAGGGTGTTTCTTTGGAGTAACTAAACAGAATTCAGCTATTCAGATTTTTCGCTTATAAACTGCAAAATTTCATTTGATAAAATTAATATATCTTCTTAATTATTTGGTTCTGCATACATCACCATATTGTCTCTCTTTAGAGCTGATGAGATGATTTTTTTTTCAGTTTTTTTATACCTTGTTGTTGTTTTGAATACTTTTAGTTATTGATTAGGCATACCGGAAACAGCTTCCTTTAAGTTGATAAATAAACTAAGTATTCAAAAATCTTTAGATTATGTAGAATCACTACTTCTTCGTAAAATTTATGACACTTAGATGTTTCAACAATGTTATGAATAATCTGTAAATCAGTGAATTTACTTTTTAAAATAATAACAACTTTCTACTAAAAAACAAAAGTTACCGCTTTGTTCACTACCGCCACATGGAGAACCACTATGAAAAGCCAATTTGGATATTTTGTTTCATAAACTCTGAGTGTGTCAAGATTACTTCAAAAGTAAGGTATTTTTCAGTTGCACAATTTGTATACATCTACACTTGTATAGATTTTGCTTGATTTCACATTAATTAATTTTCAGACTGTGGAAGGTTACAAAACCACAAAATTAATATCAAGAGATGATTGTACTCCATATAATCAAACTTTCATTCACTATGTTCGAAAGTGTTCATGTAGCTTGGGAGTCTATTCGCCCATTAAATCCACCAGAATTCATCATTTTATCATTAGAAGTCAGTTCGGATATACCAATCGGTTAATAATTTATTAACGTTTCGAATTTCATTCTTTTTAAGAACCATTTATTCTATATATTTGGAAGTGAATTAATATTATTTTATTATTATTATTGCTTATACAAAGATAGGAATATATTTATGATTCCATCCCTATACCTTACTCACTTCATTCGATTGTTCTTTGGTAATATCGGTTCGTAGAAACCATATCACCTATTTGTTATTTTTCGTGGGTGACTTATTTCTATTGCAAAGGCGAACACTGAACATAACTTTGATGAATAACTTTAATAATTAGCTTGTGGTATGTGTATATATAACTTAATGGAGTTTTTGGATCGCGAGTAAAAAGTAAAAAATGTAAGCTGATGTTGAACGGGTGACGTCTTCGAACGAACTGTCCTTTTCGAAGGGCGAAAATTGAAATTAAAATGGTCACAAAGATGACCCTCAACTTTCCTAGAAGAACAACCATGCAATTGCCTGTTTTGTGTCCTCGAAAGAAAGTTTTAGTGGAGACTATCAAATAGGGTTTTTTTTTTATCCTCTCATTCTGTTTGAATAGTATACAGAGAATTAGTTTATGAGGTACTATCGTGTCTGATTTTGTTCTCATACATCGAACGTGACCTAAAGTGAAAGTTACGGATTAGAAATAGTAGATAGGTTGTAAATGAAATGTCTTTACAACTGAATTCACTAGATAAAGAAAAGTTTGCTTTCCAACAATAAACGTCTCTAGACTTGAATACAAAATATTACTCATGTAGGTACAGGGTGTGTAAATATTATAACATGAGAAATTTATATGAAAAAATATTATATAAAATATATGTGGAATAGTAATGTCGGAGGTTAGGGGTGACGGGTGAGTTGTTGTAATGAAATGACGGACACAGCAGCTAATAATGAACGATAACGATATATTTACACTTGTTACATAAACACTTAACCATTCAATTATATACAATTGCTAAATAATGACTATCGAGCTCGACCAGATAAATAATAGTCGAGGTGCTCGGAAAACGGAGAACATGCCGGATTGAGAACTCAAGATCAACTGAATATTTTTTCTCATCTTTCAAACTCCATCGTCTTATTGCCGACCAGAAAAATCCAGTCATTACAATTTTCCATTGTCCGTCCGGCTTACGGAAGGGTCATAAAACTAATTGCTTGCTGGCAGTCGCATCGTAGGTAATCTGAATACCAGAAACATAACTATGAAATTCCAAGTTATTTCCCCGTAACAAACATTATTAGTCGGACAGAGGACTAAGAATTTGAGAAGGAAAGATATAAATATGAAATATTCAGAAATGTGAAAGATTATTTTCTTTGCAAATAAAAATATGTTGGAGTTTTATTGTTGGTAAAACCCCTACAGTACCACCTTGCCAGTGGTGAACGATATAAAACTTAAAGTGAATACAAAAAAAATTAACACTAAAAAACTTGAACAAATCTGAATATCATTACTAAATAAGCATATTCACGAAATCTGCTAATCTTGCGCAGAATAAAAAATAAGGTATTGCTAATAATTCATTTGGAGCCTGCCTGGTAGGGTTCAGTGAGTCGAACACGAAGATCGAGTGTGTAGAATTAATTAGCAATAAAATTAAAATCTGCGAATTTTGCGCGGAATAAAAATATGGTACTAGTATTGCAAAATAATTCAATTGAAGTCGGCCTGGTAGGGTTCAGTGAGTCGAACCCGAAGACCGGAGTGCGTGGAATGATTTGGCAATAAAAATGAAAACCTGCGAATTTTGCGCAGAATATAGTATGAGGTGCTGTAAAATAATTCAATAGAAGCCTGCCTGGTAGGGCTCTGTGAGTCGAACACGAAGACCAGGGTGCTTAGAATTAAATCGCAATAAAAAATGGAAATCTACGAATTTTGCGCAGAATAAAATATAAGGTGCTAGTACTGCAAATTATTTCATCTTGAGGTTATTCTGTGTGATCGGCAAAATGAAAGAATTGAATTGCGATAAAAATTAATTAATCAAATCACATCCTGCTTGACAGCGCTCGGGATAATTAACGCGACGTCCTGAACGCGTCGTGAAGGCAGATGGTGCTGCTGGAGCAGGTGGTGCAGGTGGTGCAGGTGATGCTGCTGGTGCAGGTGGTACTGCTTGTGCTAGTGTTGCTGCTGGTGGAGTTGGTGCTGATGGTGGAGTTGGTGCTGATTGTGCTGGTGTTGCTGGTGGTGCTGTTGCTGGTGCCGATGATGCTGCTGGTGCTAATGGTGCTGCTGACTGGCCGGAGCGCCTGGAAGTGATGGCGCAGCTCACGGATGAAGCCAGTGGAGTTGTCCATGTCTCTGGTAGACGTGGAGATCAGGAACTAATGGAAAGACGAAGAGTTTCACCGTCGATCATTTCCGCAGCCGCGACTGAGCTTGTGGTTGAGTTTGGACTGGTACTGTTTGCTGCAGTAGGGCTGTCTGTTGGAAAAGCTCTGGACACCGCGGACACTGGTTCTTGTTGGTGTGTCATTTCGGTGGTTATGTACGTTGAAGATTGAAAAAAAAACTCACTTGCGTCACTGTCCTCCTAAAGCACTAAATCACGTCGGGGGCACCACTTTGGTAATATCGGTTCGTGGAAACCGTATCACCTATTTGTTATCTTTCGTGGGTGACTTATTTCTATTACAAAGGCAAACACTGAAGATAGCTTCGATAAATAACTTTATTAATTAGCTTGTAGTATGTGTGCAAATAACTTAAAGGAGTTTTTGGATCGCGAGTAAAAAGTAAATAATGTAAGCTGATGTTGAACGGGTGAAGTCTTCGAACGAACTGTCCTTTTCGAAGGGTGAAAAGTGAAATTAAAATGGTCACACAGGTGACCCTCAACTTTCCTAGAAGAACAATCATGCAATTGCCTGTTTTGTGTCCTCGGAAGAAAGTTTTAGTGGAGACTATTAAATAAGGTTTTTTTCATTCTCTCATTCTGTTTGGATAGTTTATGAGGTACTATCGTGTCTGATTTTGTTCTCATACATCGAACGTGACCTGAAGTAAATTTTACGGATTAGATCGGTTAGATATTAGATAGGTTGTAAATGAAATGTCTTTACAACTGAATTCACTTGATGAAGAAAAGTTTGCTTTCCAACAATAAATGTCTCTAGACTTGAATACGAAATACTACTTATGTACAGGGTGTGTATATATTATAAAACGAGAAATTTATATGAAAAAATATTATATAAAATATACAGAATATATGTGGAATAGTTCCCCACAGTTCGGTTCGTTTATTAAAATTTTTCGATTTCAGCTCCATCTAGTAGACAAATATTAACAAATCATATATTTTTGTGATGAGTATGCTGAGAAAATTGTTAAGCTGATGAAAATAAACAAGGTGCAATTTTCTATAGAAAAAGTTGTCAGTACTTCTAACTCGTCCTGTAGGATTATGCCACAAACGCTTTACCAAAATTTCGTATATTTCAATCCTTTACCCTATTTCAGATTTGAAATCTCTATGTGAGCCAATAACTGAATGGTAGGCTTATCTCATAATAAATATCATTGTAACACGGTACCTATTTTTTATGGCATTAGGGGTAAGTCAGTAAGAATTTCTTGGCAGTCAAGGTGTTGAAGAACTGAGTGAAACACTTTTGTCTCACTTCCACTAGTTATTTTATTTTTACGACCGGTTTCGGGTTTTATACCATTATCAAGTATGATAACTAATACTTTTGGAATCTAAAAACGTAGTTATGTAGGGAGTTTGCAGGTAAGCAGGATGGAGAGGTAATAAAGTGAATATGGGGTCAACGATAAAAATGTAACACCAGAGATTATAGAAACTACCAGGGTTGTCAAACTTATAAATTCAAGAGTGCAGACCTACATAAATCGAGTTGCTCGTTGAGGGTTCTATATTTCGGATTTTTAGTAGATTTATTAATTTCTATTGCTTCCAACAAATTCATTTTCTCTCCATCAGGACATGTGTGTAGTATTTTGAAATTATCTTCACTTATCTTGTGTTTTGATTCTTGTAGATGTTCATACATTGTAGATTTTTTGTCTGAACAGAAATGTTCACGGAGCCTTACGTCAAAATTTCCACCGTTTTGGCCTGTATACAGGGTGTCCCAAAGCTCAACGTCATCCATTGGAGGGCTGATAGTCCGGCTCAGAATTTCACAATATGACTTTGGTAAAATATTGATAGTTTTGGAGATATTGGCAGTTCTATGAATTTCATGAATATCGAAATATTTTATCAGAATTTTGAGTGTCACAGGTACAAAACTACATAGTTTAGGATTCTTATATTTGGTACGCAATCTTTGATAACCCTTCTATTGATTGAAATCAAAAATGAGGATATTGGTGCTGTACGAAATTGTCTGTTACAGAAAGAAGCGTTCGATTATGCGTGCATTTCCCGATGTTAAAATCGAATCTGTGATCGTTGGAAATTATTAAATGAGATTGAATTATTTGGAGTTGCGTGCGTATGAGAGAGAGAGAAACTGTGATTTCTTACTTTGAATGATTGGAGATAACTGGAGTAGGTACTTATATGGGAGATTCACTTTTGGAGCGTGCAACCGGTCGGTGCAGTAGTGAGAGAACAGAAAGAACACTATAATTTTGTGCACTTGTCTAGAGAGAGTTCGTCTCAGCCCTTCTTTCGTACTATCACGCCTAGGCAACTTTTTTTCTCTTCTTTTTTGTATTCTCCATAGTGGAGATAGGAATCACAGTAAAGAATCGCGAAAGAATGGGCGTAGATATGGAAAATGTAAGAGACTCTTAAATATTAAGTATTAATTTATAAACTAACTTAATTTTAATTGAACTAAATAGATGAATGGAAATTGTACAGGTGCAGTGCCTTTGAAAAAAAATCATATTTTTCTGATTCACGAGTTAATTTATTTTATTGGCTCACATAGACCCCTCATACTATAAACAAAATCACCACGCCAACCTGGAAAGTTATTTAAAAAAATTGCTCATTCTGTGTAGTATTATACATTATACAACATTCACTATCATCCACTTGAGGATTCTAATTGAATACACCAACTTTTATCAAGAGTGAAATTTTCTGAGAAACTATTAATAAAAAAGTTTTCCATGTGATTGCAAGATTTTGGTTAACACTGTATATGAAAGTTTTTCACTCTCGATAAAACTCATTAAACCACGTTTTGCTCAACTTTGTGTACACACGTATCATGAATAAATAGGCGGCGAACACATTTCACCCCTTTTCTGATCCTGATTGCTCTCGGAGAAAGTTGCCGTAATAGCTGCATTATTCAGCACTTCAATTTACTTGGTTAATTAAGTGAATTAAGTCAACTTCCGATTCACATCATTGAAGATATCCAATTAACCCAGTTTACATATATACAAGTAGTGAATATTAATTGAGCGGAATCTCAATGACAAAGTTGGTTCAGTCACGAACTTTTTAAAAAAATCTCTGAGTGCGGTCCTTGATTGAAGAAAATCTACCGAAATTGAGTATCGTAGAAGTTTGAGTTGACTTATTTTAGTTAATGCTAAAACAAAAGAAAAACATGAAATGAAAATAAGTCACAAACTTGTACAATTAATTAAATGAAAAATACCTGCTATCATCAGGAGTTATAAAAACTGTTCAAACAGATGTCCATTGTTCCCCAAACATAGATAACACCTTTTAACTGTTGAATTTAAAACCATATTTAACATATCGGGTGTAATGCTTTTGAAAGCTTGAAGCACTAGTCTTTTTAGTTCTTTTTCCGTTTCGAAAATATGCTGGTAAACGTTATTCCTAATGTACCCCAGAGAACGAAGTCTAGCGGAGTGATATCCGGCGAACGTGGTGGCCAAGAAACTGCTGAATATGTACCCATCCATTTGTCCGGAAATCTACTCGATAAGTATTCCTCTACCATTTTGGCATTATATGCAGGCGCATTATCTTGTTGAAATCAACAGTTACTAATATTGGCAAGTGGTAAGTTATCTAGGGCTTTTTTCAAATCGCGTTGAAGTAATGTGCGATAACGCTACTTGGTATAAGTGAGTCGTGGTGAAAATAGTGTCCAATCAATCGTGTGACAAGAATTCCAGTCCACATATTAAAGCCAAAACGATGCTGATGTCTACTTATTCGGTGGACCCTGGGGTTCTCTCTCATCATTTTGGCATTTCCTCGTATACCATTCGCAGAAAGTTCTTCGCCTATCCTTATCGACCTTGGCAAATTCTAAATTTGTATGGATGGGATTTATGTTTACCCAAAATGAAATGAGCAGTCGATTTCATAATTCCACTGGTACGCTCAATTTCTCGAAGTGATATTTCTGGATTTTCAGTTACAGACAACATTACATTCTCTTCGTTTACTTCATTATAGCGTTTATATTTGACTAATACTGGTTTTAGAAACGACCCATATTGCTTAATGTTTGTAATCAGTCGACCAAAAATGTTTCTACTTTGTTGTTTTCTCTCTGGATAATTATTCAGATACAAATGCTCAGATTCCACAGCATTACTGTGGCATATAATAAAACACTTCACCATATCAAACTTTTCTTCTGGTGAAAAACTACTATTTACTTTACAACAAGAGGAAAGCCGGCATTCAACAATCAGAAGTCGTAATGTGTACTGTATGACATTTGGGAGAACTACAACTTGTTTTTTGTGGAATTCAACTTTCGTCAAAGCCTGCTATTTCGATTCAGACTACACATACCCTACATAAACTGTAAAATGAAACTTACGAATACCTCTTTTCCACATTTCAAAACAATTTTGTGACGTGGTAGGTAGAAGTTTTACAGTCAACAATAATAAGAAGATGCGAATTCAAATTTGATAAACATTTGTTGAAACTGATTTTATAATTTCTCAAAATTGTGCAGTTGTGTACTTCATTGTAGCTAGTGTTGGTCTGTGATTGATTTAGGGTTGCTCTACCGCGGCCGCCGCTCTGCCTGAAGGGAACAAGTCTTGTCTCGAGGAACAGGGGGGAGGCAGGAGATAGACACCTGGACCCGCATACAATGAGCACACATCAATCTTCAAAAAAGACCATGGACGACGAAAAAAAGGAACAAACCGTAAACGTGTCTAGTTGTCACGGGGAACGCCCTAGTTCCCCATCAACTGAAGGGAGGGACACCAGCTCCCACGCCTCAGGGTCAGAGAGGGAGTCTAGACACTCTACCGATGACTCTGAGAGAAGGAGAAATAAAAAAATGGAAAAGAAGAGGAATGCGAGGAGGAGACTCAGACAACAGGGGTCTGCCGCGCGTCTGAGAGGTGAGGAGCAGGAGAGGGATTCGGCAACGGATCTAACGACTGCAACCGAAGCCGACCAAGGCCCGGGGTCTAGTGCTCCCCCTAGTGGGGTCTTGCCTAGGGCCAAGGACAGTCCTCCCGGGAGCAAGCAGACCTCAGTAAGAGAGGACCAGGTGCGAGGAAGGCGAGGAGGCTTGCGAAGCAAAACCAGCCCCTTCGGCTCCCGTCCCTGCCAGCCTCCCTGGAAGAGGCAGGGGGGTTCGTACGCCCTGGAACGCGAACGACCCCTAAGCCGGCCAAGAAGAGGTTCAGGACGGGCAGCAAGACTCCGCAAGAGGGGCCAAAAGGAGCAAGAGAGATCCACCCGACAGAACCGAAGAGGGTAGGCCACACATCTCTCCTCTTTTGAGGGGGGACAAAGGCCGGCCTTCAAGGCCTCAGGGAAGGAAACCCAAGCACCTGCAGGCCCCGACCTCCTACAGTGGAGTTATGAAGCCCGAAAAAAGGGAGAAGCAGGTGGTCGTCCTGTCGAACATGGTCGACACGAAGATAACCCAGGAGGAGGCTGGGACTCTTCGGCAGGATCTGGTGCGGGAGATGCTTCGTGCTATGGAAAGTTCCGAGGGAACGGACCAGGCACTGCAGCTCCGGTACCGGAACTCAGGATTGGTCGAACCAGGATGGTTCCTGATCTCTGCCCAAGACGACCAGTCGGCGAAATGGCTGCTCAGAAGCTGGTCGCCGCCAGCGCGGGGAGAGGTCTCCTTCACGGTGGTGATAGGCTTCTGGATAAGGAGCCAGGAGCTGAACTTGGAAGAGGTTCGTCGAATGGCGACTCTCCAGAACCGCGCATTGCGCGTAGGTACCTGGGAGCACCTGGAGACGAGAGGCGAACTTGGAGGATGGCACCTCATCTTCAGGGTCAGCCAGGAGATAGCCAGGCTATTGGAGGAATCAGGCTGGGAGCTGTACTTCGAGCTGATCACCGTGACAGTGCAACAAGTGACTGTTTGGGGTGCGGCGTCCTCTAGGCCAGGCACCTTCGGGCGGGCTGAGGAGAAGTAGGTTGCCTCTCTTTATCTTCGAAGTCGTCGATGGATCAAATCAGTGTGAGTCAAGTCAATCTGCAGCACAGTCGGGATGCGTCAGCAGAACTGCTGCAAATCCAGACGAAACGCCTTGCAGATTTGATACTAACACAGGAACCATATTTATACAGGTCGGGAATAAGAGGACTGAAGGAGGCCAGCTTCAAGAAGTTTCACGGAGCTGGAGAGGCAGAAAACCCGAGGAGCTGCATCGTGGTGTCGAAAGCCCTCAACGCGTCGAAAATGCCACACCTGGGGACCAGACACGTCACCGTGATTGATGCTCCTCGAGTTGAAGGTAGGTGGAAGTAGAATTAAGATTATTGTAGGTAGCGTGTATCTTCCTTATGATGCCGAAGTGCCAACCCAAGGGTTTGAGCGCTTGGTCTAATACGCGGAGGAAAACAGATTACCACTAGTAATAGACTGCGACGCTAATGCACAACATACAATGTGGGGAAGCACCGAGATTAATACCAGGGGTGAAGCTCTTCTGGAGTGCTTGGCATCGACAGACCTGGAGATATTAAACAGAGGAACAGAACCCACTTTTATCAATAGGATTCGAAAGGAGGTTATTGATATAACAGTGGTTTCGAGGGAAATTGAGGAACATATAAGGAACTGGAGGGTGACTCAGGACATAGCAATGTCCGACCACCGCATGATACGTTTTGAGATCAAAGCGGAACGGGAAGAAGTCGCTCCCAGGCGAAACCCAAGGGCCACCTATACAGAGTGTCTTTCAGACCTCACAGGTGTCTCACAGGACCTAACGTCCCCCGAGCTTTTGGACGAAGAAGTCGAAAGAGGAACAAAGGAAGTTATAGAAGTCTTCGAGAAAGCGTGTTACTTGAGAGCGCAACGGCCACGAAAAGTAAAGTGGTCGAGCACGAAGCTCCACCATCTGAAGACGGCTGCTAAGCGAGAACAACGCAAAGCGGTTGGGTCGGGGCGGGATGACGATTGGGATGGCTTTCGGGAAGCGAAAGGGAACTTTAAACGAGAATTACGGCGGAGTAAACGGGACAGTTGGCGAACATACTGTGGGGAATTGACTCACTCCCAGAGTCCGCCAGACTGGCCAAGATACTGAGCAGTGAGACGAAGGGCACAATTGGATCGCTCAAAAGGCAAGACGGAACTTGGACGATATCTAAACAGGAAGCTCTTGAGTACCTACTGGAGGTCCACTTTCCTGGACAGGCGGGTGACAACCGGGAACTAAGAGAAACGCCCATTCACAGGGTGGACGGACCTCTCGCTGAGGAGATAGTCACAGAGGAGGCCATTCGGTGGGCTGTGAATGAGTTCAAACCATTCAAGGCGGCAGGCCTGGACGGTATATTTCCAGCATTGCTACAGAAAGCGCTGAAAGACATATTTCCCTGGATAAGGGACGTCTTCAGGGCCAGCTTGGCATTGGGATATGTACCAAGGATCTGGAGGACAGCTAGAGTAGTTTTTATCCCAAAATCAGGGAGAAGGGACTACACTAAAGCAAAGGCCTTCAGACCCATTAGCCTCACATCTTTTCTACTGAAGGCTCTGGAAAAGATTGTGAATAGGTATCTGGTGGAGGTAGTACTGAGTAGGCATCCCTTCGAGGATAATCAGCATGCATACCGCAGTGGACGGTCCATAGAAACTGCCCTTCATGCGGTAGTGCACAGAGTAGAAAAGGCACTCCATTTCAAGGAGTGGGCTCTCGGAGTCTTCTTCGACGTGGAGGGTGCCTTCGATAAGGCAAGAACAGACATCATCTGCAATGAACTGCAAATCAGGGAAACCCCTCCAACGCTAATTAGCTGGGTAGCTACGGCCATCGAGCGGAGGAATGTGATGGTGTCTCTGGGAGAGAGCCATGCCGACATCGAAGTAAGGGGCGGCTGCCCGCAAGGTAGCTGTCTCTCCCCTCACCTTTGGTGTCTAGTCATGGTCGAACTTCTCAAGAGACTAGCCGCCAACGGTTTCTACGCCCAGGCATAGCCGACGACGGGCTCGTCCTGGTGACGGGCCCTTTCCTAGATGTGGTGTGTGGCCGGATGCAGTTGGCGTGCAGGAAAATAGACTAAATCGGAGATAATTCTCTTCAACAAGAGAAGGAAGGTAGAATGGTTCAGATCACCAGTAATGGGTCGAAAACCTCTAGAGCTGGCAAAATAAAAGACGCAAATGGCCTATACTAATTTTTATAAGATAGTTCGTTAATGAAAACCCCGGTTTTCTCGCCAGCAAAATCGCTTTGTGGAATTTTTTAAACAAGAAATAGTGAGAAAAATTTAAACTTTTTTGGTTTTTTCGAAATATCTCAAAGATTATTCAAGGAATCGTTTTACAGTCAATAAAACTTTTATAGAGTTTTAGAAAACCTACAAAATGGTTTTTCATACACCCCGATCGGTGTATTTTTCACTGAGAGAATCCGGAATAACCTCGAAAAAGAGACCATTTTTCAAAAATTCATAATTTTTATAAATCTGAAGATGGATAAACAATATTGCAGAAACTGATAGATAAAAACTTGTGGTTCAACTGTGCGCAGGATGGTTCTTGTCCAATATGTAGTTTTTACACGATCGCGTTTTGAACAATTTGAGGGCAAATATTTCTAAATGCGCCGATTTAAGGGAAATCATCTTATTCATATTCTGTAATCGGCATATGGAAGTAGAGATCAATATCTACAATTTGCATATTTCTGATTTTCACCTGCAAGGTGGGAAATGTGTTGAAAATGTCACTGAAATTTACTCTAAATGCATCAAAGTGCAACCGAAGTCGCCCGAACTCAACTCTTATTAACTCCAGTTCGACTTCGGGTGACTTCGGGTGACTTCGGACGCACTTTGAAGCGTTTTGATCAACTTTCTGTGATATTTTCAACACATTTCCCATCTTTCAGGTGAAAATCCAAAATATACAAATTGTAGATATTTATATCTAGTCCCAGATGCCGTTTACAGAATTTGAATACGACGATTTCCCTTAAATCGGCGCATCTTGCAAGATGTGCCCTTAAATTCTTTATAACGCGATTGTGCAAAAACTACAAATCGGACAGAAAACATCTTACGCACAGTTTAACCACATGTTATCATCTATCAGTTTCTGCAATATCGTTTGTCCAGCTTCAGATTTATAAAAATTATAAACTTTTGAAAAATGCTCTCTTTTTCGAGGTTTTCCCGGATTTTCTCAGTGAAAAAGGCACCGATCCGGTCGTATAAAAACCCATTTTGTAGGTTTTATAATTCTCTACAAAAGTGCTATTGACTGTAAAACGATTCGTTCAACACTTTTTGAGATATTCGCAAAAAAACAAAAAAGTTGTAATTTTTTTCACTATTTCTTGATTAAAAAATTCCACAAAGCTATTTTGCTGGCGCGAAAACCGGGGTTTTCATTAACGAACTATCCTATTAAAAGTAGTACAGGTCTTTTATTTTGTGTGAAAAGAGCCTCTTATTTTTATCTACAGCTTGTCCTACTTGGGGTGATTCTGGACTCGAAGCTAACTTGGGGGCCACATGTCGATCGAGTAGTCGAGAAGGCGGTGGTCGCTATATTTATTTATTTATTTATTTATTGAATAATCTCCATACAGGCCTGACGACCTAATTACATGGATAGTATTTCTGCAAATAACATATATTCACACATGTGAACTGAACTATGAAACTAAATATTATACATTATATGAATGATTGGTGGTTTTGGAGGGGGGTGAACACTCAACAATATATTATATACACATATATATCATACAGAAATATTATTAATATGATCAAATACTATATTACGAAATTGATCGTATGATAAATTCCAATCCAATGATATTAGAGAATTGATGTTATTGGCTGCGCGAAGTATGTTTACGAGGGGAGCTCTTGTGGTAGTTGAAACTAAAGGGATATGAAACATTGATTTTGTTCGAGTGCGTCGTGAAGGGACATTAAATGATATTAAGGACAAAATTTCTGGAGAATTTATTTGGTTATTGATTATTTTGTACAGAAATAGCAACAGTGATAAATTTCTTCTACTTTCCAGAGAAGTAATCCTAAATTCTTCACGGAGTTGGCTGGATCTGATAGTAGTATAGTCTGGTGAGATGTGGTATTTTTTGTAATACAAGTATCTTAGTAATTTATTTTGAGTTTTTTCCAATCTTCCGAGTACTGTTTGACATTCACCATGCCAAATGATACAAGCAAACTCCAATTTTGGACGTACTAGTGAATGAAAAAGTATTTTGATCGTTCGTATGCTGAAAGAAGACGTCTGTCTTATTATAAATCCCAGCATTTTATTTGCCGATTTGACTATAGTTTCAATGTGCTTAGAGAATGATAATTTTTAATATGGAGTCTGCGCCGGGCAGTGGGAATGAGGTGGGGACTTAAACCTCACATCCTTCACTGGATCTACACGGAGGTAATCAGATCCAGAATCCTATATGGAGCGGTTGTCTGGTGGCCGAGAGTGGACCAGATAACCACAACCAACAGGCTGGGAAAAATTCGAAGACTAGCTTGTAGGGGAATAACCGGCGCAATGAGGACGAACCCCTCGGCAGCCCTAGACGCCCTGATGGGTCTGCCGTCGCTTCCAACTTGTATAAAGAAGGAAGTGATGGCGTCCTAAATGAGAATGCCAGACTCAGTGAGCTGGCGAGGAGAGGGGTACACAGGGCACACCGAAATCGCTGTGATAGCGGAGAAAGAAATCCCACTATCCGCTATCAAAGTGATACAGGCAGAGAATAAAATTAGGTGGAAAAACATGATCTCGCTAGAGATCCCAGACAGGAGAGAGTGGAAAGAAGAAAGGACGATATTTCCCCCAGAAAACCTGGTCTGTTTTACAGACGGGTCCAAACTGGAGGAAGGACAAGCCGGAGCAGGAGTTTACTTGGAAAACGGAGAGAAAAGAGCCTATGCGCTGGGTTCTCTGACAACAGTTTTCCAAGCAGAGGTGTATGCCATCATGGAGGCAACCAGAATGGAAGAGGTGAGGTCCGGCCCAAAGAGACATGTATATGTCTGTTCGGACAGTCAGGCCGCCATCAGAGCTCTGAATGCAATCAGAATCAGATCAGTATTGGTTCAGGAGTGCAGAGATGCCCTGGAAAGTCTTGCGACTGAAAAGGAAATAACGCTGATGTGGGTCCAAGGTCATGCAGGGATTATAGGCAACGAGCAGGTGGACCAGCTAGCCAAGCAAGGAGCCGGAGAACCCTACTACGGGCCCGAACCCGCACTCGGCATAACAAGGAGACAAGTAAAAATGGCACTGATGTCGGGGCGTGTCACAGTGGTTAGAGCGTCCAACTTTGGTTCGAAAGGTCCAGAGTTGAGCCCCAGTTGCGGCTGGGATTTTTTAATTTAATTTCACCGAATAAATTATTCAAATCTCGTGGCTGGACTGGGGTGAGTCCTGCACAATTCGCTGTTGCGTTCCAATTAACAGTGCTGCTGCTAAGGTGGCGTATGGAGTTAGTAACAAGGCCTATCCAGAACACGTGGCTAATGACCATAGCAGTCGATGCCAAGACAACATAGAAAAAAAACAACGGCACTGAATGAATGGGCCGTTGACGATGATACATTAGGAAAAGAGTGGAGAAGGATAGACGGATGCTGGCAGTCAAAGCAGATGATATCGGGACCCGACATGACAAAGACGGCCAAGATACTGAAGCTAAGCCGCAAAGAACTCCGACTGTTGGTGGGAGTTCTAACCGGCCACTGCGGCCTCAGGAGCCACCTGGCTCTCATCAGAGTTGAGGCAGACCCACTTTGCACGGAATGTGGGGAGGAGGAGGACTCTTTCCACTTCCTGTGCGAATGTGGTATTTATGGCAGGCTAGGACAAAACGTTTTCGGAGCTGCCACTATTAAGGAGGAAGAATTGCACTCGTTGCAATGGAAGGACATTTCGACTTTCATAAGAAGGCCGAAAAGGCTCGAGCAGGTATCCGACATGGGATGAGTGAAGATGCCGGGGATTGCGAAAAGGGTCCACTGGGGCCTAGTCGCTGACGCTTGCATACCCCACCCATTACCATTAGGGTTGCTCTAGGTGTGTTTATTTTAGCAATAATCACAAAAAGTCAACGTGAACTTTTGATTTCCTTGATCTACGATACCCAATTTTGGTGAATTCTTTTAAATTCAGGTTCGTACTAAAAACTTTATTTAAAAATCAAGTGATGATGGCCGAAAAGGACCTCAAACGTAATGTAATCATCAAATGTGATACATCATTGAATTCAGAAAAGAAAATACTCTGAAAAACTGAATGTTTTGAAACGTTGCCGTATTTAAAAAAATAAAGTTGATGGTAATAATTGTTCGTTGACGACACGTCGGACAGTAAAACTGAAATCGTTCAGAGAAAGCTTACGGAAAGTTTTTGCAAAAAAGTATCTTCTATTTTGTTCCGACTCTGACGATAACACCAGAAAAAAAATGAGAATTCAAAAAATTCAGTTTTTCCAAAATAACTTGAAAATGAAAAATGCAACTGTTTTATGCAACTTTTTTCCATTCAACCAAAAATGTATCTAATAACGTTTCAGATATCCCCGTGGTGGACAACCTTATCTTGGACTCATACTGTATAGTATAGTATAGTATAGTATAGTATAGTATAGTATAGTATAGTATAGTATAGTATAGTATAGTATAGTATAGTATAGTATAGTATAGTATAGTATAGTATAGTATAGTATAGTATAGTATAGTATAGTATAGTATAGTATAGTATAGTATAGTATAGTATAGTATAGTATAGTATAGTATAGTATAGTATAGTATAGTATAGTATAGTATAGTATAGTATAGTATAGTATAGTATAGTATAGTATAGTATAGTAAAGTATAGTACAGTATAGTATAGTATAGTATAGTATAGTATAGTATAGTATAGTATAGTATAGTATAGTATAGTATAGTATAGTATAGTATAGTATAGTATAGTATAGTATAGTATAGTATAGTATAGTATAGTATAGTATAGTATAGTATAGTATAGTATAGTATAGTATAGTATGGTATAGTATAGTATGGTATAGTATAGTATAGTATAGTATAGTATAGTATAGTATAGTATAGTATAGTATAGTATAGTATAGTATAGTATAGTATAGTATAGTATAGTATAGTATAGTATAGTATAGTATAGTATAGTATAGTATAGTAAAGTATAGTATTCTATAATATAGTATAGTATAATATAGTATTTGATTTACGTTCGAAAAATACATAAGGATGTAAAAAATGTGAAAAGCAAACAGTGAGTAAAAAGTTTGGTTCTTTTGGCTCATAACTTGTTTGTATTCTTAGTGTTGTATATGTGATACATTTGTGATCGCTGTTTCTTTGTCATGTATTGTCCAGTCGTATGATGTTGTGTCTCTCGTCATAGCGAAGTCTACCAAGCTTTGTTCTCTGGTTCCATTCAACGACTTCTTTTCCCTTCTCAGGTCTGTTTCGTTTCCTCTCCAGATAGAGATTTTGACATTGAGGTCTTCGGCTTTCATAATCCTACCTATTATTATTTGTATTTCATCAGCAATTCTCATGAGCCGCAGGTTCATCATATATGTAAATTATTGTAATTTTGTTTTCGTCTGTGCTTATCTTTGGTATGATGGTGTTGTTATGGGTTTTGTTGCCTATGGATAGATAGATCTTTATTGGTCATTTCACACAATAGTGCTTTGACAAGTCAGTGATAAAATAAAACTAACAATTAAATAATAATGTAAAATAACAAGATAAACAATCTTTGTCGTTAAAAACACTCGCACAATAAAATTTAACAGACAGCAATACGTATTTAATACATTATTCGATGTATTAGTTGTAAAAAATCGGTTGATAGGAACTCATGAAAATCATAAAACGCATTATCAGCTAGGAACCGCTTGATAACAGATTTGAATTGAACACACTCGAGAACTTGGACATCGTGTGAACTTGAAGAACTTGATTGCATAATAGCTAGTCCCATTTCTTGTTTTTGAAAGTCTCAAATAGTGTTGATGTATCATATCTTCGTTTCGCGTTCTGTATGAATGTGAACTTTCATTTGTCCCATAGTTTTTCGAGTTTGCTTTTATATGCATAAGACATTGCGGTATGTAAGTACATAGCAGGGTGAGAATCTCAAAATGTTTGAAAGCACCCCTACAATCAACTCTATAAGGCAATCCAGCAATGATTCTGACCGCCCTCTTTTGCATGATGAAGACTGCTGAAGCGTGTGCTGAGTGGCCCCATACCAATAGGGCACAAGATTTTGTGGACTGTATCAGTGCGAGGTAAGCTGTTCACAGTGCTGAGTGTGACAAGCAATTTCGCAGGTTACGTATTCGAAAGATTTTCCGTGACATATTCTTGCAGAAAAAAGTCGTATGTTCTTCCCAAGTGAGTTAACCGTCCAAGACGACACCCAATAACTTAACGCAATGAGAGTTATTCAGCTCTGTGTGCTGTTTTAGGCTAAAAATCGATGTCTCAGACTTTTCTCTGTTAAGAACTAACTTATTGTTATGTAGCCAAGATTGTGTCAAAGACATGAAGTTTAAATTTTCTGGTGAGACCATATTTTAGGGTGCTCTAAACAAATGGCCCCCACGCGCCGTAAGGCATAAGTCCGTTTGCGTTACCGTCTATCTATCGAGTCCCCTGCCAGGGGAACCCATCCCATCTACCACAACTCCAAATAGCGGGGAAGTCCCTTCTTTATTTGTTTTCTTTTAATTATTTTCCAGTATATTGATTTACAATTTCTCGAAAATGTTACCATTTTATTTCCTCATTCTAGCTTCTGCAGATCAACCTTGGTCGTCGTCCAGTATCATTTCTTCTCCCCTGTCATTCAGGTACCTGAGCACGTCACTATCAAGTTTTTCGCGTTCTTTGAAGCATGGTGGATAGCTAATAATGTTCTTAGCTGTGTCCGTGTATCTGTTCTCACGTCTATTGTGCAATTATTTATAATGTGGTCCATCGTCTCTTCGGCCTGTCCGCATTCGCACATTCCTGAAACTTGCCGCAGTCTGAATCTCTTGTGGTAGGATTGCAAATGTCCATGTCCATTTCCAATTTATGTCTATGACGTCTTTATGTACTTTAGTACCGTAGGGAAGATGCTGTGGGTTATTTGTCCCGTCCTTGATGTATCCCAGTGTTTTGCCATTCTTCTTTCGTGATTTTTTTTCTTTTCGTATTTCAGTTCCTTCTTCGTTTTGTGTGTGGGTTGTATCTGGATATCATTGATGTGTCCTTTTGCAATTTTCTCTGTCTTTTTTATTCCTATGTGTGTTCTCGTTGTGTGTGTGATAAGTGTTCTTTGATCTCTATCTATCCTGTCTTGTACCTATATACTTCTGTATCGTTACTGTGTTTTTGTTGGTATTGTGTGTGTTGTTCATCTGTTGTAGTGCTCTTTTAGAGTATGTATGTATCGCATTACCTTTTGTTTCTTCCTCCGACAGTTCCAGTGCCCTCAGTATGGCCAGAAGTTCGTCCTCGTGGATGTTGTCGTGTATTCTGTTGCCACGGCTTATCCAGTTTTCGTGGTCCTCTGTTCTAGCCACTCCGTAGGCTCTGTGTCGGTCCGGGTTTTGTGTGGCATCCGTGTAAATGTTTACGTGTTTTGTTCGTGTTGCGGATACTTTTCTATGTGTTTTGGCTGGAGGTTTTGGCAGGATGTGATTTATCTACGTGTCTTATTTTGTTATACTCGATACTCCGCTTGTGTGTTTGGTAGTGTGTGTGTTCTATGTTGGCTTCGATCTGTACTGGTGTTGTACTTATTAGTGCATATAATGTGTCCATTGGAGTGGTTCTGACGGCCTTCGTTATGGCAAGTAGAAAAGGTCTTTCTATTGCTCTCAGATGTTTTTGTATTCTGATGTTGAATATAGTTTCGAGGATTGCTTTATTCGTTCCCCATTTCCTACCTGCCACTACGAAAAGCTTGTTAGCGATGTCATGTAGTTTTGTTTTCATTGTTTTTGTGTGTTCAATCCACAGCATATTTCTATCTATCCGAGGTATTTGATTGTTTCGCTGTTTTCTACAGTTTTACCGGCCATATCGGTATCCGGTGGGGTGTAGTCTGTTGTGCTTCTGATGTACATGGCCTCCGTTTTTCTGTTGAACTTCAACTTTTTCTTTCTTGCCCATAGTTCGCAATCTTTCCATACACTCTGCCACCTTCTCTCTATCTGGTTGTGAAATCTGCCTGATATCCGCGAAGGCTTGGATATTTATGAGTTCGTCTTTTCGGGTTTCCCTGTCTATCGAACCAATCTTCCATGATGATTGTCCAGAGCATGGATCCAAGACTTGATCCTTGCGGGCATCCTCTTTCCATGTACCTTGTCGTTTGCCCACTCGTGATTTGTCTGTTTGTCAGGAAGTTGGTGCATAGTAGTGTGATGTTATTTGGTATTTGTTTGTGTTACATTATGTGTTGTATGTTTGGTATCCATGTTGTATCGAAGGCATTGGTGATATCTAGTGTTATCATGTGTATGTGTAATGTTTGTCTTTTCTTGTGTAATATTGTTTTAATGATGTTTTGTGTTGCGTGTATCGTTGAGTGTGTCTTCCTCAAACCAAATTATCTTCTGCCTATTTTTTTTGTGGTCTCCATATGGTATGTGAGTCTGTGTGTTAATAATTTGTCAAGTAACTTTCCAAGTATTGGCAGTAGCGAGATGGGCCACAATATCTTGTACTTTTTAAGTATCCACTTTATGTTCGCTCTCCTCAATTTTGTTGGGAAAATTCTTTCTCACAGAGCTCTGTTGTAGATCTCTACTATGTGTTTTGCTGCTTCGTTGGGCACGCCATCTTCTGCTGCTGCCTTGTTTGGTTTGAGTCCATTTGCGATGTCCGTAAGTTCCGTTAATGTGAAGTTCTCGTCTCCTATCGTGTCGTCTGGGTCATGTTCTTCTATATTTCTGAATATGTTTGTGTATTCGGTCGTTCGGTTCTTCCTTTGGACAGAATCGGCTGAGGAGTAGTTCATTTATTTCGTCTTCGCTGGATGGCCATGTGCCGTGATCTCTCTGTATGGTGTTCAGTGTGTTGCTTCTATTATGGTTGTTACCTCTCAGAATTTTGTATGCAATTCTCCATGGGTTCTTTTCTTCTTCCTTTGTTATGTAATCTCTTATAGATTTTTGTTTTGTTTCAACCATCTGTCGAGTAATTGCAATGAATTTTCTATAAAAAAATTGAATCTGTAAAAACATTCAAAATATTTTTTATCCTATTGTTCCACATCAAACTGTTCATGATGAATCGAGAAAAATGTACAAATCAGATCCGCACTTAAACTTGTGTCACTTGAGACCCCCCTAGCCATTTGAATTTTCCAAATTGATGTGCCCTCCCCTCACCCCCTCTGTGAAGCATCACAATGTCTTTAATTTCTGAAAGTAGTATCGGTGATACAATTCAAATCGGTTTTTGTCCCACGATTTCATATTTGCGTTCATTTCCTATATTATGAGACTATGTCCAGGGACCAGTCCTTTATCTCCTGGAGGAATTGATCCGTAGCCGCTAGTGCTTTCCCAAAGTTGACCTGCTGGATGACTGAATATATACTCGAAACATCAACAAATTAAAATCAATTGGTTTCCTTATAGTTTTCCAACTCACTGTAAAATTAACCAATCTCAAAATAACATGTGAGGACCCAGGAAAAGAAGGTTGAGAATCGGTTTAACCCCTGATTTGTGATGGTAGCAAAAAATGTATTTCTTTGATGAAAAACTTGTTTTTAAAAAAACGATTCATTTGAAAATGTGAATGTTTTCAATTACAGTGATATTCAGTAAATGGATATATCGGAAACGTACCTTCATAATTCACCACTCGAAACGACTGTCATCAGTATATGTGATTTTGTGTAAATTCTATGGTCATGTGGGAACCGTTGGGCTTCTAGTTCTAAGGGTTCTATGAATATAATAATTCATTCTTTTTTGTTAACTTTGGAAATTTTCGAGAATCAGTTGGATATTCTAACCCATTAACCAGTTTTTTAATTTAAAATGGAGCCACTAGTAGCACTATTTGCATATATCATGAATAAGTAATGATATTTCAGATTTATTTGATTATTTGTTGATTTTTCATTTTACTGCACCTATATATTCTTCAGAATTAGAGAGTAACTTGTTATTTCAATTGAAAATGTGTTAATTGTATATTTATCTATCCGAATATATGAATATATTGAGCATTTTTGAAAATGAATTAGCAATTTTTGTTTTCCAAGGATTTCTGTTTGATCTGTACTACTACTTACAGGGCGAGGCGACCTATTCTCGAATGTCGAGTGAGATTTGTCGCATCCGACATATGTCTATGAAAGATGTCGCACAAACATTGGCATGTGGTATTCTCAAATGGGATTGACAGTATATGTCGCATGAGATAAATTTTGTCGAATAACATGAGCTAGCAACACCAAATTTTTGATGTTAGATGGTGTTCTATGTCCCTTCTCTTGTAAAACGTTAATATGATCAAATTAAATGACATTTGCTTTTGGAAGTAATGGTAAGATTACATCAGAATAAAGTAGAAACATGGAAAGTGAAGCTAAAAAAAATTATTGCACCCAAAATCAAAAGCGAACTTTAAAAAATGTAATGCAAGAAAAAGAAAATCGGAGATTTCTTTAGTTAATCTGAACGTTTTAATAAATTTTTTTCTCAAATGAGAATGTAAAAGCACTCCTGTATATTACTCGCCTCTCTCGAGGCCGCTGATAAATTTCCTGATTTTCAAAATTTTCTATAGCTATTACTAACGATGCCATTTTCTCACTACAAAAATCTCTGAAAAAGTATCAAGAATGTTTTGACATTTACTTCGAACTATTGGACCTAAACCTACAAATTTCGCATCATATGAAAATCTCGCATTCGACATAAATTGTCGATTGCCTTTGACCATTCTACAATTTGTCTATAAAAAATTTACGTATGCGACATTTGAGAATAAGAATATTCAGATTTCGATCGACGAAGAGCATATCTCGCATGGGACAAAATATGTCACGGTTTGAGAATAGGGTCCCAGGTAGCCGAGTGGTAAAAGCGACATCACTTGGCTGCCAGTCGGGGATGGTTCAAACCATGACGACTGCAGAAATTTTTCTGATTGTCCAAGAAAGTGCAAGAAATCGCTCGTGAAAAGGTAAGACCTCGTTAATCCTTAGCTTGCACCAGTTTCAACTTCTGAAGGCTGCCGTCCGTGAGAGGACGACAGCTGGTTAAAAGAAAAAATCATTTTAATATATATTTTTTTTACTTTATTATGGTGAAATATTTTGATAACCGATTAATGTAATGAAGGAGTTTCAGGTCATACGGTTTTTGTCAGAAGAATTGGTTGAACCGTTTACTCCAAACAATAATTGACGAACATTCTCATGACTTAAAACTGAGAGAAACAATATGGTTTTCAAGTGATCACTTCTGTTTCCTACCTTGTGATTCAACCTGAGTCGAATACAATTTTCCATGAAATAACTAGTGATTTCCATATGCAAATACGCATCGACGAAAGATCTGAGAGAGAAACTCCATATTGAATTCAATTACCTTTGATGGTCGAAGAGACACACAATTACAGAACGCTCTATATAAATAGAATTCACCCCATACCTTGAACAAACAATTCAAATGGTCTGGTAGTTGAGATAATCGCGTTCCACTTGAGAGAAAATCTATTCCGCTTTGTGAGTAGATATATTTGTCTGGAAAGCACCGAGAAATGCTGACGTAAAAGGAAATTGAGTCATCTGTAGGAAGAAGCAGTAGTATGATAAGAGTGTTGAAAAGATGATTAGAAAACTTGAAAATGATATGGAAATTGCCTTACGATTGTGAGATGGAGCATGCATAAATCAATATTTGAAAAAAATGAGATTGATCCTAAAAAATGATTTGACTAAAACATTCCCATCAGCTTAGTGGTCCTTGCAGGGAAAATACCATCCGGAAATGATCCCCACGATAGAGAATAATCCCAAAGTTATGTGGGCTATTCCTTAATACGTATATTTCCAAATGAGTCGATAAAACTGTTCATACTGTGTTTGGCATAAAGTTCGCAGCAAATATTTTACTAATTCATTATTGGTTTCTCTTAATGTTTTATACTGATGATGCATTCAAATTAATCTCAAATCTCATATTGAATGATTATATTGTAGCTTGTTGATACAATTGATTTAATAAGAGTATATAGAAATAATCCAAAAAATCAGTTTTGATGGAATAATCGAAGGCTAGCTGCATAAAGACCTTGAAGGGCCAGCTTTGTGGCTTCTGGATTGGGCGACCAAAAACATAAAATCAGTTGATGATATAGGGAATGAAAGGAGTATTCAGGCAAAAAATTTAGCTTGAATATATCTCCTCCCCCCCTGAGGGTCAGCTTCATGAACAGAAATGCAGATTTTCATGAAAAAATAATTTAAAAAAATCAGCTAATCAAATAGAGAAGTGTAAGTAGTATTCTTGCACAATATTTCGTTCGTAGCTTGTTGATACAATTGATTTAATAAGAGTATATAGAGATAATCCAAAAAATCAGTTTTGATGGAATAATCGAAGGCTAGCTGCATAAAGACCTTGAAGGGCCAGCTTTGTGGCTTCTGGATTGGGCGACCAAGAACATAAAATCAGCTGATATTATAGGGAATGGAAGTAGGATTCAGGCAAAATATTTAGTTTGAATATATCTCCCCCCCCCCTGAGGGTCAGCTTCATGAACAGAAATACAGATTTTCATCAAAATAGAATTCAGATAAATCAGCTAATTAAATAGAGAAATGTAAGGAGTATTCTTGCACAATATTTCGTTCGTAGCTTGTTGATACAATTGATTTATTAAGAGTAAATAGAGATAATCCAAAAAATCAGTTTTGATGGAATAATCGAAGGCTAGCTGCATAAAGACCTTGAAGGACCAGCTTTGTGGCTTCTGGATTGGGCGACCAAGAACATGAAATTAGCTGATAATATAGGGAATGGAAGGAGTACTCAGGCAAAAAATTTAGTTTGAATATATCTCCTTACCCCTGAGGGTCAGCTTCATGAACCAAAATGCAGATTTTCATGGAAATAGAATTCAGAAAAATCAGCTAATTAAATAGAGAAATGTAAGGAGTATTGCAAAATATTTCATTCGTAGCTTGTTGACACAGTTGATTTAATAAGAGTATATAGAGATAATCCAAAAAATCAGTTTTGATGGAATAATTGAAAGCTAGCTGCATAAATTGAAGGGCCAGCTTTGTGGCTTCTGGATTGGGCGACCAAGAACATGAAATCAGCTGATGATATAGGGAATGGAAGGAGTATTCAGGCAAGAATTTAGTTTGAATATATCTCCTCCCCCTGAGGGTCAGCTTTATGAACAGAAATGCAGATTTTTATGAAAATAGAATTCAGAAAAATCAGCTAATTAAATGAAGAAATGTAAGGAGTATTCTTGCACAATATTTTGTTTGTAGCTTGTTGATACAATTGATTTAATAAGAGTATATAGAGATAATCCAAAAAATCTGTTTTGATGGAATAATCGAAGGCTAGCTGCATAAAGACCTTGAAGGGCCAGCTTTGTGGCTTCTGGATTGGGCGAACAAGAACATAAAATCAGCTGATAATATAGGGAATGGAAGGAGTATTCAGGAAAAAAATTCAGTTTGAATATATCTCCTCCTCCCTGAGGGTCAGCTTTATGAACAGAAATGCAGATTTGCATGAATATAGAATTCAGAAAAATCAGCTAATTAAATAGAGAAATGTAAGGAGTATTTTTGCCCAATATTTTGTTTGTAACTTGTTGATACAATTCATCTAATAAGAGTATATAGAGATAATCCAAAAAATCAGTTATGATGGAATAATCGAAGGCTAGCTGCACAAAGACCTTGAAGGGCCAGCTTTGTGGCTTCTGGATTGGGCGACCAAAAACATTAAATCAGCTGATAATATAGGGAATGAAAGGAGTATTCAGGCAAAAATTTAGTTTGAATATATCTCCTTCCCCCTGAGGGTCAGCTTCATTATTACTTTTCGATTCATGGATCGAACAAATTTCAATGATTTTTGAAGGGTTGTCAATTGGCGGCCACGAACAAAAATATGTTGATTGGAAAGAGGAATTGAAGGAGTATTCAGGCAAAAATTTTCGTTCACGCATTTTTTTCTCAAAGGGCAAGCTCCATTAATCGAAAAGGGAATACTCATGGCGATCGAATAAATTTCAATATTTTTTTGAAAGTTTGTCAATTGGCGGCCACGAGCAAAGAGATGCTGATTATATAGGGGAATCAAAGGAGCAGTCAGGCAAAAAAAATCGTTCACGCAATATATTTCTCTCATTGGGTCAACTCCTCGAATCGAAAGGTAGATATTTATGGCTCTCGACCAAATTCCAAATTTTTTTGTTGTTGCGAATAGGCGTTCACGAACAAAAATGAGCTTATAATGTAGATGAATAGAAGGACTATTCGGACACAAAGTTTTATTCGCTATCTCTTCCCGAGGGCCAGTTCCATCAAACGAAAAGTAGATATTCATTGTGTTGAGCTCGAATGAACTTTAGAAAATTTGCACCCTGTTATGTTTAGGTATTAGTACAACCAATTGACCAACAACCTTCATTAAAAAAATTACTTTGAAACTGAGTCCAACATGAAAAACCTTTACATAATCGATTTCATAATATTACCAATACTGACAAATTATTTTTGGAGTTTAGTTCCACCTCGGTGTTTCTGGATAACAGGTGACTGATTGAGCGTGTATCCAATGGGAGCTTATAGTGAACAATAGATATGAGTGAATGAAAATTTTTGTTAGTGACCGCTTCTTCACAATAAAAAAAAACTGAATTGTGGTCGAGCGCTATGAATATCAAGTTTTTGATTCATGGAGAGATAAATGTAAACGAAATTTTTCATCTGAATAGTCCTTCCATTTCACCATTTCATCAGATAAATTTAGTTTGTGGCCGCCTATTCACAACCCCCAAAAAAAATAATGTTTGTTCATTAGCCATGAATATCTACTCGATCCATGAAGCCCTTTGGGAGAAATACATGTGAACGAAATTTTTAGCCTGAATACTCCGTCCATTCATCTATGCAACCAGCTTATTTTCGTTCGTGGCCGCCAATTCACAACCCCTCCAAAAAATATTGAAATATGTTCGATTGCCATGAATATTTACTATCCGATTCAAGGAGCTGGCTCTTTGGGAGAAATAAATGTCAATGATAATTTTCGTCTGAGTACTCCTTCCGTTTCTTCATTCAATCAGTCTATTTTTGTCATTAGCCGCCAATTCACAACCCCCCAAAAAAAATTGAAATTTGTTTGATCGCCATGAATATCTACTTTTCGAGAGATATATGTGAAGAAATATTGTGCCTGAATACTCCTTTCATTTCTCTATATGATCACCGGATTTTTCTAAATTCTATTTCTTTGAAAATCTACATTTCAGTTCATGAAGCTGGCCCTATGGGGGAGGTGCTAATTAATTCAAACGAAAATTTTTGCCTGCATACTACTTTCATTCCCTTTATTATCAGCTGACTTTTTGTTCTTGGCTGCCCAATCCCAAAGCCACAAAGCTGGCCATTTATGGCAGAGACCAGTGCCCTTCTTTTATGCAGCTATTCTTCGATTATTCCATTAATACTAAATTTCGTATCTTATCAAATCAATCATATCAACAATCTACAACATAATTATTCAATGTGAGATTTAAGAATAACTGAAATACCTACTGTGGAACCAATATGAAAATTGAATTTGTTCCGATTCCAATTGATATTCTTCAGTAGGTACAATCAGAATTCCAAAGCAGTGCCAGTACTTCGATCGAAACAAGCAAGAATCGAATCTATGAAAATATCTTATCGTGGTGGAAAAGTGGCGCTTGGTGCTGGCCGGCCGGGAGCTAAAATCACCTTGGTGAAAATGAGTGACACAGCTGTATTTCAAAATTTCGTAGTACTGACACCAACTCACTGAAATGGATGTATCAATTCTCATCAGCCCAAGTATTCGCGAACAAACTAAAAAGTTTGAGCAGCCATACCCGTGCCAATACCCGGGTATTCCTATACTAGGTCGACTGTTCTTGGCGTTTCGCCAATAAGAGTGGTTGGCATTTTCGAGAGAGAGAGAGAGAGAGAGAGAGAGAGAGATGTTCACAGATGCTCCGATCACTGTTCACTGTTTGATACCCGTTAACCGTTGTCTCAACCAGTATATATGTTTTTTAGTGGTTTGTTGCGTCAGGTTTTCAGGGTTTTCAGTGCTTTTATAGACTACAAGCCCAGGCCATTTTTGGAGGGGTCATTTGACCCAGCATGAAATATATTCAGAATGATAGTGCCATACGAAACAACTCCTTTCCGTACTGTGCCGTCAGTTGTGAGCGGTGCAGATCAGTACGCAGATCAAAAAAACTTTCCACCGAGGGGTGAGATTTTTCGACAAAAGATTCTTGTACGGCATTTCTCAAAATGATAGATCACTGAAAAATAATCAAATAGGACCTAATGCCGTACAAAAAGAACGGTACTGAAATCCAGGAATTTTTTTTATTTTCCGCAAATTTTTCTTATGATTTCAGGTGATTTATTACTGTACGGCAATGGTATAATTAAATTTGTTTCATTTCATAGATTCATTTTATAGCAACGCCGTACATATTTGCCGGTACAGGGGTGACAAGCCCCGCACTTAACTCCCTACCCCTAACTAGTATAGTTTGGGTCATTTTATACAACATCAAACTCAATGATCTGAATACTATTTTATGAAACGATGTCATTTTTTGTTATGCCGTCCATTTTTCATGGAACATATGACTGACCGGGAAAATTTAATTCCATCTGAAAAAGGTAATTTTACGGTAATTTGTTTTTCTACGGCATATATATATATATATTTTACTAGTAAGTATAGCGATAATCAAGAAAAACTCTATGCCGTACAAAAAATCACATGTTTTATGATTAAAGTGATCGTAAAGATGAATAATTTCATTATTTAATCGTTTACCAGTTATTAATTGAATAACACGTTCAGTGTTCACGGCGCGGATTCGCGTATACTCGATTTGTTATCGAGTGCGCACGACGCGGACACGCGGCCTTTGTTTGGTAACGCACAATCATACATTGTACAAATCTTTTAGTATTACTACGTATTAGACGAGCGCTGCGGTAGTGTGTTTCTTGTTGTAGGATCACTGTAAAGAACCGTGAGGAATTACGATTACACTTACAGTTTCTAATCTCAGTAAATTTACGAACATTTAAAGCCATAATTTTCAATAAAAATGGGTCAGCATCTGACTGAAGTTATCGCAAAGTGAACAGCAGCAAACGTGTCAATTCAATGATTTCCTTCCATATCACACTGATGGTTATTATGGACATACATATAGAGTGAAATAGGTATCAATGTTGCACTAAAAAACTTGTAAAAATTCAACAAACGTCGATATTCTAGTACGAATGATAAATATAAGAACAACTTTTGCAATGAAATGTAAGTGATAACTGGGTCTGAGAATTATGTGCCCTGAGTATTATTATTGTTGATTTTCCAGTCAGGCTCTGCCTCCGGAGCCCCGATAATTCCGGAGGGCGCGCTGCTTCATTAAGATAGATAACCACTTCCCACGTCCGTGGGTGAGTGATTACTGGGTCCGAGAATCATGTGCCCTGAGCAGATGCAATGAACCAAGGATGACGGCCATGGATCCCTATGATCAGACCAATCACAAATTTATAATCAATAAAAAGTGAATTCCATTTGCAGTAGTAAATTTACAAAAATTAAGAAGAATCATTTGAAGTTATTTTGGGTAAACTCACAATATTCTCTGTTACCTCTATACGTATCATTTAATGCTAATTTATTAGGATTCAACTGCGAGAGAACTATAGATATGAGTTCCTGTAATTTCAGCTTGAAAACCATATTGAATAAATTATATCAATTAGACTCCAACAAAGGTCTTGGACCAGGACTGAATTGAGTGTACCCATTAATAAATGAATATAATCTGTGAGGACATTCTTATCCAGATTGAGAATGAAAAATTGTGTGTTTCAAAAAAGCGAGAAAGTGAAATACTTAAGTATAAAGATTGTAAGGTACAGTAGAATAATGTACTTTGAAATTGGAAAAAAAATGCTCAAATTTTCAAGTTATACGGTTTCAGAGTAGGTATTGTATATTTCATCTGATATGAACGGCATTGTAATTCTCAATTATCATTTTATATTGCCAATAAAATTTTATGAATGTCGTACAATATTTAAAGTTGCCAATATTTCGTAAAAACATAATGCAAAGTCTTATCAGCTATGGGAAATCCTCAAATTGAAAATGTACGGCATCAATCTCTTTTTGTTTAAGGATGCTTGAGAAATTAAAAAAGCAATGATATTCTAAAAATTACTTCTCTAATAAATCACCTGCTATTACGAAAAACAAAAATATGTAGTCTGAAAACCGGTTGCCGCACAGGCATTTATAATCTTTCTTTGAACAATGTAAGATTCAACCCCCCTAATAGAGGTAATTTTTCATTTTATTTTTTAGTTAATTTTATGCACCAAAATTTTTAGACTGCATAATTTCTGAAAATCATTTTATATGTTGAATAATAATGTGGAACCGATGCCGTACATTTTCCAATGATCTTGAAACATACAGGTCTAAGTATGAATTTGCGTGCGGGGCTCCCCACCCCTGCACCGGCAAATATGTACGGCGCTTCTGAAAAATTAATCTATGTAGTTATTCAAATTGAATTATACAAATGCCGTACAGTAATAAATCATCTGAATTCATAACAAAAATTTGCGAAAAATTAAAAAAAATCCTGGCTTTCATTACCGTTCTTTTTGTACAGAATAAGGTCCTATTTGATTATTTTTCAGTGATCTATCATCTTGAGAAATGCTGTACAAGAATCTTTTGTCGAAAAATCTCACCCCTCGGTGGAAAGTTTTTTTAACCCTCGTACTCATCCGCACCGCTCACAACTGACGGCACAGTGTGGAAAGGAGTTGTTTTGTATTGAACTATAATTCTGAAAATATTTCATGCTGGGTCAAATGACCCCTCCAAAATCGGCCTGGGCTTGTAGTCTATTATTATCTCGATACCTAGCCTGGTGCAGTCCTGTATTGGTATTTCCGAAAACGGAGTCATCAGTGCCTTCATTATTGATCATGATGAAAAAACTCAAACCTTAGGAGCGCACCTGACGCAATGGACCGATCAAAAACCAATACACCAACATATAAATACTGGTTTGTTGGAACCTCAAACTAAGACAAATCCAACAGTTTAATATAGATGTTTGACAGAATATTAATATTGGAAGCTTATTATAAACTTTTATATTAGGATAGTGCAATTATTTTTGAGTCCATGAACATTTTGAGAAAAATCATACAGGGCTGAGACAGGGCATCAAAGAGATAATTTCGCACACAAAAATCGTTTCTGAGTGTGTTTTTGAAGCATGCTGATGATATTTTCAAATCTTTCGGAATCCTGTTGAACAGCCGAATGATATTATAAAAAAAAATTATTGGAATTGGGCTGTAGAGTGAAGAGGTGGTGTGAGTCGAGAATTGTGCAGAATATTAATATGATTGAAGTCAGTGCGAAAGGTAATTTTGTCCAAGTGTTGCATATCTGACTTGATTTGATGACCATATTGTAAAGTAAGTACGAAGACATAAAATAAATACTGAAAAAAGTAATGATAATAATAACAACACAACGAATTTTTTCTACGTTTGTTGCACGGGGCATACTTGCCTATCTGTGGGACCCTATGGATAACCGGTTTTGGTGAAAATCGCTGAAATGGCTCATGCCATCCTAAACAAAAGGTACCATTGCGCTGACTCTCGGAATGCCGGCGTTTGGATCCTATAGAGGGTCGAAGTTTGATATTTTGACGATTTTTTAAAAAATCCGGAATTTCATTTTCATCGTATCGATCTGAATTTTCATAATGAAAAAGTCTACAATATGAGCATCAAAAATTTCAAATGACAAAAGTTTCTACAATCAAAACTGGGGGGTATACAGAGGGTTAAACTTTGTTTTTGGTAATTTTTATCGAACTTTTTTCTACAAAATATTCGTTTTCCTGCAGATCGATATGCAATTGATGTTACTCACAGTTCATGAGAGGGCGATCATATTTTGCATTTGAACCAACCATCCAACTTTGAGTATTTGGAAGATACGGGGCAATCAAAAATATATTTTCAATTTCGAAAAAATGTATCCCTTTGTATAGTCAGCTACCACCAACAAATGTGTCAACTTCTGTTCTCATTAATCTGAATCCAAATAAAGTTGCGGCGATGGTCCAAAAAATATGAATAAGGGATGTTTCGGAATAATTTTGAAATGATTTCTAAAATCATTTGTATTTTTTTTAGATTCTGACAAAATGTAGATGAGTAATTTCTGGTAAACAATTTTCACAGTACCTACCTTACGAATGCCACGGTTTGAATTATGCAGGGGTTTGAAGTATAGTTTTTCATCGATTTCTCGAATAATCAATGATTCCTTTGTATCGAGAAATAATATTGTTTCCTAGACAAACTTCGAAACATTTCAATGAAAAATTTCATATCATTCCTCTCTATAATTTTCCATCCGTTATTATTATAAAAAAATGTTAAAACAGTCGATGGTGCAGAACAGAAATATCTTTTATAATAATACGCATAATGATGCCGTGACCCTCTTCAGAAAAAGACTCGTTTAAAAGGATACGATTTTTTTCGATAATGAGTTATTGTTTCCATCCTGTATTTTTCTAAAACATCAGGTGGAGACGAGGTGGTCCTGGTCCTAATAGAATTTCTGAATGTATGAATAGTAAACGAATACTAATTTTTTTGCAATCTTTGTATATAAATGAATTCTCACTTCAGATATTTTGTCATTGAAATGTTTCGAAGTTTGTCTAGGAAACAATATTATTTTCTGTTACAAAGGAATTATTAATTGATTATTCGAGAAATCGATGAAATACTTACTTCAAACCCTTGTACAATTCAAACTGTGGCATTCGCGAGGTAGGCACTGTGGAACTTTTTGATCAAGAATGACTCATCTACATTATATCAGAAAAAAAATTCACGGGTGATTTTAGAAATAATTTCAAAATTATTCCGAAAAATCCCTTCTCCATATTTTTTGGAACTCCCTATACCCTTGTATAGATTGTATGGCATATGTCCGACAGAAAACAACTACTTCTCTGGCTAATACCGGTAAAACATCAGCTACATATATCGGTGGAAGCTGACTATACAAAGGGAAACATTTTCCGAAATTGAAAATATATTTTTGATTGCCCCGTACAAAAACTACACATCGGACAGAAAACATCTTGCGTACAGTTGAACCACATAATACTATCTTTCAGTTACCGCAATATTGTTCGTCCAGCTTCAGATTTGTAAAAAAAAATTGAAAAATGATCTCTTTTTCGAGGTTTTCCCGGACTTTCTCAGTGGAAAATGCACCGGTCCGGTTGTATGAAAACCCACTTTGTAGGTTTTATAGATCTCTACAAAAGTTCCATTGACTGTAAAACGATTCCTTGAATAATTTTTGAGATATTTCCAAAAAACCAAAAAACCAAAAAAGTTGTAATTTTTTTCACTATTTCACTAAATTCCACGAAGCGATTTTTCTGGAGAGAAAACTGGGGTTTTCATTAACGAACTATCTTATGAAAATTAATATTAGGCCATTTGCGTCTTTTATTTTGTGGGGGAACAAACCTCTATAGCCTGATCTACAAGCGTTTCACTATCAATCACCTCAAAAAGTTCTTGATTGTTCCCGATTCGAGCATTCTAATTTCAGAACATGATTCTATTCATTACCAATGCAAGTTGAAATTTTGCGACCTATTTTTACACCAATCCCCATTTCAAATAAATAGGATATAATTTATGTTCCATTAGTTCAACTTTTAACGGATGATGAACTAGAGATATTTCAGATGAAAAGTAATATAAATCAGTTATTACATAATGTTCAATGAATGCCATTAGCTATTTCAAGTGACACATTTCCTCTAAATTTGTGAATTTTATGATTGATATAACTGACATTAATATCAATATTATCTATTATTAAAAATAGTATTTCTGAAAATATTGGTTTGGTGTGACGTGCTTTCATATTTATGTTAGAAACGGATGATTTTTAAATTTGATAAAGTATGTACTGATCGACAAGCGTAAGGATGCCTCCGAGAATTGGTTGCGCAGTAGACAAAACCCTGGAGTGGGGCAGGAGCTCAATTGCTCTGCCTTATTAAACAGTAGTCGATCTTTGTCGCACATCTACTCACGCTTTCTATAGTTTGCGCATCTCAGAGGCATCCTTACGCTTGTCGATCTGTATCTCGTTCGGTTTTAAAAATCAGTGTTTTTATTATTTGGTTATGACTTTATTACTTTTATTTCGTTAGTGTTTGAAAAATCCTCTAATGTTCAGAGAACGTCATGAGAACTAAGGAAAAGGACGTAAAAATGTTTTTCCTGAATTTCAGAATGTTGGTTGCCCCTGGTGAGGCATCTATAGGCAACAAGTAACATATTTTTGTCGGATATCTGGTAGTACCTATACCTATCATTCTGTTATTTTATTTATTATATGATTCAGAAAGCCCATTTACAGGTGTAAAGAATTAATTATTTGTGATTCGTATAGGAAGTAAATTTGGAATTGAGATGAGTATAGTATGTTTGGAATTTGCAAATGACAGAAAAAAAATTTCAACATTGAAAATAATACTTCTAATCTTTAGTGATAAAGAAGAACTGAATGCAGCATAAACGTAATGAATATGAAATATATTACAAGTGCATGACAAAATGTGTGGAACACTAAACATACATGAGAGAAGAATACCACTGTCAATTTGATTGTTTACAATTTTATACAGGGTGATTTACTACTACTTACACAGAATGAAATGGGGTACTGGTATATCATATGCGAAAGCACCTGTTAAATTCGAGAGCTATCCGTGGTGACTCAAACAATCTTTATTTTCACTTCTACCGCAATGGATACGCCACTGCATCGTTGAATTTCAAGAACCTTCTAACACAATCAAGCTTCTGTCAAAAATGCCATGAGAACTGAAGCATGGCAGAGTTGCGATGTTACTTTCTCCGAGTGCAAAATCGCTAATGGTCGTTGTCTACTTGTCCCTGATTTGTCTTGGATTCACAGTTATAACAGAACGAATACCCACGGCGTATGTATGTCGAAATTACCAACATCATCCCCCGTTCCATCCAGATAATTCAATTATGAACCGTTATAGTCGTCCAAACCAATACACACTAATCAGCGGAGTGTGTATTGGTTTGGACGGGGAACAGATGGCTTCAGTGCTGTCTGTGTTGACCTGCCCTTGCACTGATGAGAGGCAACAACCTCGAAACTAGTCTGCAGGTGGTCACCCCGTCCAAATCAAAACATAATTCTGCTGGTTGGTCATAGAGGGCACTTGCAATTGCGTCCTCTGATGTTTTGAGGAACGTTGCACAAGAAGCTGTTAGATTTAATTCAATACCCGTCGTGGTCTTAGCCAGGGGAGTAGTTGTTTTCTGACAGGTTCTTGCCATAATAAGCCTACATAGTTAGGTGTTTATGGGAGTAAAGGGTTCATCATCGGTCGGTAACGACTGTTCGCTAGCAATACCATCATAAATACTTAATGGATAGAATTTAGGCAGAAACATTTGTGTCATGCGCAAATTATAAACGTTCCTTTAGTTTTCTAAATCAAGGGCTGAGTTTAATAACTCCGTCCCCATGATTAAAATTCTCCTTGAATTCAAATGACAAAACTCAGTTCATTCAGTTCAAATATATAGTCGACGGAAATAAACTCAATATCCTCAGAATATTAGATTTATTTCTTTGGGTGACTCATATTTTATAGCTTGCTAAATCCTACAAAAACACAAAATTAATTATTTGTCGCCCTCTATCGCTGAACCTTTAGGTGTTGAGGACGAAGTCATGATTGAATCCTCGAGAAGAGTAATTACTTATTCAAATTGAATGGAGTCTTCCTTGTAAGGAACACTATATATTTTCATTTACATTTTGTTTTGAGAGATCAAATATCATTCTGATCGACCATCAATAATAATTACCATAATCAACTCATAGTCTCGAAGGCGTCTTCTTTCACCTAGAAATTGATTGTATTGAAAACTACCCTGAAGAATTTTTTTCGTTTTGTAGAAGAATCATTCACGATTTTATGATCGCTCAGTTAAACAACAGTTGAATATAGATTACAAATAATATGCAAATTTTTCACATTTATCTGAATTCACTAAAAAATAATGAAATTCATGATATGGAGTAATTACATGTATATATAATATTATTCCGAACACTCTGTTTTCATGGCTTTATAATATTTTGGTGGATCGAAAAACTATTCTGATTGATCCTCAATGATAAACTCAATAAACTTATAAACTCGTAGGCTGAAATATTGAGTATATTGTTTACAACCCTGTAGATAAACAGTGGCTTTTTCTTAATATGTATTATGGAAAAAAATTTCTCGTGGATTCTAGGAATGCTCAGTCGCACACAATATTGAATATAAATGAGATATTCATATTTTTTTAATCAGCTGAATTTCTCCAAAAATCACAAATTTCATGATTTGGCGCCCTCTAGCGCCGAATCTAGTTATACGATCGAGTTGGGCCAATGGAGACTTTTACTCAAGAAGGCTTCAGCTACAACATTTAAAAAATCCAGCAATTTTCACTAAAAGACTTTTTCCGAAAAGATGTGTGCGTGGTCCTTTGAGGAGACGTGGCACTGGTGTACGTATGTACGTCACCCGCCAACACATCATCAGTTTGATTTGCAGCAGTGGTCGTTTGTTGACGTCTTTCGTAAATCGGTACAATTGAATATCCCATCGTTTTCCTATCGCAAATATTTATGATTGTTATAGAGGCCCAGGGCCGCCAGACGTCACTTATTTACAAACAAATGAAATGCGTACGATTGAAATGTGTTAAGATGTACTATATTCGCATGCCTACCTGCTAGCTTGGCTAGATGACAATTTTTCAGATATCAGGAAATCAAGGTACGGGAAAACGTTACTTACTTCAGTTGAATCCCTAGTCTACAGATATATTTTTGTAACGCCTGGTGGGTTTGTTGACAGTGTCGCAGGCATCCACCCCGGTTCAAATCTCGTTTCCAACATTTTTTTTTTCAAACCAGCCAGATGCGTCACACTAAAATCAGCCATCTCGGTTGGAAACGGCATTGACTCTGGGAGGATTTTTGTTCAAATAAAATTTGATTCGAAAAAAGAATTTTAGCAAATGAAAGATTTCGTTAGGATTTCCTGATGCAAGGCAAATACTCCAAACACGGAATTTTTGTACCCCCTGATTTTCAGAGCCCGGGAAAAACTTAAAAATTATTTAGTGATAAAACTATTTCGGAAAATATCAAAATGTTTCCCAACAAAAAATAGTCTGAGAAGGGATTTGAACTCGGAGCTCCGGTGTGGATGCCTGTCACCCTGTCAACAAACCGACCAAGCGTTACACAAATATATCTGTAGGCTGGACCTTGATTTCCTGATATCTGAAAAATAGTCATTTGGCCAAGCTAGCGGGTAGGCATGCGATCATGGCATATAGTAACACTACTACATCTTTATCAATTCAAAAAAAAACATATTTATTGCCGAATATCCAAGAGATGAACTCATCAAAATGATAGATATGCAGTCTTAAATATTAACAAAGTTTATATCTCCTACAATTTTATGCATACTCTTGATTTTAACCTATGTTCGAATGAAATGTTTTTTTTTTAACAAATTATCTACAATTTTATAATATATAACTTTACTGTACAAATATCTCCTTCTACATTTTATCTATGATTTTATTTATACTATTAAGGTGACTTTATGTTCTATGTATAAATCTGTCTGAATTTTACCAACATTTTTATCTATAGTCTTGATTTGACCACATTTTATACACAATTCGCTTTATACTTTCTATTCTACTATGTATTTTATGTTTAGAATTTTCTGCGGACATCTATAATATTGTTTTTACACTATATTAACTGTAAAAATCTATTACTCATACATAATTTTATCTTTATTTAATACATATTTTTTCAAATTTATTCATAATTTTATCTATAAGATAGTTTTAACTAATAATATACAAAAAAATAAATTGAATTAATCAAAAATCTCACGAACAGGCTACTTGCCTTAGTGAGACCCTCGGTTTGAAGTTTAAAAATTCGGATAAACCATTTTATGTATATATCATTATTCAATAAACTATATATTATTATAATATTATTACTCAATACACATTCCGTTCGCCCATATCAGGTCATCCACTGCGGCCAATGGCCTATTGTGGCTTGTGTTCTTGGTGAAAGGCTTTGTTAATAACTCCATACGCCACCTTAGGAGCAGCATGGTTATTCATGGACCCTCTATCCATGAAACGTGGAGAGTATTCTTCAATGAGCCAGAATTATTCCCGAAGAGAAAAATCTGACTCATTGGAGAATTAAACTCGTGACCTACGGGTCACAAGCCGAGCGTCAACCACTTCGCTAACTCCGTTTCCAATACTATCTCAGAGTACAAAATTGCTGATTGTCGTTGTTTACTTGTTCCCGATTTGTCTTGGTACTAAATTTATTACAGAATGAATACCTAAGGCGTATGTGAAAACACCTAAAATTAGCCCTCGACATAACCCGTTTTCTTCAGGTTATGCAATCATGAGTTAGAGTCCTGCGTACGGAAATTTGACAAGACTTGGCACTGGTGCACGAATGTATGTCACCCGTCAAAATGTCGTCAGTCTGATTTGCAACAGTAATCGTATTTCGACATGTTTCGTTAATCGGTAGTATTCAATATGCTTTCGAATATTATTTGTGATATGATTGTGCATAGATGGTGCTTGTGTTCGAGAATACGCCAGTAGATTTCCAAATAGACTACATCCAATTCCAGTCGTGGTGTAACGTTTAATTTTCAACGCTACGAATTTACATCTAATTTCTAGCTTTGCCCCGCTCACTCCTATATAGATTTAGCTGTAGACGCGCAGGTCAATTTCTCGGAGCCCGCTTCACAACGGACGTGACGTACCCGAATAGTTTTCGCTGTCGAAGAATTCTTACTAACACCATCCTACACCGTCAAGGTTACGAGTGGCGGACTATTATCCGTGAGTTATCTGTTGTTATGATAACTATCACATCGTTTGATTTAGTTTGTGCTGGTATTGTTTTAGATCTGTTTTGTGTAATTTAGTATTGTCTGTCGTCGAATTTAATTGTTACAGGGTCCACAGAGTAAGTGTAGTAAAACGTACTAAAACGTACTTCGGTAGAGTGTTTAGAGTCGGTACGTTGGCTACACTATATTTTGAAGTCACCAATGGAATTGGTAGTGGGACTTCCGTGTTAGAGCAGTCTGTCTGAAGCTGTCGTGTTAGTAGGAACTGGATGAAAAAGTTATTGTGAAGAGCCGTAGGTTCTTGCATTCAAGAAAAATATCTGAGGATATCTAGTGACCTTTGTGTCATTCCATGTCGGGGATCCTTGATCTTGTTGCTGTATGGTAGTTTTGGGAAGCGTTGTGGTTTTTGGAAGCGTCGTTGGATTTGGAACGCTGTTCTGGAACCTTGCTGGTTTTTTTTTGAAGATAACCTTCTCAAACCCCTTGAGGGGATCACCATCACATAACTCATCTCGTCGTCCTACAACTGTTGTATTTTGTGTGGAACCCTTGTTAACAAGGGTTTTTGTCCGAGACCAAGTTTTTGTCCGAGACCTACGTTCCTGTTGGAGGCCCAAGTTTTCAGTCGAGTCCAACGTTGCTGCTGGAGATATACGTTTTCTGTTCGAGGCCAAGTTTTCTTATGGGATGCCTACATGTCGAGATAGAGGCTCATATTCTTGTTGAACCGGTAGTACGTTGAGAAACTATTTTGGAGTCCTATCAGACTCATCTGGAAGCTGTAAGTAGCTGCTAGAGACTGCAAGTCCAGAGAATTCCTGTTCCAGAGTCCTGTCGGATGAATAAAGTCCATATGCCAACAGATAAGTGGTTAAAAACTGTGTGAAATATCTTTATTATTTTAATTACTAGTCAAACATAATTTTTGAAGGGTCGAAACCCTTAGAACTTTCGTAAAGTTATATCTTTTAAAAAGGTAAATAACATACTGGTATTCATAGGTACTTTTTGTTGTAAAATATCTGCGGAAAGCCCATAACATCATATATAAGCGCAAGTTTTGCACATAATAAACCTCTGCCAATGGATCCATTCGCCGATGTCCCTTTATAATTTGGTCATCTTCAGAGGGTACACTTTCCGTACGGTATAAATATTTACTCACTCACCAGGAATTTATTTTTGTGTTTATGAAACTATTTTAAGCATTCTGTTTCATAGTGATACCTTGGATACCGAAGATAATAATAATACATGAATTTATCATAATTACCAAACAAAGACATTGTCAATTTAATTCATCATATACATTACCGTTGACACAACAACATTTAAACCATATAACTTTCCATAAATGTACAGGGTGTGTTTTGTTCCAAATTTTAAATATACAGGGTTATAGTTTTGGGAATTGGTCTTTCCTTTTTCCGATTTCCTAGTTCTTTAGGAGGAAGCCAGTTTCGAACCTGCTGTAGAAGGGAACTAGGTGGTGCCCACAATTATTTTTTACAGGTAGGGTGAATGTGTTTTTCTATTAGTCACCTAAACGCTCACCTGTAGTTTTACCCACGACCATCTCCACTTCGAGCGTAGCCGCGAGCATGCAGGGATTTTTGAGCGTCGATCCCCGAGACAAACCTTTGTAAACGAACCAGTTGGGGACATATTACTGAGTAAGGAGTATATGTCAATTATATAATCGGTATCAGAAAAGATCGTTACAGTGGCTTGAACTTGTGTATTGACGATAACGGAGTAATATTCAAACATTTTCTTTGACATAATGAAATATAATTCTGTTGCGCTATGTTATGTGATATGCAAAATATTTAATTTATTTTTGCCACTTTGTTACGTAAGTTAACATCCCAATCTCACTTCTAACGTGAGCCTGCACAGTTCCACGTGAGCGGTTTATATCCATTCACGGAGTGTTTCTACAATTTAATCAGGTATTTTTTTTGTTCCATTTTTGTAATTCCATTTGGTTTTTAACCCTGCGTTACATACGTGGGGTGTGATGGACCCCAGCCGCCGAATATCGCTTTGAAAATATGCCAAAAGTAAACTTATGCGTACGCCCCTCCTAGTAGCTTCCAAAATATGTCCGCATCAACGAATTCAGGCATTTCCGCAGTATCTTGTAGACACTGAGTCAAGTTATAGGGAACTTAAGTGCTCTGGGGTGTGATTACTTGCCAAAATTACATGGCTCAGACAGCGATTATTTTTTTTCCTTTCTGTTTTTCAATCTGCAATTATTTTCTTTGTATTTCATCATAATCAAATTTTAGTTTCCGAATGTTCATTCCGGGGTGAGATGTTCATTTATCTCACATGATTTTTTTTGTCGCGGTGTATTTTTTGGTACATGAAAAACTAGCCTTTTTCAGTTTATATCAGATTTCTTGAAATAAAGCCTATTGATTATTCCTTGCGTGTTTTTATTGTTCCGAAATGATCCCCTGATACTATGGAACAACGTGATATCAGAAATAGAACAAGATAAAAAAATACGATTTTTCAGGTAATGGGGTTTGTCGCACCCCACGTATGTACTGATGCAACAATTATCCACGTATGTAACGCAGGGTTAACTTCTCCTGGCGAGGAGAGCACACTGACAAATTTTGTATACGTGATGGTAAATCATCCTGTAGAATGCATATTCAGAAAAAAATGGCAGCAATATATTTCATATGAGAGGGATTCCAAATAACACTGCAAAACTCCAGTTAACTTTCAACTAAGGAAAAATAAAGGCTCTTTATGGAATGAATTTATTTGAAATTTAATTATGTGCAGGTAGGTATCAAACATTCTATTTTTTTTTATCGAACTTGATGATATTTTTGATGTGATTTATGAAGGTTAGTTTTTATCGAAGATAACCTCCAAGGGTTGATTCTACGATCCGCAATAGAGCATTACCATTAAGTTAAAAAAGCACAAAAAAATCCTTGCTTGGTTTTCACTTTTATGAGACTAGGAATAAAAACGGAGCAAATGTTTCTTTGGCACCATCTTCCTTGCTCCTACAGTATTCTCAAGTATCTGCCCAATAATTTTTCGTTGTTGTTTTGTTAAGATTGGTTGTTCCGTCAACCGATTGCGAAACCCTCAGAAGTATTCGAGAGACTTATGTGAGCTAGAGAAGACGTACATTGAAAAGTAGTGGCCCAAGAACTGTTCCCTGAGTTACTACATATGCTACTATTCTCTTTTCACTAAGTGTATTGCCAATATTAATCAATTGTTCTCTTTCGCTATGATAGCTGGTGATTAATTTCAAAGGAATCCCTCTAAAGCCTATTCTTTCAAGTGAGTCAAGCAACTGGGTGTAGGTGGCTGACCGTATCGAAAGCTTTCCGCAAATCTACAAAAACGCAAATAGCTGGGGACTTCCGATCGATGGCATTGTTTATTTTCGACACAATTTTTGTGAGAGCATCTTGTGTGGATTTTTTTTCTCTGAATCCAAATTGATTGTCAGATAATATTTTGAATTTATTTAAAAAACTTTCTATTCTTTTTTTAAGTATTTTTTCAAGAATTTTTCCCAAACTGGAGATCAGAGAAATCGGTCGATAGTTAGCCACATCCAATTTGTTTCCATTTTCAAAAACTGGTATGATTTTTGCCATTTTCAGAGCCTTTGGGTATATTCCTGTTTTCAGCGTTTGATTGATGATATGATTGATCGGAGCGATTATATTATCACACAATAATTTTAATGTTTCTGTTGCTATGTTATCTATACTTGGGCTTTTTTGTTTTTGAGAGAATGTATAATTTCAGCTATCTCTACTGGATCGGTTTCTGCGATGAATATAGAGTTCCGTAGTTTTTTTTGGGAATATGTTTGGTCAACTTCCGCATCAATTTGCTCGGCTAGCTTTTCTCCAATCTCTGTGAAGTATTTACAGAAGGTATTTGCAATTTCATCTTCATTTTTCGTCAAGACACCATCTTCTGTGTATATTTCTTTTATAGGGTGCTTATCTACCCGATTGCAATCAATTTCTTTCATGGTTTTCCATAAAGAACTGGAATTGAACATTTTCTTAATTATTTTTCTATGGAAATAATTTTTTTTGCTTTTCGGATTAGTTCAACCAGTTTATTTCGGTATTTTTTAAAGGCATTTATATTTCTCGTTGATGGATCTGTTTTCATTAATTTGTGAAGCTCTTCTTTTTTATTGACTGAGTTTACAAGTCCTTTCGTTATCCATTTTTTTCGGGGGGATTCTTTTCTTTTAGTTTTTACCGTTTTCGAACTTTCAGCAATGTATTTTTTCAGTTTATTGATGAATAAATTAGTGCATTTATCAGGGTCACTTGATTCATAAATATCATTCCAATTTTCATTTTTAGTTTTTTCTCTCAAGAGATTTTTGTTTAATAATAGTATATTATTGGCTATATTACTTTTGGTGATTTTATTTTCTGTTTCAGGAAAATAGATCTGCAGCACTGTGGAGTAATGGTCCGTTACTGTTGTTTTTGCGATAATGGGAACATATACGAATTTATCAAGGGAGATATTGTTTTTTACAAACACGTGGTCGTGGCAGCTTTCCGAGTTCCCCTGTATTCTGGTTGGTTTGTTTATGAGCGATTTATAGCCCTCCTTCTCCATTACATTCAAATATATATGATGTTTCGTATGATTCGCAAAATTCTAACACATACGGCATCCTGGCTTTGTGATTTTCGCAAACATATTAAGTCTAAGAAGCAGACACAACACATTTCAGTAAACCACTCAATTTTGTCCAGTGAGGGACTAACTAAGCCCGGTCGAGGTGGGTTCAGTGGCGCTCAGGTGTAACAGGTACAAAAATTAGACGACCTTCGAAAGTATTTCAGTAAAGGTGCCGTTTATATATTTTAAATTATATCATTATTGTTACTAGAAAATCACAATGGCAGACCGTTATGGTGGTTGTTACGTCAAGGCAGACGCTTATCAAAATAAAAAAAAAATATTTCAGTAAAGCTGATATTCAAATATAGGCCAATCAATTGAGCATTTATTCCTAACAAAAATACCAGTAGAAAACCGACTGTGCCATCACATGGAAGACATCTCGTTGTTATATTCTGTTATGTTTTCGACTCGCAACTGTCATTCATTAATTTGTTATAAACATTTAAATAACAAAAAACGTGTTTTTTGAATTGTTTTGATTATGAAATGAAAACTGATGATGCAATATGGTTGCTCCAATAAAAACAATTGTAGATAATTGAAATACGAACAAAATGTGATGTTTTGTAATCCGATCGAATCATTAGTAACGGAGGAAAACCGGAAAATTTTATGATTTTTCAAAAAAATCATAACTCCGTCATATTCCTTATGAAAGTATTGAATCATCTGTACTTTATGTGTGCATAAAACAGGCTCTGACGGATCATTAGTTTTGACACAATTGCAATTTGAATTTTTCCTTGCACTATCTTGCAGCGTTCCTGGATGCTCTAGTGATAGAACAGATTTTGAAAGTAGAAATACAGTAGGCACCACAAAATGTATATTCTCATTTTGCTCTCAAATGCTGGGAAATGGGTGAAAAATGCTTGCAAACATGACTCAAAATGGCTGAGCTGGTAGAAGCGGTCGACTGGAAGGAGTGAGCGGGAGATGAAAGGAAGCGTATTATTACGTAACTCGTTCATTAGAAGAATTCTCCTCTCTCCCACCACTTGGCAGCTAACGAGGGCTCGGTCGTTTTCAGTCTTAGATTTTTCTATAATCTAAGTTTTCAGTCATGTTTGCATGCATTTTTCACCCATTTCGCACCATTGTAGCGAAAAATGAAAATATACGTTTTGTAGTTGTATACTTTCATAATCTGTTTGAGAAACTGAAATCGGGCTATCACTAGAGCATCCAGGCACGCTGAATGTAGTGCAAAGAAGATGTAAATTGCAATTGTGCCAAAACTAACGATCCGACAGCGCCTGTTTTGTGCACACATAAACTACACATAATTCAATACTTTCAGGAGAAAGGCCAATCCTACTTCTTGCAAAATGGTGGAGTTATGAATTTTTCAAAAAATTGCAAAATTTTCTGGTTTTTTCAGTTTTTCTGTTGCTAATGATCCGACCAGGTTATAAAATGTCCCACTTTGTTCGTATTTCAATTATCTACAATTCTTTTCATTGGAGCAACCAGATTGCTCTATTAGTTTTCATTTTATAAGCAAAACAATTTAAAAAATATATATATTTAAATGTTTATAACAAATTGATAAATGACAGTTGCGAGTGGAAAACATATCAGAATATAACTACGGACTGTCTCCCGTGTGATGGCATAGCCGATTTCCTACTAGTATTTTTGATAAAAACTCATGCATTTTATGCTCTATTGCTTGGTGTAAAATGTTATTCTTAGCAGTCTTGATAGCTTATATTCAACATGGCAGAAAATTTCTCCGGTCATAACAATCTGGCAGATAGAGGAACTTAAACTACAGCCTGAGCATAGGTATGCGAGGTATAACATAGTATATGGAGATTTGAGATCTTTGTTATCACTTCATTCTCCGTGATGTAGTAGTATCGCATTCACTCTATGCGCATGTCTTGTTTTCACAAGACTGCTTCAAGGTCATTATTTCTACCTGAGGGGTGAGTCGCTCATTATAGTCAAACATCCGATTTGCTGCATAACGGTCCATTGGCATATGTTTTTATCAGCATTTCGATTGCTATTACAATACTTAGTAGAAGATCTGTTATATATTATTACTCGTCATTACGTAGTTATTACAATTTGAAATTTATATGCGATAGACGTCAGCCGGAGAGACTTACCTAGGGGTGAAGCAACGCCGCTTCCAAGAGATAATCACAGTAAAAAACTTACTTCACCGCAAGTATCAGCATAAACTCCGATAGATCTAATCATCAGAACTGTCGGGGAAGAACAAAGTTGCTGCAAATAATATGCTTGCCGTTTCGATTCTACTCTTCTCCTTTCCGTTCCAGTGATCGATGAAATGGACTGAGGAAGAACTGCAACAACTCGACGTTCAAACTAGCCCAATGATGAATCTCAATAAGAGCTTGTTTCACGGTTATACTTCCCCAGACAACGGGGAAGTCAAGTACTTTTTAGTTCGGAGTGGCTGCATAACAGAATGGTGCTGGATGGGGCCTGTGAAGTCATCAGGAGTTTGCATCCCCTTCTATGCATGGTTTGCGACTATGAAAAAGCAGGAATTGGAGCATTCGTTTAAATAGCAGCAATCCGTTCAGCCAAACTTGGTCTCGTATTCGACAGTGAACGGGATAACTCAAACTCTGTTACCAAGTTGGAACCAGTTCAGGTAAAAGCTCACATCACAGCTGCGGAGACCCACGGCCTCCTACAGCTACACACGGATGAGCCAATGCATGGGGTTTTCTTCAACAATATCGAAGACCTTGGCTTATCCAAAAGTTTGACCTTCGTCTTCCTCAGGTCAAGTGAGCTGATGCCGGAGACCGAGGGATTAGTGATGGCTTGCCAGGATGGTGTCTTCAACACCCTAATCCACCGTAGTCGCGTGATGAGTATTGTGATGTAGGGCGTGTTCACAGCATGGCGCGGCGCTATGAGTGGTGTACTACCATCTACGACACTCGTACGGTATAGACGAGACACCAGCGTTTCCTTATGTTCCGGGGGATGTTGAGTCCGTTGTAGATAATGAGAAGTGCCGAATCTATTGGAACCACTCATTTCAATAAGCCTGAAGTTGTCTTCCTCGAAAAAACATATATCTTTCGAAAAGAGGAGGAAAAACGGACTAAATATCGAGACCTTCTCTTTGAACTCCGCAGGCTCAACCCGAACCATTCTGTTAAATTGGTGGTTATGATCATAGAAGTCCTTGGTGGAATGATGGGCACATTGCTCTTTAATTTGAAGATAATAGGACATGCAGATTCAATTGATATAAAAGTAAGTGATGTACACATGTATACCTATACTCAGGCTGTAGTTTGAGTTTTTCTATCTGCCAGATTGTTATAAAAGGAGAAAGTGTCTGCCATGATGAATATGAGCTGGTAAGAATAACATGTTTAAATTTCAGCTTTTATGAAGCTTTACGGCAGCTTTACTGAAATACTTTCGAAGTTCATCTAATTTTTGTACCTGTTACACTTGAGCGCCACTGAACCTACTTCGACCGGGCTTAGTTAGTCCCCCACTCATGAACAGTACGTATAAGAGTGTATTTGGACAAAATTGAGGGTTAACTGAAATATCTTGTGTCTGCTTCTCACTAGCTCTTAATGTTATTTGAAATAAATGTATATTCATTATTTTTATTGATTGATACTGTTTTTTGTATAATAAATTTGATTGGGTACAATAGAGTTGACGGAAAGTAAGCGCAAATTCAAAACCTACAGTTATATAACAAAAAAATGGATGTTATTGTATGATAACTGATAGACTAAGAAAAGTTAAATCAAATTTCAACTCATCTATGTCCGTATTCAGAAAATTAGGCTTATTTCATCCCAAATAATAGGAAGAGTTTGAATAACAATCTGATGTCAAACCAAGAACTACCAATCAAATATAATTAACTACATAATATTACTCGATTTTCATAAAATAATTGAAAAATGAACAAAAACCGAAATATTCGAATATCTTTTTGTCTTAAAATATCTCTAAGAACAAACCTGAAATTTTCGTTCAGTATCCACAGCAAGGCGGTTCTTCTGGATACGCAACTTTTGTCTCAATTGTACGACCTGCTAATTTCTAAAAGGTGCAAAAGATACAAATACCCTAGTGTGAAGGAATTCAAAAATTTAGAATTATGGCTTGATCCTGAACTTAGGTTTGCTAAACACGTTAGTCATCTCAGTCAATGATCCAACAGCATCTTAAGGCAACTTTATCCAAACGAGGACTTACTTTCGACGGAATTGAAGCTTAAACTTTGCGATTCACTTATATTTTCCAAAATCTCGTATTGCGACAGTGTATACGGGTCAGCCTTATTCTAATTGATCGTCACCGCTTGCTTCGTATTCAAAATAATTGTCTGGGGTTTTCTTTCAGGATTCGTAAATTTGACCATATTTCCGAGTCGATGAAAAAATCAGGTTGGCTGAATCTGGAGGAACTTACAGAATTACACCTCCTAACAAATATTCACAAAATTCTATAGATTCAAATGCCAGATTATCTATTTAAAAGGCTTAACACATTATCGGACTTGAACAAACTATCGAGTCGTAATAAAACAACACTTGTTATTCCGAAGTACAAAACTTCTTTTTTTACTCGTAGCTTCTCGTACAACGCTCCGAAATGTTATATCTCTCTGCCCAGTGAATTTAGACCCTTCTCATTGTTTAACTTCAGAAAAAGACTGAAAGCTCACCTCCTTACGCTCAAACTGCCTCGACTAACTACCAAATGTACTTGTCCTGATAATACTTAATTGGCACTTTGTTGTCAATACATACGTTTAATTTTATACATTACCAACTGCACCTAGTTATATCTCATTGCGCTAATATTTATTCTGCGAGCTTTTACCTTGTTAGATTTCTCCTATCTCTAGTGTTACATTTATATATTATAAGTAGTATTTTGTTTATATTTCTCGCCGCGGTTTATATGATTGAGTTTAAAAACAGCTCATGCTGACACACCGCCTTTTCATCAACATGCATGATTATACAGGGTGTTAATTAAGTACGTTGACAAACTTCGGGAAGTGATTCTTTGAAGGTTTTCAGGGCGAAATGTTCATATAAACATATGTCCCAAACGGCTTGGTTTTCGAGATACAGGGTGATAAAAATACATTTTTTTCAAGATTTTTTAGAGTTAACTTCGACATTTTCTACAATAATCAGTTCAAATTAGGCAAGTACAATCCATTCAATAGTACGCACGATACAAAATAATGCATTTCCCAAATAATTCACAGGGTCCTCCTTTTTTCAGAGTCAAGCTTTGTTCAACCCTTCAGATTTTTTTTTTCCGCCGCCACTGACATATTATGAGAAAGGAATAATGAATGTTGTTTCATTTAACATCTTTTTGCTCTTTTGATGTTTTTCATTTACTTGTACGGTTCAGGAGTTACAATGAAAATATTAACGCAAACATTTTCCAGTAACGCATAACATAAAGAAATTTGAGAAGTAAATAGTCTAACAAACTTGAATGGTGATTCTTTGAAAGGTTTCAAGATGAAAAGTTCATATAAACATGTCCCAAGCGGCTTGGTTTTCGAAGTACAGGGTGATCAAAATACATTTTTTATGAGTTTTTGGAGTTTACTTCGAAATTTTCGACAAAAATCGATCCAAATTAGTTCAAATTGGACAAGTACAATCCATTCAATAGTGCGCATGATATAAAATAATTCATTTCTCGAAGTGTCATTGCCACTCTCCAAAGATTAGAGCGTGACGCAATACGTCATTTTGTTCTCATTACACAAATAGCTATTTTCTGCTCGTGTAGATAAAATGTAATGTTATGGAGCTCCCATACATTTTTTACCATAACTCAGGTTGAATATGTATTGCACGAAGTTAATTATGGCAAAATAATTTTGGACATTTTCAATAGTGAATAACTTTATTATCAAATACTAGAGCAAAGTAATATAAATTCCCTAGGAATAAAATTAAGTTCAGAAAAGGACCATTATTGAAATTGATATGTCAGAGCAGCTGCTGGAAATGGCCACCGCCAACTTGAATGCATGCGTTTATGCGCCTAACCATAGACTGGCGGACACGCTCAAAAATACCAGGAGTGTTTCTTATAATTCCGCATGACTCCTGTATGCGATTCCTCAGGTCTTCTTCACTTTGAACTGGAGTTCGGTACACTAATGATTTAAGGTGCCCCCAGAGGAAAAAATCAAGTGGATTTATATCGGGTGACCTTGGTGGCCAAAGTTGTGGCCCAATCCAGCGATCAGAATAATTCTCATCTAAATATTGGCGTGCAACCAATCTGAAGTGTACTGGAGCACCATCATGCATAAACCAAATTCCAATTCTTTCCCTCAGTGGGATCTCTTCTAGGAGTCCAGGTAAGATGAATTCAAGAAAATGTCGATAATGGTCACCATTGAGTCTATGAGGCAGAAAATGTGGCCCGATAAGGAAATTCCCTACAATTCCAACCCAAACATTCACAGAAAACGTCTCTTGAAAATGGTTTTCAATCACGGCGTGTGGGTTTTCATCAGCCCACATATGATTGTTGTGAAAATTAATAATGGCTTTACGGGAAAAGCATGCCTCATCGGTGAATAACACTTGAGATAAAAACCATGGATTTTCCAACAATTTATTTCGAATCCAAGTGCAAAAAGTTAATCTCTTTGGAAAATCCCTTGGCAGAAGAGCTTGAACACGCTGTATGTGATAGGGATAAAGTTGTTGCTCTTTTAAAATTTGCCATACCAATACATGGGTTACGTTAAACTGTGCCGCAATTTGTCTTGTACTGGTGTCTGGATGCTGCTCAATTTCGTTAAGTACAGCTTCTTCTATCTGAACTGTTCTAACTCTCCTGGGTCTTCCTATGAGAACAGCAGACCTCTTGGAATTACCCGTTTCACGAAGACGGGAGTGAATATTGATGAACATTTGTGTGCTGGGAATATGACGTTGTGGAAATCTTTCTAGATACATTCGTCTGGCGGCACGAGCGTTACCATCAGCCATTCCATACATTAAGTGCATGTCTGCCATTTCTGAATTTGTATATTCAACCATTTTATCCAAAGGAATATTGAATGAATCTGCTTTATAGCTTGCACTAATGAAGAATTAACAATGAGACAGTTTCTCAACTTTCGATAACTGTCAAGTTGTTGATATTTAAATAAATGAATTAATATCAAAGTCCACTTTGCTATTTTTATGAATTCAAATTGATTACAAAATTTCTGCGTTACTGCAGAAGAAAAAACGAACCGAAATTTCGGATGAAATAATGTACTCCGTACGGAAACAAAAATTTGTTTGATTTAGTTTTTCGGAGTTATGACCAGAGATTCATAAATGAAAATCAAATGTGTAATAATCTGCGACTATTAGATTATCCCTATTAACTATCTTCCATTACAGGATTACCTTTCGGAAGTTTCTTATGTTGAAAAGGATACGTTCATTTGGAAACTAAAAAATATCATTTTTTAAAATAACAAAAAATTTGTATGAGTTCTCTATCAAGACTGATGGGTAAAAACATTTTTAATCAAATATCTCAATGAAAATGCAAATTTTTATCATCAGAATCTTCAGGTTGAAAGTTAAGGTTTTCCAATATTTGTCAGATCTAGTTTAATATCCAGCGTACCGCAGTGACGGGGAGATAGTAGTTTTCTGTTAGATATCACAAAAAGAAATCACATCTTTACAATAACAAGCTTTTATTTAGCTTCACTTGTAACTAACTAACAAACAATTTAATAAAAGTTGAATTTGACCCACTTCTAATACTCCGATTAATTTGAAATTTGGCAGGTTTCCGTAATTCCGGTGACAATGCATTAAAAAAATGTTTGTTGAAAAACAAATTGGCGACTCCAATATGGCGGACGAGTTTTGTGATTATGATCCGATTCTGTTCAAAATTGGTATGTGATGGTTTTTGGGATGGAGATTTTCAGTTTCACATAAAAAATAAACTAAAATGTTAAAAATGAAGATTATAAAAAGAAAACATTTTAAAGTTTTTATACAATACACTGAAAAGGAAAAAATAATTCATTTCATTGTTTTATCTAGGTAATCTTGTACAGAAAGATTTTGAAACTCACAGAATAACCTACAAAAATTGAAACAAATTATTTTTTCATTTTCAGTGCATTTGTATTTATATTTTTTATTGTATAATTTTTATTCATCGTAGATTTTTCTAATTCTGAAAAAAAATTTCCATCAATTTACAATAATTGAAAATGTTTAATTTTCAAATTTTCTAATGTTATGCCACACTGGAAAATGTTTAAATTAATATTTTCATTATAGCCCCTGAACCGTACAAGTAAATGAAAAAATGCAAGATATCAAAAAGATGTTAAATGAAACAACATTGATTATTCCTTTCTCATAATATGTCAGTGGCGGCGGAAAAAAAAATTCTGAAGGGTTGAACAAAGCTTGACTCTGAAAAAAGGAGGACCCTGTGAATTATTTAAGAAATGCATTATTTTGTATCGTGCGCACTATTGAATGGATTGTACTTGCCTAATTTGAACTGATTATTGTCGAAAATGTCGAAGTTAACTCTAAAAAATCTTGAAAAAAATGTATTTTTATCGCCCTGTATCTCGAAAACCAAGCCGTTTGGGACATATGTTTATATGAACTTTTCGTCCTGAAAACCTTCAAAGAATCACCTCCCAAAGTTTGTCAACGTACTTAATTAACACCCTGTATAGTACTTTTATTATTACATTCAATACTTAATGATGAATAAAGACAATTAATTATTATAATTATTACAATTATTATAAATACAATTCTTTTTAAAAAGCAGTATACTTGTATACAGGGTGGGTCACGGTCGATGGTACCTTAGACGTTTACGAAGAACGGGACATAGGAGCATTCTGAAAATTTGGTTTCTAAAGAAGTTGCTCTTGGTCTATCGATCTAAAATATTTTCAGTAATGCAGCGTTGCCGCTTATACCAGAAAATAGTAGCATCTTTGTTATTTCAAATGGGTAACCCTGAATATTACCGCATTTTTGAACTTGTCATTCTTTTCTGATTATTTCTGCCTCATACTATCCTATACATATCTCTAACGGTTTTTGAGATATTTGTTATTTTCCATATTTTTTATCCAAAACATAGCTCGAATTGAATGTTTATTTCTGCGGTATTTGGATTAGTTCATCAAGATCATGTACATTGATTCTGTATAGAGAAGTTTGTTCTGCGTTATACAGGGTCGTTCAAAATTCATGATCTTACTGCTAGATACAAAAAGGGTTGAAAGTGCGTTTTTTTAAATGGAACATCCTGTATATTATGAAATATCCTGAAATATGACTAAATTCCCTTCGAATTGATTTATCATGTTCCTATACCTAAATAGCCAGAATTCCGAGATAATAGCAATTTTCACTTGTAATCTCCCAAGTGCTTGAATCATTGCCGGAATTTTTTCGAGTACATGAATTTTCTTGAAAATTCATGTACGACATAAATTTACGGCAATTAATTCAAGCACGAGGGGGATTCGGTAAGAAAATTTCACACCGAGAAATGAAAATCATCCAACAATTCGTAAGAAATAACTAACGATGGTTTCACCTGAACTATTTATAACCGCTGAAATATTGATATGTAAAATACTTAACAAAATTTTCATCAATAAATGTGTTTAAATTTGGAAAAAAAAAATTAAAAAGTTATGTTCCTATCGTGGATTGAACCATCGACCTAGCGACTCATAGGCCGCAATAATCGTGGAGAAATTATTTTCAGAAACATTCCAAATATCTAGTAAATACATAATTACCTCCTTTTATATGAAAACTAGACCTCCATTTGTACATTAAAGCAAAATATCAACTTGTCACATGTCACATGTCAAACATTTATTGATGAAAATTTTGTTAAGTATTTTACATATCAATATTTCAGTGGTTATAAATAGTTCAGGTGAAACCATCGTTAGTTATTTCTTATGAATTGTTGGATGATTTTCATTTCTCGGTGTGAAATTTTCTTACCGAATCCCCCTCGTGCTTGATTTATTTGCCGTTAATTTATCTCGTACATGAATTTTCAAAGAAAATTCGTGTACTCGAAAAATTTCCGGCAATAATTCAAGCACTTGGGAGATTACAAGTGAAAATTGCTATTATCTCGGAATTCTGGCTATTTAGGTATAGGATCATGATATATCAATTCGAAGGGAATTTAGTCATCTTTCAGGATATTTCATAATATACAGGATGTTCCATTTAAAAAAACGCACTTTCAACCCCTTTCGTATCTAGCAGTAAGGTCATGAATTTTGAACAACCCTGTATAACGCAGAACAAACTTCTCTATACAGAATCAATGTACATGATCCTGATGAACTAAACACAAAATTGCAACTTCCTAAGAATTCAAATACCGCAGAAATAAACATTCAATTCGAGCTATGTTTTGGATAAAAAATATGGAAAATAACCAATATCTCAAAAACCGTTAGAGATAGTTATAGGGGAGTATGGGGCAGAAATAATCAGAAAGGAATGACAAATTCAAAAATGTGACCCATTTGAAATAACAAAGATGCTGCTAATTTCTGGTATAACCGGCAACGCTGCATTGCTGAAAATATTTCAGATCGATAGACCAAGAGCAACTACTTGAGAAACCAAAATTTCAGAATGATCCTATTTCCCGTTCTCCGTAAACGTCCAAGGTACCATCGACCGTGACCCACCCTGTATATGAAAACCACAAGATGATAGGTTCAACCCTCAGAACCATAAACACGTGTTTCAGACTTTATGGTCATCAGCACGGTATAATAGATAAGAGTTGCAAGACAGAAACAAAATGGGTCAACAATAGGAAACAAACCGCACATCTGTGGCTTCAGGACCATGAATTTTGAAGCAAACAACTGGTGTTTCGGTAATGTTTATACGAATGTTTGTCTGCCAATATTTTCTCTTAAAATTTTTAGCGGTGACTATGAGTCATTCAGATTAGTAAGTCTATTTCAGTTCACTTATTCATAGTAATAATATTCTTTCAGCAATTGGAAAATTCAGTGATTTTCTTTTAAATATCACTCAGACGAAAATTAGTGCTTTCGACTTCATGTTGTAATCATTATGTTGCTAATCAAACATTGATGACTCGGTTTTCAAATTTTACTCCAATGACTCAAAGCTCACTATGACGATTTGTAGTGTACTACTGAAATAGATTCACAATGAAACGAAAACTACTACACCTTTTCCAGTAGTATTTCAGAAAGCGTTATTTGAATTTCAGAATATTCATCTATATTTCGAAAAGGATCAGTTGTATTTCAGATCAGTGAGTTGATTTCAGAGAAGTCAGATTGATTTCAGAAAGCCTCAATTGTTTTCAGAATAATCAATTTGTTTTCTGAAACAACCATTTGAATTTCAGAATAGTGAATTATATTTCAGAAAATATTATATGTACCTATTTTAGAATTTGTAGTTTGTATTTTAGAAGAATTTCAGAGAGCATTATTTATATTGCAAAAATCATAAATTTCAATGTGTATAGCTCGGTTTGGTAAATATTGGAGGAGTTGGCTGGTACTACATTATCGTTTCTATGACTACGCAATAAATAGTATTGAAAAAAAGTTAGAGAAATGTTGCTCATTATTTATTATCTTATTTTGCTACAAAAAAATATTTGCATCATAATGACAATTGTGCTATTTGTCGGGTGTTCATGTTGAGACGTTCAGCCTTAAGTAACCATGTAACCATATATCACAAGTCAGCTGTTCTGAAGAAATAGTAAACGCACCAGATGCATTCTGTCCAATATGCAGAACTTCACTGATAGGATATCAAAAACCTACAACTGAAACACAGCTCAAAATAGAAAAAGGATTGTAGCTTGTGCTAACAAATGAGAGGACTGGGTACAATCAGCAGCAACATTGAATGTGAATTATAAAACAGCACATCATTGGATTGGATCAGGTCGTGATTTTATGTTGAGGAAAGTTCTTATGGAAAACTAGCTGGACAGACTGACAGAATGATTAGAACAAGATTCCAGTTATCCTCTGAAGCAGCTGAGAACAGAAGTATTGACGAAATTTCAAGTGGTAGTCAGTGGTAGTCACTATAAGTAATTTCTTAAAAGGGCTGCTATTTACCGTGAAGCAAGTACACGGTTTACGAAACCAGTGACAAGGAATTCACCAGTGAATGAAGAAATATGTAAGATAATAATTGAAATCGTATATGCAACATGGCAAACAAATAATTTGGATTGACCGAACTAATTTCAATTTATTTTTTTGGTGAACAAAAGGCCGTTCCCGTGCTGCTGTAAGAGGTATCTACATTCTACTTTCAACGAGATGGCCTAATATACATTTAATCGGAGGAAATTCTACTGCAGGTATTGTCGCAATGGATTGCCGTAGGGACTATTTTACCGCAGACTTGGCAAATGATTGTATAATGAACCTGATGATACAATAGCAGAATGGAGGTAACCAACTCGCTGATCTCGTTATAGTCTGCAACAATGCTCCATGCTATTCAAGAAACTGCATTGAATGGAACAAATGCAACTATTGGACCAGCACCTTATTGGCCGAAGCTCAATCCAGTAGAAACGATTTGGTCCAATGTCACAACGCATGATCTTGGAATTCCGCCGGTAGCAGGAAGCGTATTCGAAATCAGATGAATTTTTCAATAAAATTTCATCAACATGCTGAAGTCAAATACTGAAGAACAGTTCTTCAATATCATTAGCACATTGAATTTGAACACTCTTAACTTACGGTTGATTTTCTTTGGAGCATTATTATATCGATCCACCTGTAAGTAGATATCTACTATTTTTGGGGTTACTGGATTTTTACAAAAAAAAAACAGTATTGAAAGATTAAAGTGTAAGGGAAAATTAATATATTTTTATTGAATATTCGATGTGACCACCATCTACTCCAATACAGCATCTAATTCTTTTTTCTAATGAGCTTCTGATATTTTTGAACATTTTTGGATTAACTGTGTGAAAGGCATTTCTAATCCTCACTTACAAATCATCAAGAGTAGTGGGTGGTGTATTGTATACAATATCTTTGATATATTCCTATAAAAAAGTCCAAAGGTGTAAGATCGGAAGATCTAGCTGGCCAGTTATAAGGACCACCTCTCCCTATCCATTTTCTGTCCAGATAGTTCCTGAGAATACGTTTCAAATGTGCCGGAGCACCATCTAATTGTTGCCACATCTTGTATCTCACATTCGAAGGAATATTTTCCAGTAGATTCTAAAAATTTGTTTTCATGAATTTTCTAATTTTCTTCCTTCCAGATACCCGCCAAAGAAATAAGGACCAATTATGGGGTCTCCTATGATTCCACCGAATGAGTTAACACTGCACCGGTTCTGGCGATCTACGGTCGAAATAAATGTCTGTTTTCGGTGTCATAATAATGAAATATAAGTCGATTCACCAGACTATTGTTATGGAAGGTTGATACTTCTGTGAATGAAATATGTTCAAAAAAGTTCATCTCTTCGTTCAAGATACTATGAACAGAAATATAGCCTGCCTGCGTTCAAAGTCCTTGCATACATATGTTGTTGCAGCTGAATGTGGATGGGATGATATTTGTGTCTTCTGATAACTCTGCTAACACTCGATTGACTCATACCTGTTTTATTAGCAATGTCTCTAGTACTGATATTGGGATCTTCAATCACATGAAGTGCGAACGTCGGTACGAAATACACGTGTGAAAGTGACCTCTTCAAACAAGTCGAAATTGTGAAGAACCTACTAATAAAATAATCAAGTGCTGTATATTAAACGGCTCGAGAATTCATTGTGCATCACAAGTGAGTAATAAATATTAGAAATAATACACGGTTACCAAATTATTGAACATTGTTGTTTCCAAACACAATATATATTCAACAAAGTGAAGAAATGGAACAAAAAATAGATCTTCTGATAAAAACTGTCAGCGAGCTGAAAAATGATATTCAACATTTAAAAACATCTGTGGATCAAATCAGCTCTGAAACTAGTAATTTGAAGAAAAAGGTCATTTGGAATCTAAAATAGATTATATGGAGAGACAGCAAAATAAAAATGACTTAATTTTTTATGGATTGCACGAAGAAGAACTGGAAGACCCACAAATGATAATGGATATAGTCACAGAAATAACTTCTAAAACTATGGAAGTTATATTGGAAGAATATAATATACAGGATGTTTTTCGACTAGGCCAGAAAAATAATGCAAAAAATCGCCCAATAATCGTAAAACTAAACTCTGCGATGAAAAAAAGACAAATCATACAAAATTCCAGAAAGCTCAAGGGAACTGCTTACGCTATATCAGAAAATTATACGAAAAAGATTCAAGAAGAAAGGAGGCAACTTATGCCATTTTTGAAGAAAGCAAAAGAATTAGGAAGAAAGGCGCATTTAATTCAAAACCACATGATTTTCGAGAGTCGGAAGTATTCACTTGAGGAAATCAAACTGGTTGAAGAACTACAAGAACGGAACAAACCATTACCAACAAGTCAACAACATTCAAGCCAAGCAAAAATCTCTACTCGTAGTAAGAAGAATGGAGCATAGGATCAGGCCTCACTACCATATAAGCCCTTCGTCGTTATGCATCATAATGTTCAGTCTTTAAGAAATAAAATTGATGAAATTAACATTGTTCCTGATGATTACAAAAAAACAAACTCTATTCAAGTGATATGCTTTTCAGAACATTGGATGCATAAGAACGAAGAAAGTCATTACATTCTAAATGATTTTAACTTAGTAAGTAGTTTTTGCAGAGAACAGTATATACATGGCAGAGTAGCAATTTTTGCGGAAAAAAGTATAAATCTCCAATCAGTCAATAATATTGAAACAATACCACTAGAGAAAACATTCGAATTTTGTTTAGCAACTTGTACAAAAGAGAGATTAATAATCGTCTGTTTATATAGGAGTACATTAGGTGATTTCGACATATTCATTGACACATTTTTTCAGCTTTTCAACGAGGTTTATACAAAATACAACAACTATAATTTCTTAGTTTGTGGAGACTTTATTATAGATTTTGGTTCATGTGTTAAAAAATTGAATAACTTCAAAAATACAATTGAAACATTTAATTTGAAAATAACAATAAATGATTTCACAAGAGTAACAACAAATTCAGCTACAACTATTGACAATATTCTTGTGAACTCAAAAATCGATTACTTCACCTTCACGTTGGATATGAGTGTTTCAGATCACAATGCTCAGTTTCTGTCTTTATACCTCAATAACTCAGATGGAGATGATAATAAACAACAGGTATCCAGATCTTACTCTGAAAATAATCATAAAGAGTTTGAACATTATTTGCAAAACACGGATTGGTCGCAGCTATATGTAAGGGAAAGCACGAATGATGCATATAATAATTTCGAAAAAAATTTGAAATTTAATTTTGAGAAGTCATTCCCTCTGAGGAAAAAAATTTTGAACAATAAAACAGGTTTTAAAGAATGGATTACAAAAGGAATTAAGCAATCTTGCAAAAACAAACGGTTTCTATTACATCTGAAACAATATACAACAAATCCTAGTATTCTTGAATATATTAAGAAATATTGTCAAGTCCTCAATAGCCTCATTAGGACATCTAAAAGTCTCAATTATGAAAAACAATTGGCAAACTCTACAAATAAAATCAAATCGATATGGAACATGGTATCACATTTTACAGGCAAGCAGCATAAAATTGAGAACATTAATCTAATGAATGACAATGGTGATTTGATAAATGAACCTAGATACATCGCAGAACAATTCAAATATCATTTTGAACAGATAAGCATAAAAGCTACTCCTAACTCTAACAGTCGTATTTCAAGTACAGAATACCTACACAATTTCAATTTCAGCAACACAAATTCATTCTTTTTCTCGCCGGTAATGGATAGTGACATCTTAGAAAGTATAGCGGCACAAAAACCTAAGCTCTCCACTGGCTCAGATAACATACCAATGACTTTGATAAAAAGACACGCTAATGCGTTAAAAAAGCCACTAGTTTATTTGTTCAACCTCTCACTTTCGTCCGGCATATTTCCTGACTCATACAAAAAATCTATTATCATTCCATTATTTAAAAAAGGCGATAAAACCGATTCCAATAATTACCGTGGCATCTCATTACTCTCAAGTTTCTCAAAACTACTGGAGTGGATTGTAAACAAACAAATAGGATCATATCTGAATACCCAGAAAATTCTCACAGAATCGCAGTTCGGATTCAGAAAAAAATTAAATACTACAGATGCCACATTTCAAATGATAGAACAAATACATGGCTTTTTAGAATCGAAACAATACCCACTTGGAATATTCTGCGACCTATCTGAGGCATTCGACTGCGTAAATCACAATCTACTTCTGATGAAATTAGAGTACTATGGAATCAGAGGTTTATCTAATGATTGGTTCAAATCATATCTCTCAGAGCGAATAATGTGCGTTAGAATCAAACATGAAACGTTAGGTAATGTGTTATATCAAGACTCAGAACAAACTCATATACATGCTGGTGTCCCTCAGGGATCAGTGTTAGGCCCAACGTTATTTCTCATTTATGTGAACGATATTGTCTGTAGCTTTCCAACAGTTGCCTTTACACTTTTTGCTGATGACACGAGCATACGAATTAATGAAAAAAATACGGACTTACTGACAACATCGTCTAAAGAGGTAATGGAGGGAGTTTCAGACTGGTTTCTGGCAAATAAAATGTCTCCTAACTTTTCTAAATCAAATAACAATTTATTTAGATTATATAAAGATGTTGACGAGGTGACCATACAACTCAATGAAAACGCTATTGATTTCGTACACTCGACCAAATTCCTGGGATTAATTATCGATAGCAAATTGAACTGGCAAGATCACACCTCTGCCCTTCATACTAAATTAAGCAGGTCAATCTATGATCTACGCACTGTGAAGAGGAATACCAACCTGTCAACAACAAAGCTGGTTTATTTTGCATATTTCCATAGTGTATTACAATATGGTATAGAATTTTGGGGAACATCTATATATGCGTCAGATGTATTCGTAATCCAGAAAAGGGCTATTCGTGTACTATTTGGTTTGAGTCATGAGACTCCTGCAGAACATTTTTCAAAGACCACAAAATATTCACTCTAACAAACACTTATATATACAAAATAAGTATGCTGATACACAAGAAGCGATCATTATTGACACTACCATCAAACAAACACTCATATCCAATTAGAAATCAGGAGTACCTTTTGCCAAATTATAATTACAACAGAACTAGGAATGGGCCGTTATATTCTGGAATCAAAGTTTACAATCACCTACCTTCCTCTATAAAATCTTTAAGCACTATGCGTTTCAAGAAACAACTGAAAAACTTATTGCGTCAACATGTTTTTTATCATATGAACCAATTCTTTTCTGAAAGTTTAGAATAGGTCATAACATTATTGTTATTATTTTTTGCACCGCACCCTTCACTTTCTCGATGCTGTATGCTATATAGAATCTCAATATAAATTGTTAAATTAGCTCAGGTATTAATGTAATTTTGATTCTGAGAAATAAATTTATCTCTTATCTTATCTTATCTTATCATATTGCAAAACTTTGAAATTTTGTTCCTCATTTCCAGTAACTGATATCGATATCTTTCGAATAGTGTACTTGATACTATCGGTTACTCAAAATCTGGCTAATAATCTCTCAAATACATTTTTATCATGAAGCTCTTGATCTGGGTACTTTTGTGCATAAACCCTCGACAGTAATAGGTAATTTTCGTGACACTCTCCAATGGTTAAAATCATGTTGATTATATATTCAAGTGCAAAACTTTTCATTTTACTCTTCAAATCTGAGAACACGAGAGCAAGACGAATTCAAGACAAACTTGTGACAGAATATTACGCTATTTGACAGGAGCCTGCTTGAATCAACAATTGAACAGGGTATTATTCAAGTATACGACATCAGACTACCAGATGAAATAATGTTAGTTGGAAAAATTCATCTGATTTCCAATATGGAAATATCATATGGTTCGAAAGGAAATGAAAATTTGAAATAACAAAGTAATTGACTTTCAAATATACGGTAAGGATCGAGCTGAAAGGGATTTGAGTGACTGGTAAAAATTCCGTACACCTGCCGTGGCTAATTCAAAGGATATTGAATTTTTTTGACAACATTACATTTTGAGAAAAAGTTGAATATTTCATAAACGGAGAGAGTTAGGTATAGGGATACATCAGCAAAGTCAGCATACTTTTTCTCAAAAAATTCAAAAATGCAAGAAAATATAGGGTGTCCCATATAAAAATTATAACTTTGATAAGTAACGCTTTTTTCGAATACCTTGTATGAAAATCATTATTTTCAAAATGTTGTTTAGATCAGCATACATATATTTCCCATGACCGTTTACTGAAAAAAAAAATACAATTTGGCCGTGAAAGTCGGAGGTGTTCAGCTTGACTCACCCTGTATATTTACATACAAAGTGCCTCATGTACCTCCAAGATATATACGATATACACATCGAAATCGGGGGCCACTTCGAATAATCGGAGGTCAACACAATCGCAGGTGTATATCGAGTTCTTTCTTCTATTATTTTATTAAAAGTCAAACAAATTTTTCCAAGTAGTGTTTTTCGTCAGGTACAAGATGCAGTTTACTGTTCTGTCCCTACGGAGCACCTCCGTTTAAAATACCTATATATGGGCCGTGGTGGTCGGCTGGTAAAGCGTTCGCCTCACTAGCGTGGGGTCGTGGGTTCGATCCATCGATTCACCGGTCTCGTGCAATAACAACAACAATATACACTACAACCAAAGGATCTTCAGAACAAGCCTCCTCATAGTGTCCATACCGATAGGTCTCTGAAATATGGCAATCTCAATTCACGTTTTTTGGTAGTTCCGCAAATGTTACGATTTGGACTCTAAAATTGATCATCTAGCCATATTATATGTGCAACGCCGCAGCACTGAAAATATTTTGAATTGACAATGCGGAACTAATTATACAAGAAACCAAATATAAAAAATTATTCACTAACGTATTCCCGTCTCTGTTACGTTCTCATTTGAAGAAAACACCATAACCTTCCTGACATTCCAATTTTCCATATTTTGTTACCTGTCAAAGACCGGGATCCCACGCCTATTTTCAAAAATGAATGATAACAGGCTGAATCTTCCTGAGTAGCTTCATTTTGCCGAGGCGCCCAATCTTTTCCTCTACGAAAATTATCGATAGTGGTAGCTCATAAAATGCGCAGGCGTCAATCATGTCGATTTGGTGACTGCGGAAAGTCATTAATAACAGTTAGTTTTTCAGTTGAACCTCGAGATAATTCGATGGAGTACTGGAAAAAACTTTTGTCCTACATAATGGATGGTAGGACTGAAAAGTCCCCCACTCCCAACATGTGGTAATAAAAAATCAATAATAACCAGCGGATTTTTTCACCGTTGCTTGGTTAATATTTGTATAATTGAATGGTCATATTGTCCTACAAATTGAATGGTAGGTGTTCCTAGTCCTACGCTGCGAAATTGTCAGTTCCATGTTGAAAAAAAATTCATTAATAACTGTAGGACAATGATAACACATAAAGGGTTAGTGTATTCTTCTCCTAAGTGATACAGTGTCCTACAAAAATTATTCAAAATAACGAATTATTTTGAACAGATATGGACAATTCTTAATAATTATTTCATTTTGTTCCTGAGATATAGCATTTTTAAGCATTCAAATTGTCACTGTGTACATGGAAAACCATACACTGATGAACTAGCAATCGCTAACGCTCGTCCTAGAATTTGGTCTACTCGTCCAAAACAACAGTATTTTCCGGACTTGTTACGTAAATTACTATTCCCGTATCGAAAACGATACAGGAAAATTTTTGCCGGCTTGTTTATATTTCAGACAGTTATTGAATTCACGCAAACAATATGTAGAATTCCTTAGTTTTTGATAATGCTGATTGCGATTTCAGAAAAAATAGTATGTGTACCTCGTAGTGAAAGCACATTCCCAGACTTCAATGCTTGTTGGCCTCGGCTTAACGCCTCGGCCAACAATTTACATTGTCGTCCGGGAATGTTTTGCTTTTACTACTAGATACACAATATACTATTGTTAGTATATCAGCAACCATATACTCAGTCCCAATATAGTTCAATTCAACATCTCCACTACATACGACGTCTTTGACAAAATGATGACGGATGTCAATTTGTTTCGTCCTAGCATCATATCCTGCAATACGGGCCAGTTGAATAGCACTCTGATTATCGCAATTGAAGACTGTTCCCTCAATGGAAACGCTGCTCATCAATTCCTTCATGAAACCTCGCAACCACATTTCTTCTTGAATCGCAGAACTCATAGCAATATATTTTTCTGTTCATTGTACCTTTTAAATATCGTTAAACTTGTTTCAAAGCTACCCAGTGAGGTTTTCCAGGATTTTGATTGTATCTACTGAGGAGATTCACTGTATAGCTAATGTCGGGTTGAGACACTTGAGCACAGAATAACAAACTACCAAACAGTTCTTTATGAGGAATTTTCTCCATTTCTTTTTTTTTCTTCGTCAGATTTTGGACACATATCATTACACATTTTCTGATTGCAATCCAATGGAGTGGTACATGGTTTGCAATTCATCATTCCAAAACGGTACAGCATTTGATTTATATACTGTTGTCATAAGCTCATTGTGAACTACAGATTTCTTTTCCGTTATAAACTGTTGTTGATCTATCCATATTTTTCCACTTTTTTTGTCTCTTGTAATATGCAAACCAAGGAACAAATTTGCAGGTCCGATATCTTTCATGTAAAATTTTGTTGACAAATCTGCTTTAAAATTTTCTTTCAAGCTTGTCGAATTAGAAAGAATAAACAAATCATCAACATACACAGCAACGAATAAATAATTTCCATTCGAATGTAAATAATAAATGCATGGATCATATTGTGACTTTTTCATTCCAAAATCTTGCAAAGTTTGGTCCAACTGCATATTCCACATGCGCGATGACTGTTTCAATCCATAGATAGATTTTTTCAAGTGCAATACTTTATTTCCTTTCTCGAAGCCGTCGGGGTGATTAATATAAATTTCTTCAAATAAATCACCTTGAAGAAAAGCACTTATTGCATCCATCTGATCTATTTCCAAATCAAATTTAGCAGCTAATGCTTTTAAAATCGAATTGAATCATATCGAACCACTGGCAAATACACCTCATCTTAATCAATTCCTTTTCGTTGGTTATAACCTTTGGCTAACAACCGAGCTTTATATTTATTAATTTCGCCATGTTCGTTGAGTTTAGTTTTGAAAACCCATTTGGTATCTAAAAGTTTCTTTCCTGTTGGTAAATTGGTTTCTTCCCACTTATAATTCTTCCCACTTAATAGAGATGTATATTCGTCTTCAATCACCTTCTTCCAAAATGAACAATCAAATCTTGTCATCGCTTCTTCAAATGAAGTAGGGTCTTGTTAAACTGTCACAGTATCACTGACAATATAGTTGGACGTTGCACTCCAAGTACCAGCGAATAGCACTAAGTATCCTACTGATATCCTTTTTCATACCAAAGTCTAATGCTAATGTGTAAACGCTACAAGGAAAGGTGCACCATACTTTTGCGGATTGGTTAAGACATCATTTTCTCCCACCCTACAGCGGTAGATATATTTTGTATTTAATATTGGATACGTTTAACCTTGTCTACGTACTAGTGTCTGTATACTTTCACCTTAAATGTTGGTTAATGTTTGAACACATATTTGGTCATTGAACTGCACCTGTAGACCAATTGTAAGGTCAATTTTGATAATATTCAGTTATTTATATAGCCAGTTAGTATTGTGTAAGAACGTACCCGTACAGTCATTTCACTATAATTCAGATTTTAATAATTATACTCCTTCAAACCGTTAGCTGTTTTATCATTCAGAGTGTGGTAACTTTAATTTTTAATACTATTCGTGTTATATGGGAATCAGTATAAATAATCTATAGGGTGAGCCTGCATCATATATCTGGCGCCCATATTCGTACATCTCATCACAATTCATTTTGTATTACCCACTCCCGTCTCCACTTGAGTTAGTCGCGAGCCACCCTGTCACTCTGACAGCTTCGTTGCCATTATAAAATATATAAAATATTATAAAATTCTGGTTAGGATCTGGTTATCTGGCGGCCATTTGACCTCTGTACTTAACTAAATTATGATGAAAATGTACTGCTTCATATGGTTGACAGCCTCTATCATAATTCAAAATGTGAAAAATAGGACAACTGGTTTAAAAAAATATATATGAATTTGTCGGGTAATAGACCGCGATCTCACCCTATTTTCAAAAATGATTAATAACAGGCTGAATCTTCCTGAGTAGCTTCATTTTGCCGCGACGCCCAACTTTCTCCTCTACGAAAATTCTTGATAGTGGTAGCTAATAAAATGCGCAAGCGCCAATCATGTCGATTTGGTGAGTGCAAAAAAGTCATTAATAACAGTTTTTCGTTCGAACCTCGAGACAATTCGATAAAGTACTCGAAAAATCTTTTGTCCTACAAAAAGGATGGTAGGACTGAAGAGTCCTTCACTCCCAACATGTACCAATGACGTGGTCATGCAAATTCATCAATAACCAGCGGATTTTTTTACCGTTGCTTGGAAAATTATCGATAGTGGTAGCTAATAAAATGCGCAGGCGTCAAACATGTTGATTTGGTGTGTGCAAAGAATACATTTATAACAATTAGTTTTTCAGTTGAACTTTGAGATAATTCGATGAAGTACTCGAAATAACTTTTGTCTTAAAAAATGGTAGTAATGAAGAGTCCCCCACTCTCAACATGTACCAATGACGTGATCATAAAAAATTCATTAATAACCAGCGGATTTTTTCACCGTTGCTTGGTTAATATTTGTATAATTGAATGGTCATATTGTCCTACAAATTGAATGGTAGGTGTTCCCAGTCCTACGCTCCGAAATTGTCAATTCCATGGTAAAAACAAATTATTAATGACAGGCTGAATTTTCGTGAAAAGCTTCTTTCTATTGAGATTCATAACTTTTTCCTCTACGAAAATTCTCGTTAGTGGTAGCTAATAAAATGCGCAAACGTCAATCATGTCGATTTGGTGAGTGCAAAAATGTCATTATTAACAGTTAGTTTTTCAGTTGAACCTCGTGATAATTCGATGAAGTACTCGAAAAAACTTTTGTCCTACAAAATGGATGGTAGGACTGAAGAGTCCCCCCCCCACTCCCAACATCTACCAATGACGTGGTCATGAAAAATCATTAATAACCAGCTGATTTTTTTACCGTTGTTTGGTTAATATTTGTATAATTGAATGGTCATATTGTCCTACAAATTAAATGGTAGGTGTTCCCAGTCCTACGCTCCGAAATTGTCAATTCCACGAAAATTCCTGATATTAGTAGCTAATGAACTGCGTAGGCCAAAGTCATGTTGATTTGGTGAGCGCTAAAATTGTATGGCTAACTGTTAGTTTTACCCAAATCTTAAGCTCATGGCTCCTGTTGGTAAATTGGTTCCTTCCCACATATTATTTTTGATTAGAGATGTATATTCGTCTTCAATCACCTTCTTCCAAAATGAACAATCAAATCTTGTCATCGCTTCTTCAAATGAAGTAGGGTCTTGATAAACTGTCTCAGTATCACTGAAAATATAGTTGAAATCATCCAGAATTTAGAACATTTTTAGTCCTAACTGAAGCACGAGTGTCTACAATTTCGTTATCGGTGATGATATTCTGTTTTTCAATGGTATTTTTTGCACAAATAGAATTGTCATTTTTAAATTCCATGACATCGGACTGAACTGATTCCGGAAAACTTTCTACAGTTCTTTCAGGAGGAACAGATGAATCTAAACTAGGTTCAGTATTATCTTCACACAATTCCGCAGTTGTATCTTCAGAAATATCAATTTCACTCATCAATAAAGGAAAGGACGGTTGACTTTCAAGTAAAACGACATCTCGACTGACTAAAAGTTTCTTCATCTCAGGAACATATATTCTGTATGCTTTTGAAGTCTCACAGTATCCAACTAATACTCCTTTAATAGATTTTGGATCAAACTTATTTCTACGTTGATCAGGCACATGCATCATTGCTGTCGATCTAATTACTCGTAAATGACTCAAATTGGGTTTCTTCTTTGATCATTTTTCTTCTGGTGTTTTGTCTGTACCAAGCAATCTCGTGTATGTTCTGTTGATGAGATAAACAGCAGATAAAACACATTCAGCCCAAAAACTTTTGGAAAATTTTCCTTCGAGTAACAAACATCGTACCTTTCCCAATACACTTCTATTCATGCGTTCAGCTTTTCCATTTTGTTGCGGTGTATATGGAGCAATAGTTTGATGAAATATACCAGATTCTTTCAAAAAATGTTGCATTTTTGAATTGGTATATTCGGTACCATTATCAGTCCGTAATACTCGAATATTTTTTCCAGTTTGTTCCTCCACTAAATTTTTAAAATCCACGAAACACTGAAACACTTCATTTTTCGATTTCAAGATATAGGTATACAAAAGTTTTCCTAGAGAAATCGTCATTGAACAATAAGAAATATTTTCCTCCTCCTAATGAAACAGTTTCTATTGGTCCACAAATGTCGGAATGCACCAACTCCAATAATTCTTTCGTTGTAGAATCAGATGAATGAAAAAGTTTTCGTGTCTGTTTTCCTTCCAAACAGGTCACACAAGAACTAACGCTTTTTTCAGGAAAATGGATTCCCTTCACAGCAACAGCTTTCATCTTCATAAGAGTGTCTGAACTGGGGTGTCCAAGTCTTTGATGCCACAGGTCTGACTCATATTTTTCTATCTTTGCAACATTAGCAGAAAACGAGACAGCTTTGTCCAGTTTGTACATATTGTTCACTAATGATGCAACCGCTACTAATTCCTTTTCGTTGTTCAAAATTCTACATTTAGTTGATTCAAAATGAACGGAGTTTCCATAACTCTTGATCTGAATAACAGACAGAAGATTGACACAAAGTTTTGGCACATATAAAACGTCCTTTATCATGACTGATTCTTCTCTGTTATCATCATCATCATCATTTATTTATTTCCATAAGACAATTTACATTGTATTGGTACAGTCATTTTCATTTGAAATATATACAACAGTTACTATAGAAGAGGAGGAATAATAAAAAAGAGGAAAAGAAAAATAAAGACACTATTCACAGTTCACAGGTTCTCAACGCATATTCAGAAAGACAAAAAAAATTATTCAAATAGTGCATGTAAAAAATTCATTCATATTGTAAAAACAGTGGTCAATTAGGAATGCTTTCAATTTAATTTTAAACTCAGTCAAGGATTCATTGGTTTTTACGTTGTCTGGTAACTTATTAAATACTTTCAAACCTATATGATATTCTGTTTTTGGAGAATGGTACATGAAATTGTTCTCTTTGTCGAGTGCTTTAATTATGAAAATATTCATTTAGTGAAAATGTTTGCATATTTTAAAACACGTAAATACATAATTCATATACGAATAGGCATGATAAAGGCAAAATATTGTATTTGATAAACAATTCTATACTTGATACTCCACGCGATACTTTTGCAATGCATCTAATAATGCCTTTTTGAGCCATAAAAACGTTCGATACATCAGTAGCAATTTCCCAAAAACATATACCTTACCGCAGTCTTGAATCTATTTGTGCATAATACAAATTAAACAGTTGATTTATTTCTAGTACATCTCTAAGGTTAATGAAAAGAAATTTCAAGGAAGATAACTTAGATACTAATGTTTTACAATGTTCTTTCCAGTTCAGATTCTCATCTAGATTTATGCCTAAGAATCTAATCGAGTTGTGATTACTGTATACTGGACTATTACCAATACTGAAAACCAAATCATTAACTCTCTTTTGGCTATGATGAATTCTTATAACTTCTGTTTTCTTGGTATTGAAAAACAAACTATTGTCATTGAAATAATCTGAACCTTTGGTCATCAATTCTGAGCATTTGTTCTCAAGTACATGGGTTTCCGCTGCCGAGATAATGAATGAAAAATTATCTGCATATGCAGTGTAATCTGTATCTCCAATAAAATTATCAAGTTGATTAACATATAGTATAAAAAGTACAGGGCCCAAAATTTAGCCTTGGGGTACCCCCATCTCTAATGACAAATTCCCTGAGTTGAATTGTTAAACTCTATTTTCCGATAAAGCTTCTATTGAAACAAATTGTTTGCGATGTTCTAGAAATGCTCTGCTGAGATCACAAAAAACTGCAGCAGGACACTCGCCTGCATCCACATAATCAACAATCTGTTTGTAAAATGAAAACATAGCGGTTGATGTTGATCTTTCCGACCAAAATCCATGCTGCAAGAACGACGTTAGTCTATTAAGGAAAACATACTCAAATACCTTTGAGAAACTATTTGGTATTGTGACAGGCATATAGTTCCCTAATTGGGTGGGATAATTTTTTTTGAATAAGGGCAACACTTTTCCAGTTTTCATATTCTGGGGAAAACATCCAGTTTCAAATGATTTATTTTCTAAATGTGATAGGTTTAGATATAATTCGCATAATTCTTTTCAAAAGAAATGCTGGGAAGTTATCTTCTCCTGCTGACATTTTATTTTTCATCTTTGTATTAACAACATTCAAAAGTTCTTGTTCAGATATTGGATTTAAAAAAATAGTTTTCGAATTAAAATCATTTAATTATGTGAGGTTAACTGATGGAATATGATTTATCAAAATGTGGGACCTTCAACGAAAAAAGTATTAAATTTTACAGCTACAGTATTGGGGTCGCTTATGACTACACCTTCATCAGTTGTAATGGAAATTTCCTTAGGTTTCTTTTTGTTATTTGTCAGTTCCCTCACAACATCCCATGAAGATCGTATAATATCATCGGAATTTATTATGCGTTCTTGATAGAAATTCTTTTTTCTCGCATTCAATAGAGAATAGTGTTTTTTCTTAGCTTTATTGTAAACTGGTGTCAAACGGTTATCGCAGTTTTTAAGATTGTATAAATCTTTCAGGTTGCGGCTCGAAGATACTACACTAGCATCTACCCAGCTTTTTTTCTTGTCGTACAAATAGCTTTTTCGTTTGGGAAAATGCATGTCAAAATGTAGTAAGAATATATTATAAAAATGTTCAAATACTTCATTAAAATCCCCTATTTCATAAATAGATGACCAATTTTCTGTTTGTAAAGAATATTCCAAATTACAAATATTACCCTCATTGAAACTTCTCTTCACTTTCGATACCCTGGAGATAGTCCCGCAGTGCCTCAGTGATTTCAGTTCTGCTAGTACAGTTTATGAAAATCTGATCAATAATAGTACAGGTGTTATCAGCCACACGAGTAGGCCGCTGAACTATTGGTGCAAGATTAAAACCGGACAAAACATAACATAAAGATTCAAAATAATTATTTTTATACAAATCAAAATTGAAATCACCACATTCAGTATTTGGTTTATACAGATAATCAAGCACTGCTGATATTTTAGTAAAAAATTAATTTTTCATCACCAGAAAACGATCGGTAACACGTCAATATGATAATTTGGCGTTCACCAATTTTGAAAGAGACACCACAGCTCTCAAAATGCTGTTCAACACAAAATTTCTGGATGATGAGTTTATTCGCACCTCCACATTTTTTTGCGGGTCTGCAATACGAACTCACTAATTTATAGCCATTTATATGCATGAAGTCAAGAGATTCATTATGTACACCAATTTCCACTAAACATAAAAATGGTATTGATAACTGATCAATATCGCTTTCTATATGACTGATTTTCGTACTATTCAGTGTGTTAACATTAAGTAACAATAAATAGGGCTCAATCATTATCTTGTTTGAAGCTCCTGCTTCCGTTTCTCCAAAAAACGACCAATGCATGCTCATCGACATGCAAACAACGATATGCAAACAACGGTACCGAAGAATTTACTGCTGAATTCTCTATACCAATATACTATTCCGTGAGCGCAACTGGGCCCATAACCTGATGAAAGTCGGTTTGGTATAACTTTATTGAAAGGACAAAATGTATGAATTTAAAGACGACAAGAAACATGACACATTTATAAACAACCCTATTTTCTTTTTTTATATATATGTATATCACAAACTCTAAGTTATTGAGTTTTTCAAAAATAAATAATACTCATATTACAACAAAATAACTGTAGGCTAGTTAAGCCTCTGGATAACGGTCAAATAGGTTGATTTTACTGCCTTGAAATGAACTTAAAGTTCATTTCAAGGCAGTAAAATTCGAGGAATATTGTCCCATGATCATGGGTATAGAAAGTTCTGGTGTGAAAATAACTGCAGATTCCATTGAAACTAAACTACTCCAAGATGTTAAGAATGTCAACGTCAGTAATTGTGATGAAACTACTGTGTTTCATAGTGATAAAAACGTTTTTCAAAAACCAGTTATTCCAATAAGAAAGATCCTCGATGTTTCAAATGTTACCAATATGGCCATCTAGCAAATACATGCACTAATAAGCAAAGCACATTCAGAAATAAAACGAATGACTTATTTTCCTCTTTGACAGTACAGAATTCTACGATGAATGATTGGTACATTGACTCTGGGGCCTCGACACATATGACAATGAAAAGAGAATTACTTCAGAATGTCACAGTTGTGTCACATGAGGTTAAAGTTGCTGATAATACAATTTTGCAAGTAGAAGCCAAAGGTGATGTGCACATGAAAGTAATGGTTGAAATGGCCAGTGTTGACGGTGCGACTGTTAGTTCGCTCTGCAAGAAATGTAAAAGTAATGTGGTTTCTGGTTACAAATGTATAGAATGTAATAGTTATTTCCATCATAGTTGTGGAAAGAAACGGCAATTGAAAGTTATCAGTGAAAATAATGTTATCTGTTGTGAAAAAACTGATGACAAAGTTGTAGAAAGTGACACAGCATTTTTTGATGCTATTGAAGAATTATCGGACTCAAATAAGAAGATTGATGTGAGCATCTTCAACTATGTGGTCAGGCAAAAAGACACCATAATATGTGAGTTAAGAGATAAAATTTATTTACTAAATGAACAAATAGTATTATTGAATAAAATTAATTCAATTGCAAATTCGAGCCCGAGTTTTATATTATCTGAGGAAACAAAAACTGAGGCAAAAACAGGGGCAAATGTGACTGCTGATAAGAAAGGGATCGACATTATTTCCAAACAAAAAATTATTCACGAACGTGAGTCAAAAAAAAGTGTAAAAAAGAGTCCCCAGCTAATAATTAGTAAAATAACAAAGAAAGTTGTTTCTAATTCTTTAGCACAGGTGGAAGCCCAAACAAAAACGAGTGAAGTTATAAATTTGGCAAATAATGAAAAATCCTTAGGTAATTTGAACTTAGATGAAAATAGATGGGCGGAAGCAAAGAAAAAACGTAGGAGAAATGTAATTATTGGAATCAATAGCACTGAGATAGTCAAGGGTGTGCCAAAATATACCAATTTGCATATGTATACACTCAAACCTGAAACGACAACAGATGAGCTAACAGATCTATTAAAATTTAATTTTCCAGAGGTGGTTTGCGAATCGTTGAACACAAAATTTCCAGAACATTACTCCTCATTTAAGGTCACAATAATGGAGAGCTACTTCCGAAAAGCCATGGATCCATCATTATGGCCTTTCGGAGCTTGCATTGGTCGTTTTTTAGAGAAACGGAAGCAGGAGCTTCAAACAAGATAATGTTTGAGCCCAATTTATTGTTACTTAATGTTAACACACTGAATAGTACGAAAATCAGTCATATAGAAAGCGATATTGATCAGTTATCAATACCATTTTTATGATTAGTGGAAATTGGTGTACATAATGAATCTCTTGACTTCATGCATATTAATGGCTATAAATTAGTGAGTTCGTATTGCAGACCCACAAAAAAATGTGGAGGTGTAGGTATTTGGTCCAAGGAAAACTTTTGTGCGAATAAACTCAACATCCAGAAATTTTGTGTTGAACAGCATTTTGAGAGCTGTGGTGTCTCTGCCAAAATTGGTGAACGCCAAATTATCATATTGACGTGTTACCGATCGTCTTCTGGTGATAAAAAATTAAATTTTACTGAAATATCAGCAGTGCTTGATTATCTGTATTAACCAAATACTGAATTTATTGTATGTGGTGATTTCAATTTTGATTTGTATAAAAATAATCGAATCTTTATGTTATGTTTTGTCAGGTTTTAATCTTGCACCAATAGTTCAGCGGCCTACTCGTGTGGCTGATAACACCTGTACTATTATTGATCAGATTTTTATAAACTCACACGGCAGTGACACTTGTTGCGTCATAGACAGTACAATTTTAGACCATAGAACTGTACTAGCAGAACTGAAATCACTGTGGCACTGCGGGACTATCTCCAGGGTATCGAAAGTGAAGAGAAGTTTCAATGAGGGTAATATTTGTAATTTCGAATATTCTTTACAAACAGAAAATTGGTCATCTATTTATGAAATAGGGGATTTCAATGAGGTATTCGAACATTTTTATAATATATTCTTACTACATTTTGACATGCATTTTCCCAAACGAAAATGATATTTGTACGACAAGAAAAAAAGCTGGGTAGATGCTAGTGTAGTATCTTCGAGCCGCAACCTGAAAGATTTATACAATCTTAAAAACTGCGATAACCGTATGACACCTGTTTACAATGAAGCTAAGAAAACACTCTATTCTCTATTGAATGCAAGAAAAAAGAATTTCTATCAAGAACGCAGAATAAATTCCGATGATATTATACGATCTTCATAGGATGTTGTGAGGGAACTGACAAATAACAAAAAGAAACCTAAGGAAATATCCATTACAACTGATGAAGGTCTAGTCATAAGCGACCCCAATACTGTAGCTGCAAAATTTAATAATGTTTTCGTTGAAGGACCCACTGATTTGATAAATCATATTCCATCAGTTAATCTCACATATTTAAATGATTTTAATTCGAAAACTATTTTTTTTAAATCCAATATCCGAACAAGAACCTTTGAATGTTGTTAATACAAAGATGAAAAATAAAATGTCAGCAGGAGAAGATAACTTCCCAGCATTTCTTTTGAAAAGAATTATGCGAATTATATCTAAACCTATCACATTTAGAAAATAAATCATTTGAAACTGGATGTTTTCCCCAGAATATGAAAACTGGAAAAGTGTTGCCATCATTCAAAAAAAATTATCCCACCCAATTAGGGAACTATAGGCCTGTCACAATACCAAATAGTTTCTCAAAGGTAATTGAGTATGTTTTCCTTAATAGACTTACGTCGTTCTTAGATCAGTTCAACATCTTAACAAGTAAACAGCATGGATTTCGGTCGGAAAGATCAACATCAACCGCTATGTTTTCATTTTACAAACAGATTGTTGATTATGTGGATGCAGGCGAGTGTCTTGCTGCAGTTTTTTGTGATCTCAGCAAAGCATTTCTAGAACATCGCAAACAATTTGTTTCATTAGAAGCTTTATCGGAAAATAGAGATCAACAATTCAACTTAGGGAATTTGTCAAGAGACTTTTTATACTATATGTTGATCAACTTGATAATTTTATTGGAGATACAGATTACACTACATATGCAGATGATTTTTCATTCATTATCTCGGCAGCGGAAACCCATGTACTTGAGAACAAATGCTCAGAATTGATGACCAAAGATTCAGATTATTTCAATGACAATATTTTGTTTTTCAATACCAAGAAAACAGAAGTTATAAGAATTCATCATAGCCAGAAGAGAGTTAATGATTTTGTTTTCAGTATTGGTAATAGTCCAGTGTACAGTATTCACAACTCGATTAGATTCTTAGGCATAAATCTAGATGAGAATCTGAACTGGAAAGAACATTGTAAAACATTAGTATCTAAGTTATCTTCCTTGAAATTTCTTTTTATTAACCTGAGAGATGTACTAGAAATAAATCAACTGTTAAATTTGTATAATGCACAAATAGATTCAAGACTGCGGTACGGTATATGTTTTTGGGGAAATGCTACTGATGTACGTTTTCATAGCTCAAAAAGGCATTATTAGATGCATTGCAAAAGTATCGCGTAGAGTATCAAGTAGAGAATTGTTTATCAAATACAATATTTTGCCTTTATCATGCCTATTTGTATATGAAATATGTATTTACGTGTTTCAAAATAAGCAAACATTTTCACTAAATGAACATTTTCATAATTATAGCACTCAACAAAGATAACAATTTCATGTACCATTCTCCAAAAACATATAGGTTTGAAAGTATTTAATGAGTTACCAGACAACGTAAAAACCAATGAATCCTTGACTGAGTTTAAAATTAAATTGAAAGCATTCCTAATTGACCACTGTTTTTACAATATGAATGAATTTTTTACATGCAATATTTGAATAATTTTTTTTGTCTTTCTGAATATGCGTTGAGAACCTGTGAACTGTGAATAGTGTCTTTATTTTTTTTTTCCTCTTTTTTATTATTTCTCCTCTTCTATAGTAACTGTTGTATATATTTCAAATGAAAATGACTGTACCAATACAATGTGAATTGTCTTATGGAAATAAATAAATAATGATGATGATGATAACAGAGAAGAGTCAGTCATGATAAAGGACGTTTTATATGTGCCAAAACTTTGTGTCAATCTTCTGTCTGTTAGTCAGATCACAAGTTATGGAAACTCCGTTCATTTTGAATCAACTGAATGTGAATTTTGAACAACGAAAAGGAATTAGTAGCGGTTGCATCATTAGTGAACAATATGTACAAACTGGCTGATTCGTTTACTGCTAATGTTGCAAAGATAGAAAAATATGAGTCAGACCTGTGGCATCAAAGACTTGGACACCCCAGTTCAGATACTCTTATGAAGATGAAAGCTGTTGCTGTGAAGGGAATCCATTTTCCTGAAAAAAGCGTTAGTCCTTGTGTGACCTGATTGGAAGGAAAACAGACACGGAAACTTTTTCATTCATCTGATTCTACAACGAAATAATCATTGGAGTTGGTGCATTCCGACATTTGTGGACCAATGGAAACTGTTTCATTAGGAGGAGGAAATTATTTCTTATTGTTCAATGACGATTTCTCTAGGAAAACTTTTGTATATATCTTGAAATCGAAAAATGAAGTGTTTCAGTGTTTCGTAGATTTTAAAAATTTAGTGGAGAAACAAACTGGAAAAAATATTCGATCATTACGGACTGATAATGGTACCGAATATACCAATTCAAAAATGCAACATTTTTTGAAAGAATCTGGTATAATTTATCAAACTATTGCTCCATATACACCGCAACAAAATGGAAAAGCTGAACGCATGAATAGAAGTGTATTGGAAAAGGCACGATGTTTGTTACTCGAAGAAAAATTTTCCAAAAGTTTTTGGGCTGAATGTGTTTTATCTGCTGTTTATCTCATCAACAGAACATACACGAGAGTGCTTGGTACAGACAAAACACCAGAAGAAATATGATCAAAGAAGAAACCCAATTTGTGTCATTTACGAGTAATCAGATCGACAGCAATGATGCATGTGCCTGATCAACGTAGAAATAAGTTTGATCCAAAATCTATTAAAGGAGTATTAGCTGGATACTGTGAGACTTCAAAAGCATACAGAATATATGTTCCTGAGATGAAAAAACCTTTAGTCAGCCGAGATGTCGTTTTTCTTGAAAGTCAACCGTTCTTTCCTTTATTGATGAGTGAAATTGATATTTCTGAAGATACAACTGCGGAATTTTGTGAAGATAATACTGAACCTAGTGTAAATTCATCTGTTTCTCCTGAAAGAACTGTAGAAAGTTTTCCGGAATCAGTTCAGTCCGATGTCATGGAATTTCAAAATGACAATTCCATTTGTGCAAAAAATACCATTGAAAAACAGAATATCATCACCGATAACGAAATTGTAGACACTCGTGCTTCAGTTAGGACTAAAAATGTTCCAAATTCTGGATGATTTCCAACTATATTGTCAGTGATACTGAGACAGTTTATCAAGACCCTACTTCATTTGAAGAAGCGATGACAAGATTTGATTGTTCATTTTGGAAGAAGGTGATTGAAGACGAATATACGCCTGCGCATTTTATTAGCTACCACTATCGATAATTTTCCAAGCAACGGTAAAAAAATCCGCTGGTTATTGATGAATTTGCATGACCACGTCATTGGTACATGTTGGGAGTGAAGGACTCTTCAGTCCTACCATCCTTTTTGTAGGACAAAAGATTTTTCGAGTACTTTATCGAATTGTCTCGAAGTTCGAACGAAAAACTGTTATTAATGACTTTTTTGCACTCACCAAATCGACATGATTGGCGCTTGCGCATTTTATTAGCTACCACTTTCAAGAATTTTCGTAGAGGAGAAAGTTGGGCGTCGCGGCAAAATGAAGCTACTCAGGAAGATTCAGCCTGTTATTAATCATTTTTGAAAATAGGGTGAGATCGCGGTCTATTACCCGTCAAATTCATATATATTTTTTTAAAACCAGTTGTCCTATTTTTTCATCATAATTTCGTTAAGTACAGAGGTCAAATGGCCGCCAGATAACCAAATCCTACCCCCTTAGAATTGATTCTTTGGCATCATCTGAAAGATCATATGTACGTTAGCCTTCGCAAATATCATAGACTGCGAATTTAGTATCACTCATCAAACAGATTGCCACAGGTTTAACTCAGCTTTCGGCTTTTATAATGGCAACGAAGCTGTCAGAGTGACAGGGTGGCTCGCGACTAACTCAAGTGGAGACGGGAGTGGGTCATACAAAATAAATTGTGATGAGATGTACGAATATGGGCGCCAGATAAATGATGCAGGCTCACCCTATAGATTATTTATACTGATTCCCATATAACACGAATAGTATTAAAAATTAAAGTTACCACACTCTAAATGATAAAATAGCTAACGGTTCGAAGGAGTGTAATTATTAAAATCTAAATTATAGTGAAATGACTGTACGGGTACGTTCTTACACAATACTAACTGGCTATATAAATAACTGAATATTATCAAAATTGACCTTACTATAGGTCTACAGGTGCAGTTCAATGACCAAATATGTGTTCAAACATTAACCAACATTCAAGGTGAAAGTATACAGACACTAGTACGTAGACAAGGTTAAACCTATCCAATATTAAATACAAAATATATCTACCGCTGTAGGGTAGGAGAAAATAATATGTCTTAACCAATCCGCAAAAGTATGGTGCACCTTTCCTTGTAGCGTTTACACATTATCATTAGACTTTGATATGAAAAAGGATATTCGCTGGTACTTGGAGTGCAACGTCGGTTCAACTAGACTGGTACCACACAGCTGATGTTAACTGCAATGTTGCTTTCTCGACAGTCACGCTATCACTACCTGAAGGCCCTAGTCAATGGCTATAGTAGGTGGAAGATGGTCACAAGGAAGACATACCATACATCTACGGAGTCATGAAACTTTTTCCAGGAAGGAAAGAAATATAGTGGGACAAAACTATAGTGCCCTATACATAAACCCTGAAATCCAACAAGAACTTGACATTTTGTACAACAACTTGGATGACCTAATAACTACCTCTGTCTAGAACAGGCCTAGGTGCTCCCACAGTGGAAGATGCTTTCGGTAGGCTCTTTCAGATGTCAAAAATATCCTGGTCAAAGGGTTAACAGCGGTACATAAGGTAAGGTACCCAAAAGGCCTAACAAATCAGATCCTGAAATACATGAAGAATTGCCAAATGATAGAAGAATACCATGTGCGAGAAATAATTGGTTTATATAATCCCCCGAGAGGTAGGGGTTCAGAAATATGCATACACAGCAATTCAATCCACTGAACGAAAACTGAAACTTTTTGGCAGTTGCAAGATATAATCCCTTTACGGACGACTCAAATAGAAAAAAAATTCTCACAACTTATTCACCAATCATGTCAAAAGTGAAATATCCAGCACACTCGTGACAGACGACAGTCAAAACTAATTAATCTTCTTCTTCTCAAACTTTAGGTCAAAATGTCAAATCCATGTGCATTGTTGCCAAGTACACTTCTCGAAGAGTATCACACTCTCAACTGATTATTCTTTTTCGACTAGCTAGAAAAATATTATGAAGCCCTATCCTCAAATGAAACACGCCTAAGTAATACTGCATGGCATAACCCATTTCGCATCTTCAGTTATGAAACCAACAAAAGTCACTCCGTGCTACTCCAACTGAATGCAGAAGTCACAACAACCACAAGTCTATGGCGTACTCCGCTTAGTGCGCACACCCCAGACGTGGAATGACAAGTGTTAACAGAGTTCTTCTTCTTCTTCTTCGTTTGTTCAAAAGTAAACAACTAAATCACGAATGACAATTAATAACCTTGGTATAACTTGAAATATGACGTGTTCAAGTGAGAAATAGTTGGATGGATTATCAGTGAATACACTCTCGAAGAAGCAACATTTTGATAGCAGTATAGGTATTGTTAGTGTTGAACATTATGAAATGAATGCAGATGGCAAATAGTGGTAAAATATGTGTGAAATATGATTAAAAATTTCGATATACCCTGAATAGTTAATGATTAAAAGAATAACAAATTCTCCCCTTACTTTGAAAGAAATTTACTGACACCAGGAAATTTTATGTGAAAGCTTCAGTGAAACAGACACTAATTTTAACAATGTACTGAAACTATAGCAGATATAATACCTCTTATTTCTCACATCCATTAACTAAATACCTCACATACTCTGCACATACTCTGAAAAGATTTACTCTTCGGAATCGGTGAATTCTCAAAGTAATACCCATTATATTTATATATTATTGACCATTGAAACAAAAAAGTATCAATAAGAAAGGCTTTGAACGCATGACAACAAATCACCTCAAGTTTGTTATCCTAGCTCATACAAAATGGCTATACTCATGATAACCCATGCATATACAGGGTGTTTCATGATAAATGCGCAGGACTTCCGGATGTGATAGCTCGTTCAAAAATATGAAAAAAGTTTCAATTAAATTACCCTCTAAAATTCTACATTTTCAAGATACAGGGTTTTGAAATTTAAAAAAAATTATAGTTTCTTGCGAATATCTTTGGAACCGTTTATCGCACGAAAAACAGATTTTGAATGCATTTTCTACTCATAATAAGCTATGTTTTGTGCAGATTTTTTATTTTTTTAAATTACTAATTGGTGAAGATTTTGAAGGGGTAGTGGGTGTTTTTTTCTCCAACTTCTACGCCACTGAAAATCGAATGATTTTGAGCCGTCTACTTAAACCGCCAGTAGTTTCTACACAAAAAATGCACTCTTGGTCTTAAGCTCTAAAATTGACCGTTTTCAAGAAAAATCAACTTTCATGTTGAAAAACATGGTAAATTTTTTTCCTAATTATACAAAAGTTATTTAAACGTTAAAACAAGTAACAAAACCAAATGTTGACTTCTTAATTGAAAAAAAAACAATAACAATCATACTTAGTTGAATTGTTGAAAATGACCGCCGTTAGCTTCAATGCATGCAGCATTTTTTCGAGGAAAAAACATTATTTAAACAACATGAGAGTTGATTTTTCTTGAAAACGGTCAACTTTAGAGCTTATGTCCAAGAATACCTTTTTTGTGTAGAAGACATTGGCGGTTCATATAAAAGGCTCAAAACTGTACTTTTTCCAGTGGCGTAGAAGTTGGAGAAAAAAACACCCACTTCCCCTTCAAAATTTTTACCAATTATGAATTTGAAAAAATAAAGAGTCCACACAAAACATTGCTCATTATGAGTAGAAAATGCCTACGAAATCTGTTTTCTGTGCGATGAACGGTTCCAGAGATATTCGCAAAAAACGATAATTTTTTTAAAATTTCAACACCCTGTATCTCGAAAATGGTGCATTTTAGAGGGTAAGTTAATAGAAACTAGTTTTCATATTTTTGGACGAGCTATCACATCCTGAAGTCCTGTGCATTTATTATGAAACACCCTGTATAGCAACAAAAAAAATTAAACGTCCTCAAAGGAAAAGGCTTGAAATGCATGACAACAAATCGCCTTAGGTTTGTAATCGTCGCCGAATTGTTGTGTATGGATTCAGTCCATGAACCATCTCTGCTGCCCAGTCTCACAACTAAAATATCCAGAACACCTAATGTGGTTGAGTTCAGATGGAATAAACTCAACAAAACCCAAAATTGCACAACTCATTAAAGATAGGAGAAGTCTCGTGTTTTGGATCACATCGCTGCTCCAGACATCCCAGAAGTAAACCCAACAGCCGAAACGATCCCCAAACGAAATCCCACACGTGGAAACAAAAAGGAAAAACAAATTGAAAGATAACCAATTGACCACTTCAATTGGGGTGATATACAGCTCCACCAAGCTGAAAATGGTTAGGCCACACATTCGGAGATATTTCTAATTGTGGCACTGCGAGCAAATTCTCCAGTCGCGACAAATCCATGGAGCTCAGGATCGCCCAGTAACATCGCCCGACCGCCCTTAGGCGAGCTTCACACGATGACCGGCCTAGACCTCCACGCTAGCCTGACGACACCCCCCAAAGTTCACCCTTCCATGGAGCCTGCTTGACAGTCTCGATCACGGAGGAACCTCCGCTGGATCCTATAAGATATGTCAGGCTGCCGGACTGAGCCATGCTCGCACCCAACACAATCAAGTCTCCTACAAAACAAACAAGGGAAAGACATTAAAATGCATAACCAAACCGCCTAAGTTTAGTATCTCAGCAGACCTTAGCACCATTCTATAAAAGAATGAGAGGATTAGAAACCCTGTTAGAAAACCTACTCCAAGTTTCCTATCCCAACACGGATCAATGTGGAGTGGATCCAACCCGTTGAATCGATTCCGCCAAAAAAAAAACCATTCAAAACCCTCAGGACATCAGACATGGCGAGTTTGTCAGCAAAATTAGCCCTTCCAAATGGAAGGTTTGCGTCATAACCAGAATAATGTCCGAAGGGAATGAGCTTGGAAATCCACCAGACAAACGGACCCCCCAAACCAAATCCACCACAAGGATCGTCCAGCATTAAGGAGCTGCCATCCCAACAATAATACTACGTAATGTCAACCCAAAAATTTTAAAAGTTTACAACCCTAGACAGAAAGAAAGATAAAAAGATACAAAAAATAAATAAAACAACAACCCGTAAAGATCAACAACACCAAACTCGTAGCTATTACAACATCAATCGAACTAATCAAGAGATACACTTACACCGAGGGTACTTGCAAGAAGACATTAAAGATAAAAGAAAACCAATGTCCTTCTAGAAGTTCTACCTCAAACAGAACCGATATGATACTGTCATGAGCCTGAAAATACATTATTAAACAAGGAAACCTAATGCACCTTCAGCCACTCACAACAGAACACTAAGGTGTGGTACTAAAATACGGTATTCACTACAGGAGACATCAAAGATAAGGAACGATAATGAATGCCTTCCCTGTAATATCAACTACACATCAAACAGATATGTTACTGTCATGCACCTGAAAATACATTCACACCTACAAAAACACCAAATGTATTTCCAGCCACTGGATGGGGACCGTACCTTGTCCAAGTTACTTTAGGCATACGCCAGGGATAACCATCCTTCATTCACCCCACTTTCCCAAGAGCTACATTATGATTACTCATCAGGTGGATGAGCTTTAAGATCTTTCACATGCCATACACCGCGATAGTTACCAGCATCATCTTTCAATTCATAGGTCTAGGAAGATTCACGTTTCGAAACCAGAAAGGGACCGACAGATTTCGGTGCCAGTTTGGCACTGAAATATTTTGCTGCATTAGACAAAACATGATTTCGTCTCCAAACGAGCTGATTGACATGATATTGAACATCACGACGTCTAAGATTATAGTTCTTACTGTTTTGTTCGTAGGCTTTAGCTAACTTGACTTTCACATCAGCATATAATTTTTGGAAGACTTGCTCACGTTCCACAGTAAACCCTGTTCGATCAAAATTTATCTCTTTTGGAGGGGCGTTATCTCCCTTGAACGGTAATTCTCGACCAAATACTATAAAATTGGGAGATAATTCAGTCACTTCATGTTTCGAAGAACGAATCGCCAATCCTACTTGACTCAAGCGGCTATCCCAGCCTCTCTGATCTTCCGACAGGTATGATCGCAACATAGTTTTGATAACCCTATTTTTTCGATTCCCGACTCGCACTCCCTTCGCGTCACTCTCGGAGCGAAGTTGCATGCCAAACAATACACGCACATTCAAATATAGTACGCCAACTTCATTCCTCGAAGCTTCTCGATAGCTAGTGGGCCTTTTTTCGCGATGTGTTCTTTACATTCAAAGAGAAAAATTGCATGTATAAAATTGGAAAATGAAGATTCCAGAAGAAAGACACAGAGTATTGGTCCAAAAATGGTACTTGCGCCGAAATCACTTTAAGACTACTCGAAGCAACTATACTTGTCTTCTCGTTACAATTCAATTCGACTGTTCTTCTCTACAGTCGGAGCGGCGCGGGAATTGTCCCATCACTTTCAGTTTTGGATGACTCCTCTGTTCGAATCGCGCTAGAAGTTTAAGAAGGTTGGAACGTCTTGCGCCGCGTCAGATGCGAGAAGCGCCAGGCGCATGTTGACACTTCACGTTCGAATTTGGAGTGGAGCGATGGAGTCTCACTTTGGAAGTCACGAAAAACTTCACGTGAAGGGCCTACTTAATTTCAACTTTCCAATTGATCGCTCTGTGTTTCATTTATATGAACTCTCTGTAATTCCATGTTTTCAGATTGAATAGTGCGTTGCCACGCTATCATTATTTATACAGATTTTATTGCGAAAAATCACTTCACTTTGAACTGGAATAATACTTTCGTGTTTGAAGATTTTCTAATAGATGATATGCACAATGTGTGATTTTTTTCTGATTGAAGCTCTCAGTGTGGTATGTCAATGATCAATTGTGCTAAAATTCCAAAATTATATGGGTGTCTTGAACGGACTTTTCATCCGACACAATTACATTAAATTTTGGTGCCAAATATAGTTTTCTCGATTTTTATCGGTGATTTCTATCAAGTTTTAGTGCAATCATATATTTATTTCTTACATAAAATTTAATGTACTTTCATATCCTAAAATCAAATTTGGGAATATAATCAATATTGGACACTGGCATTCTGTTTCGTACAATTATATTGTTATTCATCTGCTCTTGGGTATTTTGTGACTCCCTAAAATATTCTGAATAGCTGGGTGGGTGAAAAACATACAGTCTAACTCCCACCATCCGGTTATATCTCATTTCCACTGGATGTAATGGATCGCCTTCGTTGGATATCTTGAATAGTATGTGATTGGTGATCCTTCAGTAATTGAAGTAAATTCAATAATAATTTTCAACTTTAACGCCGTGCATCTCAAAAACGAATTGTTGTCTTTTACCTGTTCACCTATAGCCATTATTTTCTGTGCAATCTGAGAAATTAATGAAAGGACCGGTCCACCTTAGGAATCATCCTGTATGAGCAAATATTGTGCTAGTCCTTACATTTCCTCCAAAAAAAACCAATCACAAAATATATATTTCTGCCAAAAATGCATAGTACCACGCCATACACACCTTATATGGTAATCACATGAGAATATTGGCTAAAATCAGTGTGAGTCAATATCAATACTTACATAACTTCAGGAAATTACCAGGAAATTAATTCCTATTTTGTCAATAACCAAACAGTTTTTCAGACTAAAATCGCACTAAATCAATAAATAAAATTATTGACATCTCTACCTTTATTCAAATTATTCCACCTATCGCCCCCACGTAACATTTAGCGCGGAAGATGTAAAGGCCCGCACAGCAATTAGGAATGTTTTTTCCATGCAGGGTCGGGCGTAGTTATAATAGAAATCACAGCTGTTTGCGGTACGCCCAGCTATTAGCAAATTAGATTTCGATGGGGCAGTTGTTTACCCAATCTAAGGATACTAATAATTATAAAAATGGATTATTCTGAATACAAAAGTTACAGTGCTTTTGTTAAATTAACTTGAATAATCTGCACGCATCACAATATTTAGCGGCATATGTACAAGTCCGACCCTGGTTGGCGGCATGGGAGTCAATTTCATGCTAATCGACCATTTTTTGCGCCTTTTTTTATTTATCTTATATGTTTGACGACAACTATACCATCAAATTCAATCAAGTTCCATTTTGACACAGGCACAACTTTATTATGATTCTAAGAAGTTGAAGGAGTTGGCTGACTAACCGTATTAACAGCTATGTCATCCTCCGAGTCCTCGGATTCCGAAGAACTTGAAATACTGAAACCTTTTGGCAGTTGCAAGATATAATCCCTTTACGAACGATTCAAATAGAAATAAAATGCTTACAACTTATTTATCAATCATGTCAAAAGTGAAAAATCCAGCACACTCGTGACAGACGACAGTCAAAACTAATTAATCTTCTTCTTCCCAAACTTTAGGTCAAAATGTCAAATCCATGTGCATTGTTGCCAAGTACACTTCTCAAAGAGTATTACACTCTCAACTGATTATTCGTTTTCCACTAGCTAGAAAGATATTATGAAGCCCTATCCTCAAATGAAACACGCCTAATTAATACTGCATGGCATAACTCATTTCGCATCTTCAGTTATGAAACCAACAAAAGTCACTCCGTGCTAGTCCAACTGAATGCAAAAGTCACAACAACCACAAGTCTATGGCGTAATACGCTTGGTGCGCACACCCCAGACGTGGAATGACAAGTGTTGACAGAGTTCCAAAAGTAAACAACTAAATCACGAATGACAATTAATAACCATGGAATAACTTGAAAAATGATGTTACCAAAACACAATGACGTAAATGTAAAATGGATATACCTGGTAGTTTAATGCAATAGGGCCGCCTAATTCAGTGTTCAAATGAGAAATAGTTGGATGGATTATCAGTGGATACACTCTCGAAGAAGCAACATTTTGATAGCAGTATAGGTATTGTTAGTGTTAAACATTATGAAATAAATGTAGAAGGCAAATAGTGGTAAAATACATGTAAAATATGATTGAAAATTTCGATATATCCTAAATAGTTAATAATTAAAAAAATAACGGAGAATAAGCAATCAGGTTGATATGAACAGGGGACAGTTGTCTATCAAAAATAATGGGAGTTATTTCAAACATCTGATAGACTTATGCCTGTGTTTCTTTGTTTTCTTCATCAATTTCCACCTCATTGCTGATGTTCCATTTGTGTTGAAGAAGATGGACAATATTTTTTCACGTCGGGAAATTTTCCCAAATCCCGTGCTCAGTAACGGCTTGTTGAAATGCATGAAGAATATTGAATCTATTTCAGAATGTTTGATTTTTCTCGAAGTAATTTGAAGAAAATGTTTAACGTTTCATGTGGTTCAACTAATAATTGGGATCAGTCATTAAATTGGTCTCACCAAAATATTCAAAAATTGTAGATGGATAGTTATGATTTTTTCATCAAATTAAAAACTCACAGATCCACTGAATCTTACAGTAGATAATAAATACTGAAAGTAGAATTATTCGAGTGTATAACCGTAAACCGTTCATCCAGTGCTATCAAAATATATTATCACAAGGGTCGAGCTAACTTCAATGTAGCGATGTTATTTTATGAGTTTTGTCATAAAACTTCCAGGCAACTGACAAACATGTTTCCGTAAATTTATTATCGTCCGCGTTCACTTGTTTCAGTTCATTGGACAGTGAATGATTACTCCCCAGACCAGATTTTGAGGTTCATCAAAAAAGTTTGATTGAAGTGTTGAGTGTTGGAGGTTATGCAAAAGCGACGACAAATATCTGGCCATATAATGTACTCTTGATAATAGAAGAAATCCTATTATCAGTTTGCAACTGTGGATTACTGTTGGATTATGAATAATTATGTAAAACAAATCACTCGCTGAGATATACGAATCTCTGTCAACCGGCTGTGGTGGAGGCGGTTTTTCAATTTCGAATTAGTTATTTTAAACAAATTATTATATTGTTAAAAAAAAAATTGTTAATTCCGTCAACCGATTGCACCCCTACGCGCAACCCTCGGAAGTCTTCGAGAGACTTGTGTGAGCTAGGGAAGACGCAGCCCTTACCTTTTAACGTGTAATGCCATGCACGAGACCGGTGAATCGGTGGATCGAACCCACGACCCCACGCTTGCGAGGCGTACGCTTTTACTAGCCGACCACCACGGCCCATATTATTATAATAATCCAATAACTGCCTTCTTAAAAAAAAATCAAAATTGCTAGGATATTTATTCCTGTGGATTTGGTAGAAGTAATGATGATGATTTCGTGTAGTATAATAACAATGATCGTTTGAAAGAAGAGGCGTTCGATACATCGCATAGTCTAGTCTACAAGAACTATTTTTGTGAATTACTCTTCAACGGCACCGAAAATTATGATCCAAGGCTCATTCGATTTGGAATGACCTCTAGAAACTTTTTGGAAAATTTGAAGGTGCGCCGGCATAAATTACAAAAGTTATGAACAATTAAAAAAAAACGGGATGGTTCGGTTTTTTACAAATATTTCGGAAACTACTGAAGTTGAAAAAGATCCTGAAAGAAGAGGAAATTTCCTAAATGAAGTCCCACTGCCCAGAACTCTACCACCAATATTTAGTATTTTAATTTAGAGGCGAAAATTGCTCTAAAAGCGGGTGATGCGAGTCCTGCGTGCGCTGACTGATCCCTTGAATAATTGAACAATAAAAATAATTATAACCCATCAAATATCAATATAAAAAAAAAATTACTAACCTTTAACCACACTCAAATAAACGAAAATGTGTGTAAAAAAAAAATTTCCCGTCATTATTTTATTACATATGATTATGATAATTAACTAGTTTTTCCAAGTTACAAATTTACACACAAACCGTGATAATTATTTTACTGGAAACCTTTAATTAGTTTCACTTCTTGGAGCTATTCTTGAAAGGCTTTAAAAAAGATCTCCTTTGGAAAAATGAAGAAATGTTGATTTTCCACTTTGTTATCAACAATCTAAGAGACTAAAAAATTAAAATTGCAAATAAAGTTATGAAATTTTTTTTGTTTCAATATTCCAATATTGCTTAAAAATGCATTTGTTGGTTAAACCATTTTTTTGCTACCAAATATTAATAATAATTTCTTTCACACAACAAATGACAAATGGTTGTTTTTGTTTACAGTATTGAAAAAAAATTTATCATGAAAATTCATTTGTTTATAACAAATTGTTTATTAAATATTTTTTTTTTAGAATATCGAAGAGCAATGGAAATTACGAAGAAACAATGTTTCCTTGATATTGATATTTGGTAGCAATAAAAATAAAAAATGCATTTTTGAGCAATACATTTTTTTTAAGAAATGATTTTGTTCTTGAAGATCGTAATATTTATAACTGATTAAAATTCCAAAAACAAAAAATTCAAATATCTTATAAACAATGCAATTGTTCATAACAATTATTCAAACAATCGGAGTAAGAAATTTAAAAAGATCATTTTAATGTAACTTTGAAAAAATAACACACAAGCAAATTGGAATATGGAAAAAAATTTATCGCGTTATTTGCATTTTTCATTCTTTAGTCGCTTAGATTGTTGATAACAAATTGGAAAATCAACATTTTTTAATTTTTCCAATAGGGATCTTTTTTAAAGCATTTCAAAAATAGCTTCAAGAAGTGAAACAGATTTGAGGTTTTTAGTTTAACAATTATCAGGGTTTCTATGTGAATTTGAAACTTGTAAAAACTAGTTAATTAACAAAAGCATATGTAATGAAATAATTACGGGAAAAATTTTTTTTCATGGATTTTCGTTTATTCAAGTGTCAAAAAGGTAAGTGATTTTTTTTATTTCTTGATATTTATATTTAATGGGTTTAAATTATTCTTATGGTATCCGGAAAATTCTTCGAAAGCAATTCTTCGAAAACAATTCTTCGAAAACAATTCTTCGAAAAACAATTCTTCGAAAATGCAATTCTTCGAATACCATTTTCTTCGAATAAACAATTCTTCGACTAATAATTCTTCGAATAACAATTCTTCGAAGTATCCAAAACAAAACAGCTCTAATTCATTGCATGACTGCGGCACTGAAGATGGTAATACGATTTTATCGATTCATTATGGATCTATTAAGATGGACTAAAAATACATATATAGGTTTTTCTTTTTGTTTTATGAAATAGAAAGTAAAGAACTCGAATTAAAGAGTGGAAGCCAAAGAGTATATCTACGATTTAAAAAAAAATATCGTGAAAATGACATTATCATTTTTTCTATCTATAGATTGTATTTAAAAAAATAAATAAATAAATTAATTTAACCCAGGAAACTGTTTCAAAATTGGAAAAGAAAGTGGGTATTGAGGAATGACTTTGTTCAGAGATATAAATCAGGTATAATTTATCTAATCCCAAGTTTGCAACTGACGATAATCCCTTGGATTGTGTTCCATAAAATAAAATTAGTGTTAATTTTACCATGTGCAAGTGAATATGGATGCATAATTTGTTTGTGATATAAATCAGGTATAATTTATCTAATCCCAAGTTTGCAACTGACGATAATCCCTTGGATCAGGTTGTAAATTCACCATCGGGTTTACCCCGATCAGCGAGTTCAGTTTGACCTCATTTTAGGGAATTTCTTCGTTTCGTTTATTGCTCAGGTTTCGATTTACAAATTATATGGAAACAATTGTAATAAGAAAGTAATATATCCCAAAATATGTCTGTTTTATTACCTGAATGGGTATAAAAGGGATTGTGTTCCATAAAATAAAATTAGTTTTAATTTAACCCTGTGCAAGTAAATATGGATGCAGAATTTGTTTGCTCAGAAAAAGGAAAACGTAAATTGTTGTTCGAGGGACATTTTTATTTTAAAGATGTTGAAAAAGGTGAAAAAGTGTATTGGAAGTGCGCATTTTTTGAAAAAAGAAAAACAAACTGTCCAGCGAGAATAATTACTGTCGACGATAAAATCAGTAAAATAACAGAAGAACATAATCATATCGCTGACGCCTCAGAGGTGGAAGCGACCAAAGTGTACGAAAAAATTCGAATCAACTCGAAAATAAGTAATAATCCTCCGCACAGAATTATATCAATTGCTTCGACTACATGTTCCATAACGGCAGCTCCCAAGCTTCCAAGTGTTAGCAGTATGAAACGGAGTATTCGCAATATCAGACAAAAAAATCTACAAGGACCAGCTCTTCCTACTAATAGAAGCGAAATAATATTTTTGGAGGAATATACGAAAACCTACAAAAATTAAAATTTTTTGCTATATGATGCCGGTCCAGTGGACGAGAGAATATTAATTTTTACTACAGAACAAAATCTCCAATTATTGTCTGACAGTAAGCATTGGTATATTGATGGCACATTTAAAACCGTGCCGTTATTATTCCAAGAATTACTAACCGTTCACGGACTACAACACAATTTATCGGTACCTTTAGTTTATGCACTCTTACCAAAAAAATCAGAACGAATTTATGATCAATTTTTTCAAGAACTTAAAAATTTTAAATCATCTTCAGTGCCTGCAACGATTACCACTGACTTCGAAAAAGCATTGATTAATGCCTGCAATAGTGCTTTTCCAAGTTGTAGAAAAAGAGGCTGTTTTTTCCACTTCAGTCAATGCATTTTTCGAATGATTCAAAGGAATGGATTTAAAAAACGCTATGAGAATGACAGTGAATTTGCTTCCAAACTAAAAATGTTGTGTGCTATTGCTTTTGTCCCAGTGGATGATATAGTTATGGCTTTTGAACAATTATATGATAGTGAAATATTTCCGTCAGAAGCCGAAAGTGTTATTAATTATTTTGAAGATACGTGGATTGGTCGACCAAATCGAAAACAGCGAAAACCACCACAATATCCATACGAATTGTGGAATCTATATCAAACAGTTTTGGATGATTTACCGAGAACAAATGATTCGGTAGAAGGATGGCATCTAAGTTTTGAAACACAAGTATCAGCAGTTCACCCCAACTTGTGGAAATTTATAAAATGTATAAAAAATGAGCAAAGTCTAAATGAACTTCGTGTAGAACAATATTTAAGCGGATTTGAACCACAAACACCAAGAAAGAAGTACAAAGATTGTAATCAACGAATCAAAACTCTTGTAAATCAGTATGATAAAAATAATATAATAGAATACATTAGAGGTTTAGCTCACAACATATCATATTAATCTATAATATTTTTATTACCTTGGTATTTGATAGTATTTATGTCATTTATCTGTAATTTTTACTGTAACCTTTTACTGTACTGTAAACTTTTACTGTAATTTATTAATAAAATGTTGACATAATTATAACAAATAAAAAAAGAAGTGTTTTATTTCCAGTTCCTAATAACCCCACATTTATAGGTATTTCATTTATTATTAGTATGTTCCGCATAATACGTTTATATATCATGCGAGAAATATTGATTATTGTCTAATGAAAACTTATCCCAGATTTTAGTAAATCCAAATAATAAAGCTGTCGAAGAATTATTAGTCGAAGAATTGTTTATTCGAAAAATATGGTATTCGAAGAATTGCATTTTCGAAGAATTGTTTTTCGAAGAATTGTTTTCGAAGAATTGTTTTCGAAGAATTGCTTTCGAAGAAAATTCCTAGATCCACCTTGCGGCACTTGATCAAATGGTGACATGAATTAGACAGCTTAATCTGCTCTGGAGGACTTATTCCAAGTAATAGTGTAACAGACCACACAGTCTTCTAGGTATTTTAGAGAAAATTCTTCATCCGAATTATTTCCATTCACTATTATTACTATTCACCTTTGCTATCAAGAAAATCCATTGATGCAACTACAGAACTTCTAGAAACTTGAGGTATGATCGACGTACGGATATTGGTACTTCAAGCTATGGATACTACCAAAATAGCACATTATATTGGCTGAATATTTGGCCACTAAAGATACATTGTGGATGTGAAATAGGTATCGATACATAATAGGTGTTGGAAATTAGAAGTTACTGTATTGAAATTGACGGAGTTTATTTTCTGATTGATTTTTGATAGATAGTTATTATTTGACACATTGAAAGATCTTGTCAGTTTTGTTGAAATATAAAATTTGTTGCATTTACTGTATTAGTATCTCCATTTAGTAACTTTTGAAGTAATTGAGATTTCTCCTGGTTGGCGATCTTTTCATTACATTATTTTTGGCGACCTGACACGACACCAAATGGAGAAGACACAACGAGTTTTGACGATCTATCGAGTAGCATTCGATAGAGTGTATCATGCTATTCTTGAAGAAATAGATTCCCCTGAACCTGAATTCCCTGAAATATATGGAAATTTTCGTCTTCTTGATAGTAAAATGGAAGATATTCGTATTTTTGATAAGCAGATCCTCGAATTACTGTTAGATGCTGATGGATGTGATGAAGATATCGACTCTGAAGTGCTAAAATCCGATGAATTTGTTAGCAAATACAATAAACTGAAGTATAAAGTTGAACAGAGATTCGTCAAGGAGTCAAACCATAGTTCTGGTCATCCACCAAGTGAATGTTATTCTTCTGTCTCGAAGACAAAACTTCATCTTCCTCGTATCGAATTTAAAAAATTTGGAGGTAATATCAAGGATTGGATACCGTTGTGGAGCCAGTTCAAGAGAATTGACTGTGACGAAATTATCGAAAATGAAGATAAGTTTCAATACTTCAGGATAAAATTCCAAAATCTCGTTCCCGACAGTTAGTTGAAAGCTTGTCTCCTAGCATCGAAAACTATGTTAAAGTGATTGAAACTTTGAAGTCAAGGTTTGGAAAGTAAGAGTTACTTGTAGAATTTTATGTTCGAGAGCTTTTAAAACTAGTTTTGAACAATTTTAAAGTCAAATCTAGTATAGGTGCACTTCACGACAAACTTGAATGTCAGCTGCAGTCCTTGGAAACTTTGGGAGTAACTTCCGACAAGTATGCTGCAATGCTGTTTCCACTAGTGGAATCGTGTTTACCTGAAGATCTCTTATGAATATGGCAGCGGAGTCAGACTAGTACGGAATCAAAAACAACCCTTGGAATTAAGACATGCCGATTGAAAAATTTGATGGAGTTTCTTAAGAAAGAAGTGGAAGATGAAGAGAAAATTTCTTTGGCAACATCAGTTGACCCTAAAATTAAAAAGAATGATGCTCTGAAAGAATCTGTCATTCCAACTGCATTTAATCTCATCAATAACCAAAGATCCACTAAATGCGTATTCTGCAAAGGTAGTCATTCCAGTGAAAACTGCACAGAAACTGGTTCGATGAATATCGATGATAAAAAGAAGATCTTGTCATCTAAAGGGTGTTGTCACATTTGCTTAAAATTTGGCCATATAGCAAGGAGATGCAGAGTGAAATTAGAATGCCAAGAATGTAAATGTCGAGATTTTACATTAACGTGTCCAAAGTCCGAGATACCACTTGCTTACAAAAATTCTGATAAATCATCCAAGAGAGAAGAATATTCAAAAGTTGAAAATCTTTCTAATTTGACACAAAATCAGGTTTTTTTGCAAACGCTCCTTGTAGAATTGAGCAGTGAATGTAGTTCCAGGAAAGTGAGAGCTATAATAGATACAGGATCTCATTAATCGCACATAAATAAATTCACCGCATCTGCAATGGGTTATGAACAACTTGGGACGAAGTCTATGATACATGCACTTTTTGGAGGAGATCAGTCTGAAGTTGTCAATCATAGTGTATATAAAATCAGACTGGGAAATTTGAACAAATGATATGCATGCAATTTTGAAGCCCTTGACCACCCCATAATCTGTAGCAATGTTACTTCTATCGACGAAAGTCCTTGGATGAGAGAACTGAAAGAATTCGGCAGAGAACTATCAGATACAAGAGCAGACCCTATTGAAGTACTGATTGGTGCAGATATTGCCGGAAGACTTTTCACAGGGAAAAAGTACAATCTGAAATGCGGATTGGTTGCCATAGAGACATTTCTTTGATGGACTCTTATGGGAAAAGTTACGACATCTTGTTTAGCTATCAAAAACTCGATTGCTATGATGACCACTTCCATGTTCTGTAAATCTAATAAAATATCTGATCTGCGGAATCTTGACATTCTTGGTATATCTGATCCCACTCTGATCCCAATGGTGAAGGTAGATACGAAGTTGTTATGCCCTGGATCGAAGGTCATTCACCTCTACCTAGGAATTACAATTTAGCAAAACAAAGATTGGATAATTTATTACTCAAGCTGAGAAATGAAGGTTTCTACGCTGATTGTAGTCAAGTTTTCACTGAATGGCTGACAGAAGGTATCATAGAACATGTTCCTGAAAATGCGGTGAACAATGTCTGTCATTATCTTCCGCATTGCCACGTCGTGAAATTGAACAGTTTGACAACAAAAATCAGACCAGTCTTCGACGCTTCAGCGTATAAGAAAGGACACCCTTCTCTGAATCAATGCTTAGAGAAGGGCATTAACCTGATCGAACTTATCCCTTCTATTCTTTTAAGATTTATACTTCCACGAATTGGGGTAATTGCTGACATTAGGAAAGCTTTCCTGTAGATCAGCCTAGCTCATTCTGATAGAGATGTACTTCGTTTTCTTTGGATCGATGAAAATGGTCTTCTCACTCACTTTCGACACAATAGAGTAGTTTTTGGGATTAACTGCAGCCCATTTCTTCTTGGTGCAGTGATACAACATCATCTGAGCAGTGTTTTAGAAAATTGTCAGTATTCTTATGATAAAACTATCATCCGAATATTAGAGAAAAGTTTTTATGTTGACAATTGCGTCACTAGTTTCGATTCGGAGGAATAATTGAACAAATTCATGAATCAGTCCATCCCAATAATGAATGATTCCAAATTTGATCTTTGCTGTTGGGAACATACCATTATGAACAACAACAGTACGGACACTGTCGTGTCCCCTGTTTTGGGATTGAAATGGTACCGTTTGTAAGATAAATTAACATTATGTTTCGATTGGTTTCATGATTTGCATTTTGATAAACACGAAGAGGACTATTTTATCCACTGTTAACAAGATTTTTGACCCTATTGGATTTTCATGCCCAGTTTCCTTATTTGCCAAAATATTTCTGCAGAAAATGTGGATTCTCAAAACTGAATAGGGCACAGAGGTGCCAGAAGATATGAAGACAACTTTTTTTAAATGGGTTGAAGAACTGAGTATTTTGGTAAACCTCAGAGTTCCTCGGTGGCTTTCAAAATCATCTGATTGTAAGCCGGGATCGACAAGTATTCAAGATGCAAGTCAAGATGCGTACGCAGCAGTTTTATTCTGGAGAACTGAAGATTTCGATGGAACACCTAATGTTCAACTGATTCAGGCCAGAACGAGAGTTTCACCAATCAAAAAGTTATCCATTCCTAGATTAGAATTACTAGCTGCAAATATTTGTGTAAGACTTCTCTCGTCTGTATTACTTACTTTACGAAGCAACATTTCAGTTTATTGTTGGACAGACTCGACCACTGTATTGGCCTGGATTCAGCGAGAAAATCAATGGAAGACGTTTGTGTGGAATCGAATTAAAGAAATTCAACGCCTAACGAGAAAGCAAGACTGGAATTTCATTCCTGGTCATCTAAATCCTGCCGATTTACCTTCTAGAGGTTGCTCCTCAAAGCAGTTATTGGAGTCAAAATGGTGGGAGGGGCCTTCTTGGTTACTGCAGGAGAGAAATCAATGGCCTAAAGAAGAATTCACTCCTGATTGTTCCATTGTTATGAAAGAGGCAAGAAACACGGTATCTTGTTAAATCAATACCAAAACCGATTACTCTTGGTACTATCGCTATTTTTCTAAATACCAGAAAATTGTGAGATTGGTAGGATGGGTTCGAAGGTTTGCAAGTAATTGCCGCAAACAGGAGACAAATCTAAGTCCAAACCTTTCATTTGAAGAAATTCAGAATGCTGAAAATTTGATAATGAAGTTCATTCAGCGTAAATCGTTCAATGGAATGGAAGATACTAGCCTCTCTCCTTTATGTCCATACGAAGACGAAGGAGGAATAATTCGCCTGAAAACAAAAATTTCGGAAAGAGATGATATCCTTGATTTCAGACATCCTGTAATATTACCTACGAAACACACAGTTGTCTTCAGGCTGATTCATGACTTTCATGTCGACAATTGTCACATTGGCACTCAAGGACTGATGAGTATTTCACGTGAAAAATTCTGGATTATCAGAAGCAGGAAAATGATCAAATTTATTGTGTCCAAATGTGTCGTATGCAGAAGATACAATGTGAAAAGTCTTGATGCGATGCCTATAACACTTCCGAAATATCGAGTATCAGATGTTGCTCCATTTGAGATCATTGGAGTGGATTTAGCTGGACCACTATTTGTACAGAAGAACACCAAAATGTGGATTTGTATTTTTACGTGAGCAGTGTTTAGAGCGGTGCACTTGGAGTTGGTGTCTTCTTTATCCACAGACAGCTTTCTTCAAGCATTTAGGAAATTTATAAGTAGGAGAGGAAGGCCTGTTGTTGTATACAGCGACAACGGAACAAATTTTGTAGGAGCTGATAATTCATATGCAAAAATCGATTGGGATGAAATTGCTGAGTATAGTAAAGCAAAACGTTTCACCTGGAAATTTTCTCCCCCTACCGGTGCATGGTGGGGTGGGTGTTGGAAAAGGTTGATAAGACTTTTGAAAGACCTTCTTAGGAAACTGCTAGGCAGAACCTCGCTTACTTGCGACGAACTATAAACAACGCTATGTGAATGTGAGGCATTGATGAATTCCAGACCACTGACTTATGTCTCTGATGATGTTTCAGATCTATTTCCACTGACACCATCTATGTTTTTACATGATTTAAAAAATACTGGTGTACCAGATATTGACAATATCGATGCCATGAGCTTGAATAAACGTTTGAGATATAGAATAAAACTCAAGGAAGAGTTGATAAGGAGATTCCGAAAAGAATACCTAGGACAATTAATCCTACGGTCTAAGAAATATTTTTCTGCTGATATAAATGTTGGAGATGTTGTTCTAATAGGAAGTGATTTCACAAAACGAATGGACTGGCCTCTAGCAGCAGTAGTTGATACAATTCAAGTAAAGGATGGAAAGACGCGAGTCGTTCGATTGAAAACTTCATCAGGATTGTTGACTAGACCAATCCAGAGATTATATCCGCTGGAAACCACTTCTCATGAACAAATGCAAGATTTTGAAGAACAGCTGTGAAAAGTAAATAAAGCCAAGAAGAAACAATGTACAGGAAAAAACAAAGAAAGCAATACAGATGACATCGAAACTTCTGTTGTTACACGCTCAGGGAGAATTACAAGGAAACCAGAAAGGTTAATTGAGTCACACTTCGTCTAATGTGACCCAAGGTGGGAGCATGTTGGAAATTAGAAGTTCCTGTATTGAAATTGACGGAGTTTGTTTTCTGATTGATTTTTGATGGATAGTTATTATTTCACACATTAAAAGATATTGTCAGTTTTGTTGAATTATAAAACTCGTTGCATTTACTGTATTAGTATATCCCTTTAGTAACTTTTGAAGTATTTGAGATTTCTCCTGGTAGGCGATCTTTTCATTACAATAGGTAAATATTGAAAATCAATGTTATACTGATTATATTGGTGGACTTATACCGGCTCTATGAATGTTGGGTCAATATTGGTTTAATAACTTCATCATTATCGATAAAACAAAATCATTTTCAACATCTACAATAAATATTTCATTCCCAATGTTTCTCTCTTATCGAATCTAGAGACAATAAACAATATTGTAAATCCAAGTTTGATAGCATATTGGTTGAATAATATTTTACCAATAGTCAAAAAATCATTGAAATTGCTATTCGAAAACCTAACAATACTGACAATATTACAAAGAAAATTTATTATCATTATGATCACTGGAAAGGGGCTTTTGTGGCATTCATACCAGAGACTAGGAGACGCCCCATAGATGAACAGAAGTCTTACCGCCCAATCAGTCTACCATTTTTTCTCCTTGAGCAATGGGGAAAATGATTGTATTTATTTTTTTCCTTTCAATGACAGAGTATATCAGTATAAAAATAGTCACACATTTGAAACTCAACCTTATCTCAAAATCTATGAAACTCATGTAGAGTATGAAATCTATTGTGTATTGAACTTTTCTTGATTGTTATTTCAAACGATTTTTCATAATCACAATTCTAGTGAGTCTGCCGCCAAGGAAATCAAGGAAATCTAAACAGCTTCTCAAGTTGGATGAGAAAGACTTAAAATTGGTAACGGAAATACTCAACAGACAATACCCTATGAGGTGTCATCCCAAAAAATGGGCAAATTGGAGGGTGATAGTTGTTGCTGAAGCTGCAGACCATTTGTTTTTCGAATGCACAGCGCTTTTCTCCAAGATGCCAAAGTTTCTGGAAAGAGCCGTCTCAACACCCTCCGACCTCAAGATATTTGCTTCCAGGAAACACTTTCGTTTGAATATATTTTTAACAATATTTTCATAATATGGGTTACCAAAATTATCGCAAAATTAGTGTGCTAGCGGAATTTTACCCATATCGCTGAATATTTGGATGCCAACATTTCTTTGAGAATATTTCTCCAATATTATTTCAAAAATTTTCAAGTAATATCGGAATAATATCGCAAAATGTTCACAATTTTTGTTTACAAAAATTGAGTTCATCGATTCGACTCAATTCCATGGAAATTTTAGATAAAGAAAATTCTCTCAACAAAAGACTATTTCTCGAAATGGCGCATATTGCAAACAACGACAACAGTGTTAACTTGAAGACCGATTGTAACAATTTTAATAGTATTTATAGGAATATTTTGAACGCACACAAAAATAACTTTAGGTAGAACACAAAAAACTCAATCTCCATACGTTCTTCATTCATCAAAACCCAACAGCTTAAATTCAGTCCAGACAAATCAGTTGTTTAGGTATGATCTCGAATCGAAACAGTATCACATATTTCATCCATGCTCCTATTTACGTCATATTTCATAGATTTTTCAATGAAAAATCGTATTTTGAAATATCCAGAAATATCTAACATCATTATTCTAATAACAGTAGACGTGAGTAGGAAGAAAGTCACTTTTGAAATTGTTCTGATGTATGTTTTGGGTTCTACAGTATTTTATCTTATTGACAATAATCCTTTTATATTTTATTTATATACAACTTCATCCATATAATTTCAACTATTCCAATATGAATATTTTGTAATCGTCGGATATTATAGTTATGGATTCCTTTTGTTGCAGCCCTGAAGAAGACGAAATTTCCTGTAGAAAGTTTGGCATCACAAATACATATTCTTGAATAATGCGTTTGAATAGTCTGTAACGTTCATTTTTAGTTTTAGTCAATTATGTAAATAATATTTGAATAACACACTGCCTACTACCCTGTATCCATTCATTCACACATAAAAGCACTATTAATTATGATATGTATGACATCTGTCTCGGACCACCTTGTAATCCGCGAATTTTCTCACGGTCACGGTGTCCACTGGCTGCCTAATATTTCTATTTGACAGTGAGCTATGGAAGGTCAGGAGTTTCAACGGTGTTTCAGACTTCCGGGAGGTAATTCCGTGGGTCCATAGTATATTATTCAGAGATTCGACAGTTGTACGTTTAACCGATCGAATACCTTCACGCTGAGTGACGCATCTGGTTTGGATGGATGTTTTGTGAGTGACTGGTAACAGCCTTGTTCATCCTATAAGATGGCGCAGTCTTTGTCTTTCTAGCTTCTAGCAGGAATGACGTTCTCGATTCCTATTGGGTGTTCTATATTGACAGCTAGGTTTTCTGCCCATTTGCACGTACAAATTTCTAATGAAAGGTTGTGGTGCTGTCGACCGACGCTGCGTTCACGATTATTTGAGCATTCGTTTCTCCCACTCTTTGATTTCTGCTATATGGTATAATTAAATGTGATAAATATTTGGGTGCGGCTTGGTTGATGAGTATTGCTCGTTTGTTTATTGGTTAATTGCTCATTGCTCATCAACCTATTTACTATTGCTCATTAACTCATTGATTATTTATTCATTGTTTATCAATCTATTGGTTATTGATTTATTTGTTCATTGGGTATCAACCTGTTGATGGTTCATTGTTTGTTCATGCCCATTTGCTCATTATCATTGGTTTATTGCTTATTAACGTATTGAATTGATTGATTTACGTATTTACGTATTGATGAAGTGATGATTGCTCATTTGCTCATTGCTTATTCGCTCTTTGCTCATGGTCTGATGGATATTCGCGGTATTTATTCACGTCCCAGTCAACACAGAATGGTCTTAGAGATGGTAGTGGGATTAACATTCATGTTTCAGATCACACCAGTGAATCGCAAAGTGACTTCCATCATTATCGCATAAACGTCTATTCGGTGTCCCATTCGTCATGTCGAGACATCAAAATGTGATGCAAAATGTGACTCGAAATCAGCTCAATGTGACATTCCATTCACACTTCGGAATCGAATGCACATCGAGACCCTTTCGATGTAACAATGTGAAATTGAAAGGACCGGTAATTATTCAAATAGGAGCTCCACATTCTGATTCTCCTGTATGTCAAGAATAAAACAGAGCTCACCATGTTTCAACATATATAGAAATTATTCCTCACTGTTATTATTCTTACTAATGAATGACGGTTCATATGGAATGGAATGCTAGAAAAGAAATGAGTGAGTTGATTACGTAGTATATACTTTTCCCAAACAATAAAAATTATCAAACTCTGTCTAAATCATACAAAACAATATACAGAAATGTAAAAAAATCTATAATTCAACTTCACTCCTCTGGACAGCATTTTCTTTGCGGCGAAATCAGTACCTATCCTGAAAATGCCAAATTCTGTAAATCACTGAATTTACCTCTCTACCTTTCTACTCACCGTTCCAGTTCTTGAAAGGATACAGTTCTTGGTAGAAATAATAATTGGGCAATGTTAATAAACACATTTGATTTAAGTATTGACATAAAAAGACTCAAGCAGAACACTACACACTATCAGAAATACCTATAGAATATTTAAAGGATGGCGTCAACCAAATACAGATTCTACTTGACTCTCGAGTCGACAAACAACTCTGGCCATTTTGTGTCATGATGGTGATGTTATGCTCAATTTTGTTACCGACCTTATTCCATCTATACCGACAAAATCGCAATGAAACCAAAATTCATGTTAATGTGCTTTGCAATTTTCTTCACATTTTGTGCTCAAAGCAACACTAACGAGAAGAAAATTGTGAACAATTTATAACATTTGGCATCACTAAGTAGTAACAGTGCTGTCTAAATGCAACTCATTTTGTTACCATAATAATCATGAAAGCAACATCTCCTAGATGATTGTGTTAACTGGGGTTGTTGTTTACTTGTTGTTATTTACTGGTTGTTTACTGATTTGAGGTTTAGTTGCGCAATACTCATATAATTGGTGAGCTCACTGCTTACGATTATTGTTACTTGCGTCACCAGCTACTCACATGCTTAGTGTGCTTGCTGCCGTCGTTATCACTGCTCATCGACTAATTGCTCAATTGCTTTTGCGCATATGATCTTGCTCACATGCTTGAACTCAACTGTTTTCAATTTCACTCAGAGCTTTTATTGATTAACTGCTTCTTATAGTTCAGCCATTGTTCTTCGAGCTTTCATTAGTAGAATTTATTGTTTGTTATTTCAACCTTTGTTTTAAGCATAGTTATCATTCACGTGTGCTGTATATTTTCCGTTTTGTTAATACATTCAATTTAGTTTTACTTGGCCATTTTGTTTTGTACAATAATTTTGGTAGATTGGAAGATTGTCTTTTTCTGATATAGGTATCTGCTAAGGAAGTGAATTTGCCTGGCGCCCTCTCAAGATTTATGATATTTCAGTGTCTACTTAACAAACCTCCCCATCTTCACTGAGCTAGAGGCAAATACCGCTTGTCATCTGACATTAGTGGTTTAAGAAACTTGTACATTTGAAAAGTAGTTGAACGGTTTCATTCCACTTGCTCGTGACCGTTGAACAAGAAAAATACCATCTTTGGACGTAAAAACAGAATACATTGTTATCATTATTGAGTGGCCCCATTTAATTGAACACCTAACAATTTAATGCACATTCTGGATCAATGCAATGTGTCAGGTTTGAGGTTGAAATATAAGATGAACCTAAATCAGTTGAATGATTATTACTGTTCAGTAACCTCAAACCCTACTAACAATATCATTCCAACAGTTGTCCCGCTTTAAAATTTGAGTAAGGTTAGCTCTCCTATGAATTCCTTGTTTTTACATGTCACAGATTTTAGAGACCTGAAATCACTAATAAAACAAATGAAAAACAAAAATTCCGTTGGTGAAGACAACCTATCAGCAAAGTTGATTATACTATTGCCTGATGAAGCTCTTCAAGTATTATTGTAATAGCTATCAACTTGTCGTTCACCACTGGTGTCTTTCCTTCTAGTTTAAAATCGTTAAAAGTGATACCGTTTCACAAAGGAAGTGCCATTGATGACCCCAACAATTTCAGACCGTTCTCAATCTCAACAACGTTATCAAAAATCAATGAAAAACTAGTCAAACGTAGGATAGTAGGTTTCTTGGAAAAATATGAAATTTTAACCCCCGAACAGTTCGGTTTCCCACACGAAAAAAACACTACTGATGCCATCTTTCAATTCCTTGAAAACGTTTACATCACCCTAAATGATGAGAAAGTGGCAGTATTTCTGGACCTTCTTAAGGCATTTGATTCTGTGGAACATGGACTCCTACTGTTAAAACTCTTCCATTATGGAGTACGAGGAACATCCTTAGAATGGTTCAGTTCTTATGTTAATGGTATGAGTCACAAAATAATATTGGGCAACAACACTTCTTATACTTAAAAACTTGTTCGCGGATTTTTTCGAGGATCAGTGCTAGGCCCAATTTTATTCTTGCTTTATTTTGACGATATGGCAAAACTTGATATATCTGGAGCATTCACCTTGTTTGCGGATGACAGCACGGTACTTTGGCGATATACCTGACACTTTGACTCGATCTATCGACGTGTATATGTAGAAAAATTTAAAAAAATGGTGTGAATTCAATATGTTATCACTGAGTGTTTCTAAAACAAATCTGGTATCATTCTAGTGGGATTTAGAACAAGTAAGTCTAGGTGATGGAATGATTGAAATTATGCCTGAAAATTAATTCCCTGATATTTTCATTGACAGCAGTTCAAAATTGAAGACACAAATTACGGTTCTGAAAACAAAAATTTCATGTGTCTGCTCTGCCATAAATGTTATATCTTGTAAACTCGGATTTTCTGCACCAATAACGGCATGGAGAATCACCTCCGGTATGGGATTCTATTTTGGGGCTCTGGTAGTCAGATCTCAAAGCAAAGTGTATTCGTTACCCAGAAAACAGCTTTGATAATAATTTTCAAATTGAAGTTGCGTGACTTGTGTTGGCCAATTTTCTGCAAAAACAAAATATTAACAATGTTCAAAATATTCATTTTAGAGACTGTCTGCTCACTTCACAAACATAAAGAGAAGTTTGTAAATCATTTCTAGAAAAATACACGTAGCGATAAAAACTTGCTATTCTATACTGCCCACATCATCTTTGACCAGGCAGTCTCAAATATATAGAAGTATGCAAATATATAATCATTTACCAAAACATATCGCTTAAGCATTGACCATAAACAATTCAGAAAATCAGTACAGAACCTTATCAAGGTGTAACTAAAATGGGTCAAAATATTTAAGTAAAGTATTTCTGAGACAATTTCAAGAAAAAAGGCTATAAATTAAAATAAATTAAAATAAAAAGTATAAATTTGTATCCGGAAATGCTTTGTTTCGGAGATAAAGGGTGTTGAAATTGAATTTTTTTGATAGTTTTATAAAAATAACTTTTGCAAAAAATGACCTAATTGCACAAAATTTGGTACCCGGGGTTTTTTTGAAGTGTGAAATCATGATTTCGTATTAATTTTCATGTGACATCTAGAGGACGCTGCGTACGCGTCATTATTTATTCCAAATTGCCCTAACATTTTTGACAGCAACCATTTGGTTCTTTTAATGAAAAACCTAATTCCCACACCTTTTCCAGGTAAACAAAGTACACTCTCTCAACAACGCTGGGGGTGATCGTTTTCGAGATATTAACAATTTTCTATATCGATACATATAGCTCCTAGGGCGGGCGCTTAGTGAAGTTGCTGAGAACATTACATAAACTAAGTACCTACCTATGTGGTAGATCTCGTCTAAATAAACAAATCGTTTCCTATAAGATGTTTATCAAAAAATGATTCGTTTTCGAGATACAGATTGTTAAATTTTTCAAAACATGGTTGGTTTTTGTCATTTTTTTGCAATTTTAGTTATTTTCATCAAACTTTTTACGAAGTACCGGACAGACTTCTTCTAAACTGAGCATTATCAAACTGCCTAATCAATCCAAATTTAAAAAAATTAATACTCAGTCAGATTTAATTTGAACAGTAATACAAGCTTCTGTTCCCCCCATCAAAGAATTCCGCAACCATTGAAAAATGCCAGGAGTGTTGTTTCTTATCGTTTAGCAGCAAGCTATGATGATCCCTTAACGTTTTCACGTTTTCAATGGGGCTAGCATGAACTAGTGATTTTAGATATCCACAAAAAACCATCGACCAGATTGAGGTCCAGTGACCTCGTAGGCCAATGCTGAGGGTCTCTTCTGCCGATCCATCGTTGGGGATATTTATTTATATTTTATTCATACAATACATCCAGCAGGCTCAAAGGCCCATATTCAGGTGTATACAATCAGAATTATAATTAATTATACATATAAGAGATATGCCACGTCTAAAACATTTCTTGCTATCAGATTAAAATGAGCATAAACCACGAGTGATTTCGGAGACCAATGGGAACATCTCCGATAAGCTGGGGAGCTTGTTTTCCAAAAAATGTTGGTATCTCCATTCAAACGTGAGGGGAGAAAATATGAGAATATGGGGATGCATACCAAAATTTTTTGGAAAACGAGCTTGTCCAGCTCATGGAAGGTGTTTCAACCGCATGTGGGTTATCTTCCGCACAGGTGTATTTGTTATGGAATTTCATGATAATTACCATTTATTGAAAAATTAGCCTCATCTGTGAAGAGGATTTTCGATAAAATCTGGGGATGTTTTTCGACTTTTCTTTGAAGCCATTGAGCAAATTCGATGCGTGGTTGGAAATCACGTAGCGTAAATGCCTGGACATGCTGAATATGATAAGGATATAATTGCTGTTCCTCTAAAATTCTGTGAACGGCCATGTGAGTCACAGTAAAAGTTTGACTAATTTTTCTTGTACTTGTCTCTGGATGTTCACTGATTTCTTCAAGAACCACAATTCCACAGTTCTTGTAGTCCGTGGCCGATCTACTACAAATTTCTTTCAAAGCTCCAGATTCGGAAAGTCGCCGGAAAAGATTCGCAAAGTTGAGCATGGTACCAAAAAATCGCTTTATAAACTCCGAACTGTGAATTTGTCAATGAATAATTGAAAATGTGACAGCGAACTTCTATTTTGATAAACAATCGTTCATAGCCTACTCGATTTAATTAACTTAATTTGCAAGCGAAAAGTGACAAAAATTATTGAAATCAAATTTGGCAATACTGATTAGTCAGTTTGATAGTGCTCGGTTTGGAAGAAGTCTGTCTGGGTATACTGCGAATGAAGTTTGACGAAAAGAACTAAAATTGCAAAAAACTTATGACAAAGACCAACCATAATTTGAAAAATTTCAACAATCTGTATCTCGAAAACATTTTAAAGGACAAAAAGTTGTTCATTTCGACGAGATTTACCACAAACTAAGTTTTTGTAATGTTCTCAGCAACTTCACTTAACGCCCTAGGAGCTATGTACCATGCATCGATATAGAAAATTGTAAATATCTCAAAAACGAACAACCCCAGCGTTGTTGAGGAAGTGTAACTTTTTTATTTGTAAAAGGTGTAGAAATTAGATTTTTTTCATGAAAAGTACCAAAAAATTACTGTCAAAAATGTTAGGGCAACTTAAATCAATAATGACAGCGTACGCAGCGCCCTCTAGATGTTACATGAAAATTAATAGGAAATTATGATTAACCTCAAAAACACCCTGGGTAACAAATTTTGTGCAAATAACTTATTTTTTGCAAAAGTTATTTTTAAAAAACGAACAAAAAAATCAATTTCAACACCATGTATCTCCGAAACTAAGCATTTCCGGACACAAGTTTATATATCCTCTTTTTCTTTTAATTGTCACTTGAATATATTAACATACTCAAGTTACACCCTGTATATTACGATTCATATCAAAAAATTCTGAAACTGTCTTGTTATTTTTTTTTCCTTTGGTGTTTTGGCATCGACTGAAATGGTCATTAGCCACGTGTTCTGGATATGACTTGTTACTAACTCCATGCGCCACCTTAGGAGCAGCACTGCTAATTAAAACGCAACAGTGAATCGTGCAGGGCTCACCACAGTCCAGCCACAAAACTTGAATAATTTAGAAAAATTGAAAAGACTCGCCATTCCTCCAATACAAAGCAACAGAATATTTTTATGTTCGTAAGTATTATAAATCAACAATATATCAATAGACATTTTGTATTTAGAAATAGGTACAGTGTTGAATCTGAAAATTATTTCCAAACTTTCACATCATAGGGATATACAATATCAGCCTCAATTAGGTTTAGTAAATAGAAAGCTGTAAGTAGGTTTGGTCACCCTAACCCAGGTATCACATCATATCGGCTGAATCTTGGTTTCATGTTTTAAAGAGAAACATTCTCAATTGAAAATTGAATCAATACATGACTCCTCTGGAAATGGAAAAACCCTACGATAAAATTGAAGTTACTTTTTTGTAATATCTAACAGAAAACAACTACTTCCCTGGCAAAAGCCACGCTGGACATTGAACTACATCTGATAGATATTGAGAAAGACCCTATATAACTTGAAGAAAAAATCTGAAAGTGAAAATTTGCATTTTCATTCAGATAGTTGATTATTTATTAAAAGTCCAGTTTCCATTGGAGATTCTTATCTATGAATGAGATAAGGGAGAATGTTATTCAGAAGTATCACTCACAGAAAATCGCTCATTTCATTGACGCATGGATTGCATCACTTTCGCTAGGCCTCCAATACATTTTGGTCGACAAAAATCTATTTCACTCTTCTAAGATCATCAGGGAGGTCGGAAGAATTGGAAAACATACTCTTCAGAAGCAATTTCACACTGTAATGAGGAATTGTTGGACTATTTCTTGTGCGGTGAAACTTTGAAAATATTTTTCTGACATAAAACCAGTCATGGGTATGGCATGTTGATTTCATTGAAAATATGAACAGGATGTTCATGAAGTCAGTTGTGGAATCATCTGCGACTGAAAGTTGGAATTTAGTCGCTGTTTTCCATCATACAAGATAACCTTTCTTGTACGATGGAAAACAGCGACTAAATTCCAACTTTCAGTCGCAGATAATTCCACAACTGACTTTATGAACATCCTGTTTATATTTTCAATGAAATCAACATGCCATACCCATGACAGGTTTTGTCAGAAGAATATTTTCAAAGTTTCACCGCACAAGAAATAGTCCAACAATTCCTCATTACAGTGTGAAATTGCTTCTGAAGAGTATGTTTTCCAATTCTTCCGACCTCCATGATGATCTTAGAAGAGTGAAATAGATTTTTGTCTACCAAAATGTATAGGAGGCCTAGCGAAAGTGATGCAATCCACGCGTCAATGAAATGAGCGATTTTCTGTGAGTGATTCTTCTGAATAACATTCTCCCTTATCTCATTCATAGAAAAGAATCTCCAATGGAAACTGGACATTTAATAAATAATCAACTATCTGAATGAAAATGCAAATTTTCACTTTCAGATTTTTTCTTCAAATTATATAGGGTCTTTCTCAATATCTATCAGATGTAGTTCAATGTCCAGCGTGGCTTTTGCCGAGGAAGTAGTTGTTTTCTGTTAGATATTACAAAAAAGTAACTTCAATTTTATCGTAGGGTTTTTCCATTTCCAGAGGAGTCATGTATTGATTCAATTTTCAATTGAGAATGTTTCTCTTTAAAACATGAATCCCTTCCAAGAGAGGTTATCTTGTACGATGGAAAACAGCGACTAAATTCCAACTTTCAGTCGCAGATGATTCCACAACTGACTTTATGAACATCCTGTTCATATTTTCAATGAAATCAACTTGGTTTCACATTGGGCCAATATAGATTTATTGAAAATGAAAAAATAATATTGATCCATATGGGTGAATATTAAAAAAACAATAGTATATGAATAATATTGGTGGAATATTGGTTGAACATGTTCTGAATGTAAATTGCCACATGTAATATTGTGGCAATATTGGTTGAATAATTTTTTCCAATAACGATATTACAATATTGTCTACATAATGTTTTCAACATCTAGAATAAATTGCAATCTCAATATTCCAGTCATATCGATTCTAGGGATAAAAAACTACTCATATTGTATTTTCAAGTTCGATAGCACATTGGTTGAATATCATTTGGATCAATATTGGTTCAACGATATTTACCAATATCGATAAAATAATATGGTTTTCAACATCTAGAATGAATAGAACAATCTCAATATTCCTCTCATATCGTATCTAGAAATGTAAACTATATTGTTTATCCAATTGTGATTGTACATTGGTTGAGTATTATTTCGCCGATATTCAAGAAATATTATTAACTTATATAATGGGTCGATATTGATTCAATAATATTTACTGATATAGATAAAACAATATTATCTCCAAAATTGTTTCCAATATCTAGAATAAGATTAATTTTAAATATTGGCCGAATATTCAATGAACCATATTAAAATTATATTATAATCAAACTGGATAAAAATCCGATAGGTGGCTCTGCATATAGAAAGTATTCTAACATCTACGAAGATATATTAAATACCTCATATAACTTGTTTTCAAGTCAGCTTACTCAGTGGTTATGGCGACCGAAAGGCAGACTCTGGTGTCATTTTGATCAACTAAAAGACGTCTAATAATTCACCAAGGCATATTCACTTCCACCAATATATCCAAATGAAACTGGGAAGGTGAACAAACTTTCAGTCCAACTCCAGTCTAGGTTATAACTTAGTTGTCAGTTGTAAACACACTTGCCGCATGGTTTAATTTGAATTCCAAAACGAGTTATTAATTTTCTGATATGTTATTTGAGTGGACTAACCATGGTCCCCAACATAGGTGGGCTCCGCACTAGATGCGGACCATAAGGTCGTAATTAGGACCATAAGTTTTTTTAAAGTTTTTCGTTTTAAATGTTATTTTTCCACCATATGATCGACCTGTAATCAACCCCTATTTTGCTGAAGATGAAGGATTAATCCTTCGAAACGTGTCCTATCTATTGATGTAAGTCTTCCGACTGCATGGTATCTGCCTGTTGTTAGTCTTCGGACTACACAGTAACTTAAATAGAGATTATTTTTGGTGGAGTTAGACTGAAAGTTTGTTCACCTTCCCAGTTTTATCTCACTTCCACTGTATGTGATGGATCGTCTACGATGATATCCAAATGATATTGTACCAATATCAAATTATGTTTTGAGGCCATTATTGCTTCAAGGATATTTCACTTATACTATTATTGAAATGTTCAAACAATATTTTACCAATATCGCAAAATGTTCATATTTTACTCCTCGACAATATAACATTTTAATATTTTGACAAAATTTTCAAAATATTGTACCAATATTCTACCAATATAGGTGTGCTACTTGGGAAATAGAGGAGAAAAATACAAGCACATCAGCAAAATCCTGAAAAAAAGCTCGAAATACTTTGAACGTCAAGAAAATAAGAAACTATTTCGTGTAGGTAAAGTGGAGATAAGTAGTTAAGTGGAACCTAAGCCTGGTGAATCTGAGGCTTATCTTGGCTGAGGCTTATGTTGTCCTCAAATAGTGATGTAAGGTCCACTTGAGTCGTAAGGTAACCTTAAGTTGAACTCGTGTAAATAGCTGTTAATCGGTCAAATTAAATTAAAAAATCCAAGCCGCAAGTAGGGCTCGAACTCCGGATCTTTCGACCGAGAGTCGGACGCTCTAACCACTGCGCCACGCCCCGACATCTTGTTGTAATTGGTAACATATCTGTACATTTTTCTTTCATCTTATACGTTCGTTTTTTGTGATTACATTGTACTTGTGTATATTCGTAAATACCGTACAATCATTTAAATTTCTTTTTGTTACATTTTATGTATTTATAAACATGATATTCTTTGTCAACGAAATTTATCACATCTGAGACAGTAAAGCTATATATCTATCTATGTCTTTTCCGTAGCCGGAAAATAAGTACAAATGAAAAAATCGCAAAGGAAATAAACGCACATAAAGAAGCGCAATGTTACATATGCCACCCACGGATTAAATCGCACAAGGCAGAAACCACTCATGTATAAATGCGCACAGAAAAAAAAAACGGAAACTCATATTATAAATAAATAGAAGTGGTATAAAAACATATAAAGTTTTATTTCTCATTTTTCGTGATGATTTCCTACCACGTAGTGACGGCTACATCCATCAATTTAAATCATATTATAAATTTATTTTTAAGGAAAACCTTCTTTCCAAAGAATAAGAAGGAAACAACTGTTACTATCGAACAGAAATACAAACTACTGTAGAAACGTGTCCTCTGTTTTATAATACTATTCTGCTGAATTGGCTACAATCTCGTGAAGTATTCTATATTTCTTTAAGTTGCGAGCTAGGTTGGTTCGTTCTTATTTGACATTGTGCTCTTTTCTGTGTGTTTATTTCCTCTGCGTTTTTGTTCTCAAGTGCATTTTTTCCTAAATTCGTATTTTCCGTTGACCATATAGGGGGTCCCTCCGGGAACTGCTTAGATCAATATGTAGAAAACCATAGGTGGTCCAAATTTGAAAATTTGGGATTTCACTAATGTTGATAAGTGCTATCCGGTTAAAATATTTTGAAGATTGTGTCACTTCCGGTTGTACCAGACATGGACCCCAACTTCGTTATTTTAAATAGGACACCCTGTATATTATCAAGGTTTTCAGATTTTACGCATGATTCTGAAAATGTTTCATGTATAATGTCCTATACCAAAGTCTAACCGTTTTCAAAATATTTCAAATTGCGTTTGCAGACCGATTTTTTTTTTTATTTCTGGACATGATTAGTTATTTTCGATTGTGTATCGATTTATTCGTAGGAGAGGACCCGGTTCAGTAGAATTTCGATATCAATTCGATTAGAGTTATACAAGGCGTTCACCAGAAAATGATATAGATCCGGTTGAAAAAGTTGTTGTAAGTCCATTTTTTCAAATGGAAACCCACCAATTTTATATCCTTGTTCGATTCGGCATCGAAAATGAAGCTAACTTAGAATAAGGATATCTAGGCTTACACTCTACAGTTTTCGAAATATTGGCGAATTAACGACTCGGTTCCAGAAAATCTCGTATTCTTGGGTTTACTTATTCTTAGTTGGCCATGACGCCCGCAGTTGCGTTGGAAACAATTAACTGCAACGGAAATGTAATTTTAATCAATCATGCCGGCTCGTTTGAATTATTCGAATGAAGATTACTTGAATCTATTTATTGTTTATGGCGAATGTAATAGGGTTATCTACAGAAAATGTGATATATTTGCTATTCGGTATCCGCAGAAGCAGAAGCCCTCACAAAATACTGTTAAATGAATTATAGAAATATTCAAAAACTTTGGATCTGTCAAAGCAAGAGTGCAGAGAGAAAAGCCAATTGTTGATGATGAAGATATTGAAATTGCCATCTTGGGATATTTTGCTGCATATCCAACAATATCTTTGAGACAAGTTACAAGAGAATCAGGATTGTGAAGAAACTCAGTAAACAGAATACTGCGCAAACATAAATTTCACCCATATAAGTTGTCCATAATTCAGTACCTGAAAGAAACTGATTTTACACGAAGAGTGATATTTTGTGAATTCTTTTCAACTTGGTCGCAAGGGAACGAATTATTTTTGGATGATATTATATGGACAGACGTAGCTAAATTTACAAAGAATGGTATCTTCAACCGACATAATTGCCATTATTGGAGTGACTCAAATCAGCATGTATTCAGGAAACTGAATTTTCAAGAGTGTTGGCAGTTCAATATTTATTGTGCGATAAGAGTGATAGCGTCGTGGCACTGCATTTTTATCAAGAAAACTTAAATGGTAATTGAAAAACAGGGTAAAGGTGAGCTTATCGGGCTTCTGCGTTCTTAAACATGAATTTTTCAGTCAAAAATCACTCAAAATATTTCCACCTTTTGATATACCCTTTTTTCACACACTAATCAACCCATACATCACAATTACAAGCACTAAAAACATTTCTTTTTTCTTAAAAAATCTACACTTCTTTAGGACAACACATAAGTAACCAACAAATCTGGATAGTTTTATCATTTTATATGTAGTGGGTTGGTAACTGCGCGCGCTAACTATTCAAATTTGATTCTGGGCAGATAACTTTCCCTTCATTACTATGTTCAATTATTTGAATTTCGCCATTTTGGTGTTTTATTTAACGTAAATATCATAAACTAAAAATGTTAAAATTATACGAATTTCTAATTTAGGTGAACAATAAATTGGCACTTATTATTTTTTTAATTAAATTGGGAGTGTTTTTGGGTTCAGTGCAAAGGACAAAAATAAATTGTTGTATCGATGTCAATGAATAGTTAGCGCGCGCAGTTACCAACCCACTACATATAAAATGATAAAAATAACCAGATTTGTTGATTAGGTATGTGTTGTCCTAAACAATGGTGGGGTTTTTGATAAAAAATTATGTTTTAGTGCTTGTAATTGTGAAATATAGGTTGAATAGTATGTAAAGGAAGGGCCTATCAAAAGAAGGAAAAACTTTGAGTGATTTTTGACTGAAAAATTCGTGTTTGAAAATGGTCAATTTTCAATGTTTGGAGAGCCATATCTCGGAAAGTAGTAAAGAGCGCCGCAAAATGATTCCAGATTCGTGTTCAGGAGACAAAACTACGTAAGAAACATCACTTTTTTTTCATTTGCGCAGAAGCCCGATAAGCTTACCTTTACCAAAAACAGATGTCAATTTCGAAACAAGAATAGGATGAGATGTATTTTTTTTTTGCAGGTGAAGGTTATTTGAATTTTTTGCATAATTTCGAAAATGAGTACTTCGACACTTTACCAATTGCTGATTATAGAAACCTATTTTAACAACATGACAGGGCACCTCCGCATAATGGTCACTTAGTCAATACTCGTTTACAAGAATTGTTTCATGACGAGTGGATAGCCAACAATGGACCATTTTTTTGGCCGCCCCGCTCTCCAGATTCATCAGTGCTCGATTTTTTCATTTGGGGAACAATTAAAAATCAAGTCTATGAAACTCAATTGACTACCATGGAAGATTGTAAGCAATGAGTGAGGAATTCATTTGATAATCTCAGACCCGATTCAATACGAAAAGCTACACATCAAGAATTATTATTGAGATGTGAAAAATGTTTGGAAGTTGAAGGGTGCCAATTCGAACATTTACTGATCAAATAATGATTGTATACCTCTCAATATCGTTAATTGTTCTCTTTCATTCGAATTGTTTTAGAATTTCTTTATCTACATTTTTGTATTGGCAGAGATGGAATGTTTTTGAAGTTTTCTATAATTCGTTTAACAGTGTTTTGTGAGGGCTTCTGCTTCTGCGGATACCGAATAGCAAATAAATCACATTTTCTTGAGATAACCCTATTTACATTCGCCATAAATAATAAATAGATTTAAGTAATCTTCATTCGAATGATTCAAACAAGCCCGCATGATTGATTACAATGATATTTTCGTGGCAGTTGATTGTTTCCATCAACGCCACTGCGGGCGCCATGGCCAACTAAGAATTAGTAAACTCAAGAATACGATATTTTCTGGAACTGAGATATGCTAATTCGCTAATATTTCGAAAACTGTTGAGTGTTGGCATAGATAACCTCATTCATAGTTAGCTTCATTTTCGATGCCGAATCGAATGAGAATATAAAATTGGGGGGTTTTCATTCGAAAAAATGGACTTACAATAATTTTTCAACCGGATCTATATCATTTTCTGGTGAACGCCCTGTATAACTTTAATCGAATTGATATCGAAATTCTACTGAACTGGGTCCTCTCCTACGAATAAATTGATACACAATCGAAAATAAATGATCATGTCCAGAAATAAAAAAAAAAAGTATCGTTATGCAAACGCAATTTTCAACTTAAAATTTGAAATATTTCGAAAACGGTCAGACTTGGGTATAGGACATTATACATGAAACATTTCAGAATCATGCGTAAAATCTGAAACCTTGATAATATACAGGGAGTCCCATTCAAAATAACGAAGTTGGGGTCCACTTCCGGTACAACCGGAAGTGCCACAATCTTCAAAATATTTTAGCCGGATAGCACTCATCAAAAATAGTGGACTCCCAAATTTTCAAATTCAGCCCACCTATGGTTTTCTATATATTGATCGATGCAGTTCCTGGAGGGACCCCCTGTATATCGTACATGAGGGTCATGAATTAATCGCTCAAACTTAATAACAACTAGACAAGTAATCTCCATGAGGTTTATTTGATAACTCGAACTGAGTTTACTTAGACGAATTCAGAGATGGAGTCAACATGTTAAAGTTTGACTTGGTAAATTCATTGGATACCTTCTATGTTCAAATATTGGAAACGAAGGGAACTAAAACACTGAGTTCTTGAAGTTAGATTGTGGATGTTGAATGTTACATGTTGATTATTTATCAATACTGATGGAGATCAGAGTGGATTTCAGAGAATCTGATAATGTGGTTATACTTGATTCGTGGAACTTGCTCGACTATTGAGATTTCATTAGATATCTAATTTTCTGAAAAGTTGATTATTGAAAAGGTCATGGCACGGATTATATAGGTTTCTGGGGTACTACGAATTACGTTCAATTTCTTATATGTGATGTAGGTAGGATGGGTGGGTGTAGAAAGTTACAAGTGAGCCAAATGTGTGGCACGTATCGTTTGGTAAAAATAGGCAACCGGAGAAAATCTCAAATGCCCCACAATAGAAAATATTATTAATTTCAAATCCTGTTTTGTTTTCAGTTCCGGCATATTGAAAGAAAATTTTTGAAGATGTCGGGTATCGGGGGGTCGATACCATCTGCAAACTAGTTGAGAATGATCAGCTATTATATGATAGTTTATGATATCAAACGCCTGACTGAAGTTAATCTTTGCCTAGGCCCTGATCTACATAAGACTTTCTAGAACAACGTTTTTAAGGGAATTCATTTATTTTATTCAATCGTTTTCAATCAATTGTTTTTATATATGTGTGTGTGTGTGTGTGTGTGTGTGTGATGGTGTGTGTGTGTGTGTGTGTGTGTGTGATTAATATTTGACAGTTTTGTCTTCAAATAGATATATTTTATTACTTTTTTTACAGAACGTTCTGACACAAAAGGAAGAGATAGTCGGAAAAAATCAAAGTAAAAGTAAAGATATAAATTCGTCAATATCAGATCAACATAGAAATAGAAAATAACCTGTTAGGTCACAAAATAGAGTATAATACAAAAACTTCTCAGAGTTACAATGAATGCAAAAATATTCTGGATATCAACATGAACGCCGGTAACTTCGAAATGATAGTAATATCCGAAGTTTCAATTAAAATATCGATAATCTGGATGAGACACTTGTGAGACTGTCTACGTTGCTAGGATCGTACACAATCACGAGTTATACTCTATTCCGGGTTACGATATGATATAACGAATAGAATAGAATTCATTCATCATTGAAAATTCTACAACTATATATTAGGTACATAATTACATTTATGGAATTCATTCAGACCTGTAATTTACTCATTTCACAAATTATTCTCATCATTCTTTTTCTAATAATTGTTTGATTTCTTCATCAATTTTAATTTCATATGTATTGGTGTTGAACAATTTATGTAAAAATGCCTCTCTGAACAAAAATGTTTCTTGGGATCAATAAATAAAGTGTGTGCAGTGTGAGTATAACAAATTTCTTGTTCACTAGGACTGACAATTTTTTTCTGAATTGTTCAGATTATCAACCCATTTTATGAATTTTCAGATTTATTTTGGAATGAAAGACCCAAAAATGGTCGCTGAAAAAAGTGGACAATTTTAATAAACACATAGAATGGAAAAGTTGTAAATTGCAAAAATAGATCCTTTTCTTTCGAACAAGTTTAAAAATTCTATATTGACGTTTATCTTGAGAAAATTGGTTAGACCGTAATAATATTAGTATATTGGTAATCTCTTTAGAACAGCTGTTTCATGTGAATGGCTATATTTTCTTGCTTCAACCATACCATATGGAGGTCATAATTAACAATCTCAAAAAACTTCTTATTTATGATAGGAATACAAAAAAAAAGAATTCATTGCGTATATAAAGGAACTTTCCTAATCATACAAATGAGAATGTAGAAAAATGTAAGATTGTAAATGGGTGAGTCAGAAATGCAGTATATCAATCATGTCAATATTTTTTGGATGTTTTGTAATACCTATATGTCTGATAGGTATTAATTTTTGTCATAGGTTTTTTGCCAAAGCTTGATTTCATCTGAGAGGCATTGAGTTAATATATTTGACATGTGTTATGTTCAAGAATGTAAGATTCAAATTCAAAACTCGATATTTTTTGGTTTTTGAGTTATTAGCAGTATCTCAAATTGAAACCCAATTTTGAAAATTTGTATGAATCAAACAATGGTATATATTGACTGAGAAGTATTTAGGAGAATGATTATCTCTAATTTTGAATAATGAACCCATTAATGGAGAAGATTCAGTATTTTTATAAAGGGTTTGTAACTCTGTGCATATATTTAATCAATAATTGGCAACTTCTACACAACATTCTGAAAACAACACTAGATTCTGCCCTTCTAAAATAAACTCTTTTGTTTGCAGCAGAGATGTTCGACGGTTGAATCTCCATGTTTCATAATGGCTGGTAGTCGGGCCACAGAATATCGGGGCCGTGTCCGAAAGTCGACGCTTTTATGTAATTCGAATCAATTGTACACCTGACAATTTCAATCCATAAAAAAATAGAATTGATATGTATCCATTGAAACTGAACATGATATCCATAATTTACTTATTTGACATTCTAACTTACAAAAGAAACATAACCCAACTTTTTTTTCAAAATTATCGGTTTTTTCTCTCTTTCATAACCCTAGCTTCCTAATTTGTGCTTTTGTGGGTTATTTGGAACATTTGAACTATTTAAAGAGATTGGAACTATTAGACTTCACCCATTGGCCAAACCCGTAAGAACGCCAAAGCCTTCTAGGATTCAGTGATCCTAGGTCCAATACCTTTTCCACAGGCATTGACTAACTATCTTGTATTTGAACAATGGTTATACCTATAACTAAGATATTTCCTATCACTCTCAAGCATAACTTAACGTGTGATCAAACACAAATTGCACTTGGGTATTCCTAAATCCGATTTGAGTATTCCCTAACTTTGGGAATCAGTTGGTGAATTCGGCAATTAAATTTTTATTTGAATACTGTGAAATTCAATTGTTCCTCATCATTAAACTTGTGAAACACTAGATACTTATCCCCGGAAAAAACACACATTACATCTCAATTTACTCATTATACCAATCTGTAATTTGCATTTCGAAACTTTAAAATTGATTCGTTCCACATTCTAGAAATGTTTCTGACATATTAACTTAACACATATTTTATATATATATATATTATCCATTTCATGTCATCACCGTGGTTGTGAATGGAAAAAAATGGCAGGGAAAACTTATGCTCTGGTAATGCGTTAGTGGGTCCGTTGTTTGTTCTTATTCGATTACGATTTTCATGACTAGTTTCCCATACAGCAACACTCTTTTATAATCCCATGTGAGTATGTAAATTGAATAAATAACAATAATTATTATACTGGTTCAATATACGTATGTCGCTAGGGTATTGGTAAAATTCCATCAGTTGCTTCTTGTCTACACACTTGAATGAAGAGTAACACGTCTTTCATAAAATAAACCCCTATGTCCGAGCAGTCTAGATATCAGCTGCTCGATATTCACGTAGCATTTCCAATGAGTTCGAATCTCCAAGAAGCGAGAATTTCAATGTAGTGTATCTGGTCTTGACAGGCGCCACATGCCTTGTTGAACGCAAAAGTAATGTGAATTGCCTGGATGTCCATCCTGGTGACAAGTGTTCGCATGAATCACACTGACTGTTCGGGAAGGTGCTACAGGATTTTCTGGGATTTCCTACAGCTAAAAGGGCAATACGAAATAAATGTGATCATTACTCTCATGTCCAACACAACCCAGGCACTATGACCGTTCCGAACTTAAATGTCCACAAAATGGGAAATTATATTTTTTTATGTTGACCTAGGAGAGGAAGCCTTGATGAGAACCCATGTGACTAACAAGTATTGAAATAATCATCTAGTCGAAATCAAATATCTGAAACCATAATATGATTTTTCAATTCTGAGACATAATGAATTGCTTCTATTATTTCAATAATGATATGCTACCCATTTTCAGTATCTCATTTTATTCGTATCAGAAAATACCCTAATTTAGTATTTGGCGATGCTTGATAAAATGCCAGAAATATGGTGCTGGATGTTGCACAATATTGTGCAACATTAGCAACAATGAAACAAGTGAAAATATTGTTACCGGGTTCAAAAATAAATAGTCTAATCTGCGCAAGGGGTGATTTCAACGACCACTAGCAGCAAATGTGTTAATTTGTTTGGGTTGACGCAATGGTAACATTGGTTGAGAATTACATGGACTACATCATACTGAAAATTCAAAAAAATCCACCGGGACCCAAATTCCATAAGGAGTTTGCGGGGTCCTTTGCTTTGAAATTTTGAATCCTCCACATTTTCAAATTACTTGAGTCAAATGTTTCAAGTGTTTCAAATGATAAATCACTCAAAATAATTTGATGAGGCGGTGAAACCCCTATTTTAATAACGCTGTTCAAACTTTCTCTCATCTTGATATTGTGTTCATTATTTTCACATCAAAACAACAGGTGATTAATACTCCCCAATATTCCAAAGTCTCATAAATTGTGTTAGGAGACATCACGTATCATGAGATATCCTGTATCCTACATAATAACTAAGTCAAAACGAATGACGATAAGGAATACTTTCCAAAGGGGGGAATTGATAAGTTAGGTAAACTATGAGTTGCGTTGGACAATAAACGTTCAGTGTTTAGCAATATCAAGTGAATCAGTGTCGTCTACCCTACCCTACCCAACAATTACTACTGCGCTACTCTCGTTTTTCTCTGGGACAAGCCTCTGCGGATTATTAAGGTATCATCTGCTACAAACATGCATTCAAACAATATGTATATCTATGTATTTCAAAAAGCTGCAAATCAGCCCTATAAAATCATCTCTTGCAAATGTATTCGAGTCTGAGAGGAATTTGTACAATCTTTATGACTTTTGAGCATTAATATGCACAATTCTCAAATTCTATAATGCATATTCATTTTTTGTGTCTTTACATATAAGTAATCATGTTTCTTAAGGCCCATATGCACCGTTTTCGCGTTTAATCCAGATCAACTAAACCGGATTAAGTGGTCTTGGGTTGAGTTATATTCTCCGATATATGAAAACTGTGGATTACTTGATCCAAACAACAGTTTGGCATCATTGCAAAAATCTGTACAACTTGACGTTTTCAATATCATCTTATCAAACTTTGACATTTCAAGAGAATCGCGCAAACTCAAAATAATTTTGAAAGATAAGAATCTGATAACAAAATTGAGCGAATGGTATCATGAAGATATAGAAAGAGTTTGAAATGTATATCAACATTGGGAAAACAGTGTTTGGTTAATTTAGAAATTGGGAATATGCGACGGTTTTAAAAGATGAGAAAACGAATCGAAAATCGCTGGATGATAAAAATGCATGGAAAAATATCGAAAACGAATACAATGCAAGTGGTCCTGGTCTATGCTATCGTACTTCAGAGTCGCTCAAAATATTATTCGAAAATAAGGAAAAAGAGTTGTGAAAAAATTGCAGATGGTATTGAAGGTAAGTTTATCAGGCTTTTTCCCGAAATAAAAAAGTATTGTTACTTACTTAGTTTCATCTTCTGAACACGAAAATTTCGTGGGGGTCTTCAATACTTTTCGAGTTATGACCTTTTGAATCTTGAATCTTGAAAATCGACCATTTTCAAACATGATTTTTTCAGTAAAAAATCTTACAAAATTCTTCTTTCTTTTGGTCGACACTTTTTTGAGATCCTAATCAACACGTATTTCACAATTACAAGCACCAAAATCCAACATTTCACAAAAAAAAATCAACCTTCTTTTGAAGTACCCATACATAACCCTACCAACTCATTTCAAGAATGAAACTCTATGAGAAGTGAGGTTGAGTATAGTAATATAAGAAGGTTAATTTTATTTGTGAATCGTTTGGTGAAGTGTCTACAAAAGGAAGGAGGCGTTTTGTGTTATTTTTTACAGAAAAAATCGTGTTTGAATATGGTTGATTTTCAAGATTCAAAAAGTCATAACTCGTAAAGTAGTAGAGACCCTCACGAAATTCTTTCGGTTTTGTGATCAGGAGATGAAACAACGTAAGAAACACCACTTTTCTATCTCACCAGAAGACGTCTGCGGATATAAGCAGTTGAAACGTTGAGATTTATACAAATCATAAGGTGAGGGCAGTCCGAAATGAATATACTCCCTTTTTTTTTGTTTCGAGAAAAAGCCCGATAAACTTACCTTTACCATGAAAGGTAGCAGAGACTTTTGACTGAATGAGGAATGATGCCAAAAATTAGGGAAGGTGAGATTGAAGACAACTTGAACAAACCAAAAAAGCATGTTTTGAAGAAATTTCTAGCTATACAAATCAGACACAACTAAAAAATTAGGCAAAATTACTGAAATTGGATCAGCAAGCTTTTCTTTGTTTCTCTTCATTCATTTAGAAAATGTAAATGATTTGATGTTCTGATTGTAGAGTGGAAAACAGTTATTTCTTCATAGTGTATTCATTAAACACCATTTCATTTAGTAAAAAGTTAAAATATGTGACTTTCAGATTCGTAGATAGTATGAAGAAGAACAATTTTCCACATATTTGTCATAAGTGAAATATTTTGTGTAACTACAAAACCTTTCAAGAGAAGGTATTCATTAAAAGTGTACAGCAGAATTTAGCCAAATATATAATTGAACCATGGAATATTTACAAACTAGTAAAATAATTATTGATGGAATTCTCTCTACGATTTTAAAGAATTCTTTGGCCTTCCATACGATTGCTCATATCATACATATTGGGTATATTCCCCAATTATTCGACCATGTGTTCCGATTCGTGCTTTCCTAGATTTTCAGAGGGAGCAGAAATCCCTCCATTCATATCTGAGGCGATGTTATGTAACACTGCAGTTCCTTCTGAATTTGCCGAAGAACCAGAAAAGTTCCTCCTCCTCCTTTCGAAGTTTGAACTTCCATAAAAAACGTATTGTCCATGTCATATGGAAGTATTCCGCCCGATTATATTATCTTGTAGGAAGTCCAAAATTAATAACATCAGTAATATCTCCGTCATCCTCTAAAAAACTTTCATTTTTCCTTTTTTATCGAGGAATACAAAGATACATTAAAAACCAACCCAACAGACACGCGTGCGTTTGCTAAGCTTAAACTTCGAAAATCATTGAATTAAAGTTAATCGCGATTAAGGCATATTTCGATACGATGTATACAAAAAATTAGAGTTAATAGAGCTCAACTTTTAATCTCGATTAAACTACTTCGGTGCATACGGCTGTAAGTCATATCAAAGCAAACAGTCAAAGGTGAAACATTGTTTCATTATGTAGGAATTGAAGTCATCTGTTAAGTATACATTTCTTGAGTTCATTTTTCAATTTAGTTATAGTTCTGATTTCTGTCACAATTCTACACTAAGTTATTCAGTATTGATACTATTGATAGCTATTCCTTTCTCACGGTTTCCTGTTTCAATCATGAAAAAAAAAAGTTTGAAAGAAAATATAATCTGTATTGTATGGTATTGTGAGGAAAATGGAAAAAAATTCCACCCATTGGCCATACCCGGGATTTCCTAGCGACCGACGTCTAGCGTTCGCGGTGCGCATCGACGTTCAGCAGTTAACGGCTGGCCGCTACGATTGGTGGATTTGCTTGAAGCATCTGGCGTCCGCGTTTTTGTAATGAAATTATACGTTTTGTGTTCTGGTTGACTGCAGTTTAAAAGTGAAAATTGCTTGTTGTCATGAATGGAAATGTTCTAACAGCATTAATGTTTCAGTATTGTATACCCTTCGCGAATTTCGCAATTTTTCTGCGACTAAAATGGCTGCCAGTCATGCTGGACCAATCAATGATGCAGAAAAAAATGCGAAATTCGCGAGGGTATGATCGAGACTTACCGAGAGAGGAGAATGATGACGACTATACTGCACCGACAATAATTATCTGAATAAACTGACAATTATCTAACTCATCGATAAAAATATTGGGGAAAACACAAAGAAACTAATTGACTTCATGACTTCCTACTATTCACAAAACTCCATTCTACTAATAACTTTTTTGAACCCAGTAAAAAAGAACAAAGAGTTTTGTATTTGATACTCGCAGCCTATGGATAAAACTGTGCAAATCTCATTTCACATATTTTCCTGAATTTGGGAATATTTGAAGTATTTGTATGAATGGTCATGAAAGCAGAGATATTCACATACTTGATTTATCAAAATTTCGTCGTCTGTAAAGGTAAATTTCTGTGACACGTTGTAGTAATATCCACCACGCTTATTTCACATTGAAATAATGTTACTGCAGTTGGCGTTTGCTTCTTGACATGTTTTTGAGTAGTCGGGACGAGGCCGAAGACGGCCGGCCGTTGAGACGATGAATCGCGCCGCTTCAAACAAAACAGTTAGTTGCATCATTGTTTATATAGAATATAGTTAGTCAACCTTATGGGATTATAATTGGATCAAAATGGATGCGACATGTAGATGGCGATAGTGAGCTCGCATCCAAGTCATGTCGTAACTTGATTGAAACAATGGGACAGCATTAAAATCAGGGTTTTTTGAAGGAACCTGCATTAAAATGACGTCAAATATTCATGTTTGTAACTAATCACGCTAGATGACACTTGCGTTTGCGTTCAACACCAATTACACAGGCATTGACTAACTATCTTACTTCTATATAAACAATGGTTGCATTGAAAATTCGTTGTATGTGTCACTAACGGCCAGACGACGCGGCGGGCCGCGAACGCTGCACGTCGCTAGGAAATCCCACCTTAAGAAGGCCAAAGCCTTTAGAATTCAGTGACCCTAATTGGACCCAAACGCGAGTGACATCTAGCGTGATTAGTTACGAACATGAATATTTGCCATCATTTCAATGCAGGTTTCTTCAAAAAACCCTGATTTTTGCTGTACCATTGTTTCAGTCAAGTTACGACATGACTTGGAGGCCAGATCACTGAAGTTACGACATGACTTGGATGCGAGATCACTGTTGCCATCTACATGTAACATCCATTTGAATCCAATATAAATCCCATAAGGTTGACTATCACTTCTATATAAACAACCTAACGCTTGCTAAAACGCAAATTGCACTTGGGCATTCCTAAATTCGATTTAGGTATTTCCTAACTTTAGGAATCAGTTAGTAAAATCGGCCATAAATGACATATTCATCAGTAAAGCCTAGTTCATGCAAACGTTAGGTGAGGTAACGTAAGAATAGAAGAAAGGTAAACTTTTGGAATCGTGTTGACACGTAACGTTTATGATGAAACGCAAGGTGAGGTATGAAACTTTCAGCATTGCGTTCTCTCTAGCCAATCAAAGGGCTTTCAAAAACGATGTATTTCGGCTGAAGATGACTGGTGTGGATCTTGATAATCAGATCATCTAGATTCGAAAATTGAAAAGTGTAAAATTCTGAATAATTATGGATGATACTCATTTCATAAGTTCAATCGAACTATTTCCTCATATTAATAATAACACATTGGATAAACAACTGTCAGTCCTGTCTATTCTACCTTACATTTTCGTGAACCGTGCATTTCCATTACCTTACCCTACGTTCTTGCTATTATACCTTCCCTTACGTTCACATGAACCAGTCTCAAGATTGATATGAGCTTATATCAACATGAAAATAATATGATGCTTGCGGTAGGTAATATAGTGAAAGTTTTATTCATTGGCACGAGGGATCAATCAATCGATGTATGCAAGGCAAGTCTATCATCCATTTCTCTAATGAGATATTTCACCTGCTTTTCGAGTGCAAATACGTTCGGTGCATTACTGATAGGGCTGGTTCGCTATAACTGTACGTCCTCTCAAGGCAGATATTTTTCTACAGATCAATGTATGGAAAAATGCATTTACCTGATAGACTCGGAGATGGTGACAGATTTCAGGTGACGATTTTCTCGTTTATACCTCTGAAACCAGTGAAAGATATGAAAATTCTGAAAAGAATGGTGAAAAATATTTGCGGTCGCCGCGTGGCTTTCATATAAAAAACCGATTTTCTTCAAAAATATATGTGTTTTGGAACGATTTTATCGCCACTGCCACATACACCAACTACGTGTTGGGATAAATAATAGCAGCGAAAAAGTAATAGGCGTAAAGGTTCCACGTAGCCAAAGGGCCAAAGGGCTTGAACTTGTGTTTTTTTCAGACGATTTTCTCGTTGCTGCCAATTGAAATAATGTCCCATTAAAAAAGTGGCATAAGGTTTGCGGATGTCGAAGTGAGGTTAAGTGTCGGAATTGAATTTTTTATATGAAGGCCACGCTGTTATGGAGACTCCCTGTTTCCGTTTCTATACGTGTTTTTGCCCCTTCATACCTCGGGCATTCAAAGTCAATGAGAGAAATAGGTAAAAATGGCCCTTGAGTTGAGTCGTGTATCAGAATGCTCTGACAAAAGTACCACTAATTCCTTCATTTGTTGCAAAAATAAAACCAACAATGTATATTACATATGTGTGAAGTGCATTCGAGTGTACCATAATAGCTGTTTATAGAAGAAATTAGTCAGCAACGTTTTTGAATGGTTATAAAATTATTTGCAAGGACTGCAAACATGAACAAACTGACCATGACACCAGCAACGATAGTGAGCTGGAAAAACTTATCGACGATCTGAAAAACGATGGTGAAGAAAAGAGAGTGCATTCATTAATGAAATCAAACACGGACATGATTCATTTGTGGAAGAATCTGTGAGAATGGGAAGGGACCTATAGAATATTATCGATAGAAATGAAGAAATTGTAATCACACTTCAGAATAAAATACAAATTCTAGAAGATAAAATCGGTGATAAGAAAGACCCTGTTTTTGCCAGCACACAAACTGGTGAAAACGATCTTGATGCAGCTGAGGATAGAAAGACTATAACTAACGATGTTCACTTACAGGTCAATGCATTGGAATTAAATATGTAGGCATTCAAATTTTCCTTATGAAACTGACGTCGAGAAAAATACTGAAGGTATCTCTAAGGAAGACGCTAGGAAGAAAAAGAGGAAATTGATGACAAGAAGACAAAGGGAAAATGCTAGATACTAAACTAGTATTCAGGAAGACAAAATAGAGTCTCTCAAAATATCGTGTGAGGATGAACTATCACTAAATATACTAATAAATCTATCATAGGCAATAAATATTTAATTTGCTACGGGCAGTTTTCCCTCTAATTTGAAGTTGTCTGATATGATTCCATTATTCAAAGGAGGAGACCAAACCAATCCGGCACAGTTTCGCCCAATTTCAATTCAATCCACAATGTCAAAAATAATTGAAAAATTAGTGAAAAAACAAATCTGCAGCTTTCTAAAGAAACATAATATTTTAGCATCATGTCAATTTGGTTTTCAGAATTCTTGAAAATCTTTCTTTGAAGCTTAACACTGAGGATGTGTCAGCAGCATTCTTTTGTGATTTTTCAAAAGCGTTTGACTGCGTCAATCATGAACTGCTTTTGGAAAAAATGAACAAGAATGCTTTCAGAGGAATCGCTTGGGATTGGTTCAATTCATATTTGTCGGGACGTCATCAAATTGTACGCAGCAATGGGAAATAATCAGAGACTGGAAGTATGTATGTGGTATGTGGTGAACCTCAGGGTTCTGTTTTGGGACCAATATTGTTTTTGCTTCACATAAATGATTTATCCACTATAAATATTCATGGAAATTTTACTATTTTTGCAGGCGACTCTACGCTTTCGAGGAGCGGTAAGGATGAAAACGTTTTGAAAAAATTATATTTCCCTTGACATAGATAAAGTGAAGCAATGGTGTGATGTCAACATTATTTGTTGTAAATATTGTAAGAACTCTCTTAGATTAAACCCCAATGACCTATTACCATTAGACTCCGTTATTGACATTTCGAGCTGCGGTCAAGACAGAGCCACATTGTAAGCACAATTTTTACTGCCGATTGTTTCGCGGTCATTACCTGCGTATACATTGTATATAAGCAGATAATTCAGCAGAAACTCAGCTTTGCCGACTTTTGTGTTGACTGGCAAATATTTTCCGCAAAACAAGCCGCGCAATAAAAATTGTGACCGCAGCTCAAAATGTAAATCACGGAGTCTAGTCCTAATATGTCATTATTAAACCCCACCACTGTTAACTTTTGAAAAGATTGAAATTCTGTTTTGATTTTTTTTTTTAGTTGAATGGTATTTCAGAATCTACTTATTGACAACAAAAAATGGTCCATTTTTTAAAATATAACCGGTCCGCCGTTTTGATATTTTCTTTGAAATGGCAGGGGGTCGAAACATACATCATTTGAATTGTATTCCGATTCTCCGAAAGTACGACAGAGCTTCAAACAAAAATCATTCATCCAGCACAAAATGGCGGTACATAATGTTGGAGCTCTGCCATATGAGGATCTTTTTGATAACTATTGATGAGCTCTAGTAAAATCATCAAATCTTTTTTGGTATCATTGAATGAAAGTTTTTTTTTCTCAAAATTGTGAGAGTACCATCTTTGAATGAAATTCAAGTGAAAAGGTGGGTGATTGTTTTATTGAATTTAAACAAAATTGAGAAAATCATCCAGAATCAAGAACTATGTTTATTCTACATAAATATCTTAGAAATTGGGGAAAAAATCAAATCAAATGCTCGAAATGTCTGCCTTTGACTTCCTTGCACGTAAAGAGATGATTCTGAAATTCGGTTTTCTTACAATTCTGGTGCAAGATTTCTGCATACGTCTTTTATGGGTTCCTCCAATTCATTTATCTTTTCTGGTGTGGTTCTGTAAATTTGAGATTCGAGATATCCATACAAAAAAACCCAAAGGGATCAAATCAGGCAAGCGAGCGACCATTCAATAGGACCTGTCCTACCGATACATTATTCCAGAAAATGTTCATTTAACAAGTAGGTTACTGGCCTAAAATAATAAGGAGGTGCTCTGTCTTCTATGTTATTTCCTGCCACCTGATCGGGATCGTCTTCAGAAAGTTCGTGAAAAAAAAATTATTTTATAGGGATTTAATTTATTTTTATTCGGTATTTTATGTGCATATCATTTTGGATGATATGCACATCCTGTTGTGGATTGTTGAGGGTTTTCTTAAAGATCCACCAAGATATCAATCTGCTTCTTTGGAGAGACAGATGGTCGACCAATTTTCTTTTTATTTTTCAGACTCCTAGTTCGTTAAAATTTCCCAATGAGTTCTCTCAAATATATTCTGTCAGTGTCAATTGTTTGGATACACCACATTGAATAATAGCACAGCTGCATGAGCATTCGCCTGAGACTGGTAGTAAACTTCAACATCAAAAAGTTTTTCCTCTACGGTACGCATCGCTCTTCTCAAAATTAAAAACTGGTGGAGTGAAAGATTAAGTTAACTTTTAAGAGATATGATGATGAAATTTCTTATTTATACTTTCATACAAGTACCATATCATAATGACTAATTGATTGACTAATTGATTGATTGTTTTAATTTGTTTTATTTCAACTGATTGCTCCGATTACCTTTGTTGATAATCAGCCCTATGCTGTATCACATCCATTATGTTTAGCGGTCAGACGATATCCCAACTCAATGGCAAATTGCTACTGACCGCTGGATATAACGGAAATGATACAGCATCGGGCTGATCAATATTATTCATTTTGCTTCATCATCTGTTTGTTGATAATAAATCAATTTCAGCAGCGGGATTCAGTGTCATATTGAATTCCACTTATCGACTCAATTCCATATGACTGGTACTCTGTATACACAAATTATCGCCTGAACTCGACCATCTCTGAAGCCAGAAAGCAAGACATCCAGACATGTCGTTTTCTGTGTTTAACCCTACTATTTTCTTTTTTGTTGTAAAATTTATTTGTTTCAATCTCATAAGTATAAACTCAACTACCACTTGATAATTATTGTGATCCATAAAAATTACTCAATCAATTGTCATGTCGTTGATATAACATTTCCTCTTGTAATTACCCAGTATTTAAGAAAATGATGTTTTGGAAGTAACCTAGTTGATATCTTGCTCCGAAAATCACACAGTATGTCAAAACGAGTGGCTTTATCGCAGTATTTACAGAGTCTTGCAGAAGTCTGGGAACGGTCTCATATTTCAAAAACGGCCCAGACAAAATTCGTTAAAATCTTTTAAGGGTGGTGTTTGCTGATGGTGATATTGGCAATGTAGCCAAATCAACGGTTTTTTAGATATTGAGGGTAGGTAACACATTTTTTTCAAACAGAACACTATATTCATTTCCATTGCAGTCAATTCAGCGCCACCTTATTACTTTCGTCCCCAAATATCAGATTTTAAATCAATGTGGTTTTTGTAATATCACAACATGGCTTTTTCGTCCAAAAGCCTGGTAACGTCCAATATTTTCGATACGGCTCAAGAAAAATTCCTGAAATTCCATACAAGATGGTTTTTGATGATGCCCGATTCAATGGTGATATTGGCAGTGTTGCCAAATTAACAGTTTCTCTAGATATTGGAAGTGATATAATTTTTTTCCATGAAACACCCTATTTATATTCATTGCAATTAATTTAGCGCCCCCTCATTACTAATGTCTCCAAATATCAATTGAATTAGTGTAGTTTTTGAAATATGAGATCATGGTTCAATGAAATGACTGAAAACTATCCAATATCTTCAAAAGGACTCGAAAAAATATCAACGCGAGAGCGAAGCTCGAGCGTTTAAATTTCTTAAGCAAATAAAATGTATCAAAAACACGCATGCAATACAACGTTTTATTCACAATCACATTCATTTAGAATCAGAATCGCGGAAATTTTTCATCACAAAATGATTTGACGTTTTGCTCTAACAGCGGCTGTCACCTCCTCAAAAATCATTGAAATAACATACAAAAATATCGGGAGTTGTTGAATGGTTGCTATGTATTTTCGATTGTTTATCGACTCTATTTGTAAAAATTTGTGAAGTTGGTGAAAATAAGTAAAATGTGATTGATATTCAAGATTGTATTTTTCATTATTCCACTAGTGAAATAAAGTAATTTCACTATTGGATAAAGTAGTACTTTATACGGTTCATAAGTGGATAAAACTTCAATTATAAGGTGATTGTGGATAAAAACTTTTTAATAATTGAATTCTTCTCCAGTAAAGTATTGAATCAAATGAAATAACAGAAACTGAAAACTATCTGACCAAGTGCTCAAAATGATTGCAATCATTTGCTAACCAATATCCCACGGTAATAAAATTCCCTCAAGTTATTAGTGAGAATTTGAGGTGTGATTAAAAGAGCTTCCTGGCATATTTTATGTTTTAAGATTTCCAAATTTGCTGGTTGTTCCACAAAAAGCCGATTTTTCAAATGTCCCCAAAAAAACGTGTGATGGTGTCACATCGGGAGAGCGGGCTGGCCATTCTATGCTTTTTCTTAGTCCAATCTATCTATTTGGCAATGTATGGTCCAAAAAAGTGTGCATCATTCTTGGATATTGAGGTTGTTCCTCATCTTATTGAAACCATATTTAACCATATTTCTTGTATATCACGACCGGGGTTCAAACCTTAGAATTACAATTTTTATGTACTAAGAGATATGGATTGTATATTGTATACCGACTTTGGCTATATCTATCAAAAATTGTCAAAATTGTACGGTCAAATTAAATCTAGTAAATAAAAAGTGAAATGAATATTATTAGGTCTTGTAGCTAGGACAGGATTCATGGGTGTGTTTAAAGCTTTAAATTTATCTTTTCATTAAATCTGTCAAAGCTGAACTCGCTAATGATTCTTTGAACTCTTGGTTCGATCTCTTCCACATCACTGCCCAGGTTTGGATGAAAGGGCCTGGAGTATAGCCAAAAGAAACCCTATATGTTTTAAAACCTCTCTCCATGACAACCTTTCAATTCCAGTCGTCGTGACACAAATCAAGTCATCTGCTTGCTTTGTGACACCTTATAAAGTCAAGGACTGTCTCGATACTCTCCCTTTCTATCTATACCCTTGTATCTATTTTTTATGAGAGAGATCAATATTTTTTCATGATTTTTCTTACATGTCAGTTCTCCTGAACACTAGTAACTGTTATTAAATTTAAAAAAATTGTAGAAAGCAATATTTTCATGAAATTCATTTTTCTTGTGCTCGTTTGAGACTGGAATCTTCTCTACCATTGCTTGAGAAGATTCTATATCTAAGCTTCATCACAAATTTATATTCTTTACCTCAGTTGCATCATAGAAACATTGTTCAAATCAGCAAACATCCATATAATAATTTGGGAGGTCATTTGACCCAGGATGAAACATATTCAGAACGATGTTGCAATATGAAAAAAATTATTTTAGGCACTATGCTGTCAATTCTTGGTGGTGCAAATGACTGTAATAATTATAATAATAATAATAATAATAATTTTTCATCTGAAGATGTGCCCTTCCAACAAAATATTCTTGTACAGTATTCCTTACGTTGGTAGATTATGAGATAATAATCTCCTAGAACCTACTGCCGTACAAAAATAATAGGACCGGAATCCAGGTTTTCTTTTTTTTCGGAAATTGAAATTTTTTTCTGGCTTCTGGTCCCATTATTTTTGTACGGCAGTAGGTTCTAGGAGATTATTATTTCATTATCTACCAACGTGAGGAATTCCGTACAAGAATATTTTGTCGGAAAAGCACACCTTTAGATGAAAAATTATTATTATTATTATTGCAGTCATTTGCACCACCAAGAATTGACGGCATAATGCCTAAACTTATTCATTCATATAGCAGCATCGGTCTGAATATGTTTCATCCTGGGTCAAATGACACCTCCAAATTGTTAAATGGGCTTGTAGTCTATTCATTTGTATGACACTCGCTCGTTATTGGAAAAGACAAGAGTGCCTTAAATAATACAAAATAAATATCATAACACTAATCATCATTATAGGTTTTGGATACCACTCCAGATGTATGTGAGTTGAACTTTGTTGACGTAATTTTTTTCAACAACCATAAAACGTTTCACGTTCTCAAACTTCATTGTCAACATCGGACGAGATGGAACTAGCAAATTCCGAATAGTTGCAGAACAAAACAAGAATTAAAGAGTTTTCCTAAGAACTCCATATAAGTTTTTCAAGATGGAAAAGCGACAGTAACAACAGTTGCTACACTTGGTAAATTGTTTATTGGAAAACTTGTTTACGATGGGTCTTGATATTTGAATCGCAGGCAAAGATCGTTGCTGGTGTATATTCATCAAATAACACCAAGAAAATGGAGCACGATTTTGATGGAATGAGGATATCATAAACAGTCTAAACTATGAACTGATAATAATGATGATGATAATTTCTAGTCAATTTCTGTGGATAGGTGGTTCTATTCTGGAAAAAATGAGACAGAGAACTTGGAGAATTATGAAAATGTTGAGTAAAACTATGAACATAAACTAAAGAGGTTCAAAAAAATTAAACCATTCATTTCAATCCACTTCTAATTTCTGTATACAAAATTCTGAAATGAAAAAACCCCGCGACATCCTTATGGAAAATGGGTCTTGGTGAAATTCGATGAATTTTTAATATGATGTAGTTCAAGTCAAGCTGATCAAAAGTGTCTATGGGCCCAACTCAATCCTATGGCCAGTTTTCGAGATACAGGGTGTCAAAGTTGGTAAGTGGCCACTTCTTCAAAGTAAATATCTCAAATGAAAATGTTTTACGCTACTAATATTGCATGTCCATAAAGCAATACTTTGAGCCAGTTTTTCAATAAAAAATATTGTTGGATACAGGGTGAGTCCAACATTGTTCATAGTGAAATTCTCAATCAACCCTATGAAGTGAAGATGTGACCTAACCAAGTAACACACTGATATGCTCATGGTTTGAATATGTTGAAATTGATGAATTCAACATTTTTCACATGGTGAGTCAAGAAGTGATAGGTTTTCTGCAGATATTTTGTATATTTTTATTTTATATTTTGAGCTTTAGGGATACTTGACTACGAACCATTTAGCATACTATGCTTGTCCAAAATTGATATAGAGTGTGAAAAGGAGTTCATTTCATTATTCACCCTGTAATTAAAAATTTCATTAGTGAAATTTTCCAATTTTTTGTCATTACTCTTAGTTTGAGCACACTATCATAATGTCAAACAGTATTGGCTTTGCTATGACCAGTTTTTGAGAAACACAGAGTAATATATTGAGAAGGCCTCTTTTTCTTATTATTTCTCCAATAGACCCAATCTGGGACACAGGACATTAAAATAAACAACCATCAATAAACAATTGATAGACAAGAACAACAGTAGGTAGGTACAGATACAAAACAAATCAGCAACTGTTGATTAAGCCACCAATAAAATATATTGATACCAATGAATGAATAGTTCATTTTAATTTTTTTTTTTTAATATTGAATATGTCTTTCATTGTACTAAGACGGAATAAAAATAATTGAACGCCAACGTGTCTCTTACTGTTACTCTGTATGATATTTCCATTTTATTAAATTTTTTCGACAACTTTTGTAATTGGTAAACGGTTTAATAAATGAAGTTCATTTCTAAATTTTAACCAACTGGACTGAATATCTTCTGGAAGAGATTAATACCATAAGAGATTTTGAAGCCATATTTACTGCAATAACATGTTTGCAATAATTGTACAAGTAGCTAATAAACCAAGAGGATTGAATATTCGCATAATACCTGAAAGAATGATCCGCTTGGTAAATCGTTTCTGTTCCTATTCCGAACTCATATTGTACTTCAACCCATCATAAAAACAAGACCAAATCAAACCAAGAGTTTTTGCACACTGGTAACGAAGTGGTCGTGTTGTTAGAGCGTTTAGCTTCCATCCAGGCGGTCCGGGTTTGGATTCCAGTTTAATTTAGACTGTAGGTCCCGGATCTGCCTTATTCACACAAGCTCTGCTTTTGAGGGGTTTTCCCTGAAAACCTGGGAGTCTCGTAAAAAACAAAACAAAAAAACAAAATATATTGAGAAGGCTTCTTTTTCATATGGTTTCCCCAATAGACCCAATCAATGGGATACTTGGGACACAGGGCATTGAAACAAACAACAATCAAGAAACAGTTGATGAACAAGAACAACAGTAGGCAGGAACAGATAAAAAACAAATTAGCAACTGTTGATTGAGCCGCCAATAAAATATAATAATATCAATTAATAAAGAGTTTTATTTCCTTTTTTTAATATTGAATACAATGTCTTTCATTGTACTACGACGAAATAACAATAAGTGAACGCCAACGTGTCTCTTACCGTTACTATGTATGACATTTTCATTGCATACCATTTCTTCGACTACTATTGTAATAACGGATATATAGACGGTCCCTTCTCTGTGCATCTCAGAAACTGTTTGAAGCAAAGCCAGTACTGTTTGACATTACTATAACGTACGAAAAATTGGTAAATTTCACGAACGAAATTTTTAATTACAGGGTGAATCACGAACTGAACGCCTGTCACACTGTATATCAGTTTTGGACAAGCATTATGCTGAAAGGTTCGTAGTCAAGTATCCCTAGAGCTCAAACCATGAAATAAAAATAAACAAAATGTCAGCACGAAAACTATCACTTCTTGACTGACCCTGTACTATATGTTGAATTTATCAATTTTGACATATTCAAACGATGAGCATATCAGTGTGTTACTTGGTTTGGTAACATCTTCACTTCATAGAGTTGATTGAGAATTTCATTTTGAAACTCACCCTTCATCTTACAACATTTTTTATCAAAAGCTAGTTTGAAAGTATTGCTTTATGGAAAAGCAATATCAGTCGCACAAAACATTTTTATTCAAGATGTTTTCCTGAAAGCAATATTACTTTCAAGAAATGGCCACTTACCAACTTTGACACCCTGTATTTCGAAAACTGGCCATAGGATTGAGTTGGGCCGATAGACCCTTTTGATCAGCTTGACATGAACCACATCATATCAAAAATTCATTGAATTTCTCCAGGACCCATTTTCCATAAGAATGGTTCGGGATTCTTTCGGATCATATAGACAGGGTGGGGCACCGAAAACGAAACAGATCGAATATTTTCAAAACGCATGTGTTGTGAGAAACATGCAAAAACACGTCGATTTTCAATCCAAGGGGGACATCTTCCTATCATAACCTCAACTGACATACATCTCCCCACACCCCTTGGGCACTATCACCCAAACAATTTGAATAGGGATCATTAAAAAAGTCATTTCATGAGAAATTAATCACGTTAATTTTTGCAACCTAACTTTTTATTTTGGTGCCCTCTTGCGGGAAAAACAACTGTTCCGTATTCCAAATTATGATACTTCATTTGCAAGCTATTTTGACATAAATTTGGTGACAATGCATTATTGAATTTTTCTAAGGTAAAAAACAATAAGGCTGCTCCAAAATGGCGGACATGATTTGTAATTATGGTCCGATTCGATTCAAAATTGATAAGTGGTGGTTTTCATAGTCGGAAATTCTGATTTTATTGTGAACGCAAAAAACAAGATGGCGGAGAAAATTTGTGATTATGGTCTGATTCAAATCAAAATTAGTATGTGGGGATTTTCAGGGTCTAAAATTATGATTTTTGTATCTGTTCAGAAAATTAAGATGGTAGACGAAATTTGTAATTGTGGTTCGATTCGATTCAAAATTGGCGTATGGGGGTTCTATAAGTTTCCAGTATGACTAAATTGAATGAATGGAATTGATAAAAAAAGCTTTTATACAAGTGCACAAAAAAGGAAAAATTATTTTATATTTTTTTGGATGTGCGAAGTAGATTATCCTTCGCGTAACAGAATAAAAAATTTTACATCGCAAAAATAACTTTTTGTACTCGCGGCATGCCTTCGAATCTGTTACGCACAAAATAACCTACGTCCCACATCAAAAAATTAATTTATTCTTTTTATCGTATTTTGATGAAAGCTTCTTTTATCAATTTCATTCAATTCTCTGAAGATCTGTTACTAAATCCCCCACAATCCAATTTTGAATCGAATCGGACAATGATTACAAATCTCATCCGCTATCCTGGAGCTGCCATTTTGTTGTTTTTTTATCCAACAAAAATTCCATAACGCATTTGATAGTCTCAAAACGCTGTCTGAAGTTTTTGAGCAATTTATGCAAAAATTTTTCCATTTTTTAGTTCATACAATGTTAATATTTGTTTTATTTTCGTGAATTGTTCACATTAGCTTTCAAATGAAATGTAATCAGTTGGAATACGAAACAGTTATTTTTCCCGCAAGAAGGCGCCAAAATGAAGAGTTAGGTAGCGAACACTCACATGTCTGAATTCCTGAATTGTATGAGTGACCAAGGAGTTAGGAGAGCAGTATGACACTTGAAAATATGATAGGAAGATGTCCCCCTCATATTTAAAATCAATGTGTCCATTTTTTTCACAACACGTGTTCTGAAGAATTCGTTTTCGGTGCCGGGTCGAATCGAAGCATAATTACAAATTTTGCCACAATCTTGTTTTTTGCAACGGCAAAAAAATCACAAGTTTCAACCCTGAAAATCCCCACTTACAAATTTTGATTCGAATCGTACCATAATTACAAATTTTATCCGCCATCTTGGAGCCACCTTCTTGTTTTCTTGCATTGGCAAACAAATCATGATTTTCGACACTGAAAAGCACCACATATCAATTTTGAATCGAATCGAATGTCCGCCATTTTGGAGACGCCATTTTGTTTTTTGCCTTGGAAAAATTTCATTATGCATTGTCACCGAATTCATGTCGAATTAGCTTACAAATGAAGTATCATAATTTGAAATACTGAACAGTTTTTTTTCCCACAAGAGGGCTCCAAAATAAAAAGTTACATACCGGAAATTGACATGGCTGAATTCCTCATGAAATTATCTTTTCAATGATGGGTCACATTTACTACTTTCCCTATCCAAATTGTTTGGGTGCTAGTGCCCAAGGGGTGGGAGAAGAGGTATGAAAGTTGAGGTTATGAAAGGAAGATGTTATTTGAAGATATTCGATCTGTTTCGTTTTTGGTGCCCCACCCTGTATTTAACAGCCATTGATATCGCGGCAACAAAACCGGTCCAATTTCTTCCTCACCCTACCAGGCCTAGAAGGCAAATGCTTATCAAGAGTGGGAGTGAAGATAATAAACTCGTTGAACATTGGCAACTCAGCGCCTGTTCATTGACTATTTGAGCGCCAATTAGTTGAAAATTTCTCAATCGTATAAGCGGTTTTTGCAAAAACTAACCAAAAATCACCGAGGTACAGTAACCAGAGATTTCTTCTGCTCAAAAAATTGGAAGTCTATGATATTTGGTATGAGCTTAGTTTAACACTAGAGGAAAAGGTTTCCAATAAGTTCCGGGCTCTACTTTGTGAATATCGAAAGAAAATCCGGTGTAAAGAATTTTTCGACGCTTTTCCGGCTGTAACTTGAAAAAACGTGAAAATTGAAAAAATATCAGAATATCAAAAAAAAATCAGTGAACATTTTGAAAAAAAAAGGTTTTCTCTGAAATTACCTTGGAACGTCATAACAACGCTCGTGTCAGAAACGCTCACGTTTATCTGAAATTCCTTTTGAACGTCATAACAACGCTTGTGTCAGAGATGCTCACGTTTTTAAATACAAGAGAATGTTGAAGTTGGAACTGGCATTACTCAGGCTCTGCTCAACGGATTCTGACAAATCAAACGGGGGATTGAATGGTAAGATTTGAACTTTCAGAATCCTGGGTATAAAATATGGAATACGTTCCACCATCTCCCAGAAACTTCTATGAATTTCCGCAAGTATTGGGTTTTCTAGTACAATTGTTTGAGAGACCTGTACAGAAAATTCACCCAGTATCTCATGCAGTTTTGAAGCTCATACTATGTAATTTGATTTCAGCTAACGGAACTCCGCCCTACTGATCTCGTTTTTGGGTAAACGCACTTTTTTGAGGTTACAATTTTTTTACATTTCGAGTATTTTTCACCCTGTGAATTAACAGTGGGAAATAATCAAATAATTGATTCACTTAAACATTCAGCTGAAAATTAATATTTTTACTTTTTCTCCTGGTTATTCTGAATACGTTCCCGGTGGAAAATGAAAGCTGAAGTCCCATTCTCTAAATCCCATAGTGACATATCTTCTCGTGCACTGGTGTTCAAAGGCAGGTGTTTCTTTTGTGTCCTTCCTTGGGGCGGCCTGGAACGCGTTCTGCGCATGCCCTTCCCGGTTGCAGTTGTATGTTCTCAAGACGCGTGTAAACAAACTAGCGTGAAAAGTCAGTTCCAAAGTGGGTTTTTAGGTTCTTCTCAACCAAGATTGAAGTACATATTTAAGTTTTGACAGTATTGTGAGCAGATTTGTAATAAAAGAACTTTCATAGTGGATTCCTTTTTGAACTCAAATTCATATCAACAAAATTATTGTGATCCAGGTTGTTGTGCACGGCAGCAAGTAATCTTTACTCCGCCAATGATTGAAGTAATATGCCTACTATTTGTGACGCTGGAGAGAACTAGGATAAAGATATTGAAGAAGAGCTAGACGATCTCGATGATATATATCCCAAAACATCCAGCGATGAAGATACATTTAAAATAATTCTATTGAGTTTCTCAATGTAAACCAAAATATTCTTTCGAAATCATAAAAATGTGAAGAAAACACATTTTCGGAATAATTTTTTATCTTTTATCAAAAGATCAAAAGTGAAGTTTTTCGGAAAAAGTTTTTTTTTTCCAATTCTTGTAGCTTCATTTTTGGTCTGCTGATATTTTTTCAATTTTTTTCCGGGTCACGGCCGGAAAAGCGTCGTAAAATTCTTTGAACCAAGCATAAGGCGCAAGATTTTGATAAAATGATGAGGATACCACAAACGGTCTAAACTATAGATTATTTTCGATTCTGGAAAAAATGAGACAGACAACTTTAAGAATTATGAAAATATTTAGTAAGGTAAAGGGACCAGTAGTTGACACTTTAAGGAACAAAAACACATTGATTTATTGAAACTTGAAAATAATTTGAAATACTTAGACACTTTCTATTGTGTATTGTGAACAAACTTTTAAGAGCAACAGGAAGTGTGTGAAATACATTTTTATTCATTTATTCATAAAATAAAACTAAAAATAAAAACCAATTTTTTGCTCCTGTAGTTGGCAGTGTAAAAGTTGAGTTTTTCCAGTAGTTGGCAGGCAAATGATCCTGTAGATGACATTATCCATCAACATCTAAGGAGCATTTGAACTCATATTTCAGCCGGTCACCAGCAATAGTCATAACAGGAAAATCCAACTTTTTAACAATCTGGTCACTTGTTATGACACTGACATCCTTTTCATTTAATTTAAACATAGTTTTTTTGTCATTGACACAAATAAGTGCAACAACTTCCAGTTCACTCGCTGGTAGCAATTCTTGTATAACGCATACAAATTTCAATACCCGCTTTTTACCTGGAAACTGGACCAACACATAATCATTTTCTTTGTAGTCTGCATTACAATTTTCTTTGCATTCTTGTTGAGGTACAGCACTTGGGTCTTCATTTTCAAAGTCTGAATTATGCGAGGAGTCACTATCTCCTGAAGGCTCCCATTCTTCTTCCCCTTCTGATGAAGATTCACTCCATTTTCGTTTTTTAGATGTACTCTTTTTTGACTTAATTCCGTATTTCATTTTCAGTACCTTTTCTTCTTTTTTTCTTTTGTTCATTTCTCCCTTCAATTTTCTTTCTTCTGCTCTAATCCTATTTTGTTCTTCTTTCTGTTTTTTTTTCCAATTCTTTTTTTTTGTGATATTCCTGCCATTCTTTTGATGTTGCAACAGGTGAAAACACCACTTTTTTAGGCTTTTTGATGGTTGGTTTGGGTTCTGGCCAAAATAAAATTTTCTTAAACGGTGAAGGAATATATTGATTTGGTAGGAGCACTGGTGTCTTTATGGGAGAAGCCTCAGGTGTGCGTGTTTTTTCTTTATTTTCAACATATGTTACAATATAATTAATAACTTCTTTTATAATTTCATTATTCTCTTCCTCGTTTTCACAAGTTGTATTTTCTGTAACTGTTACAGAGTTACGCTCCAAGCAGGTTTTTAAATTGACATATTCAGTAAAAATGTTCTTATAAAAATCAAATAGGGACAAATCTTTAAGCTCTCCATCCCAGACATTCTTGTCTCTAAACTGCGAGAGTTTGTCTTTTGGTATATATTTTTCTATAAAACCAAGACCTGACTGTACTGTTGCAAATTGCTTCTTTTTATCTTTCAGCACGTCGAGCCCATCCTCCTTTTTACTACCTACAGCTGTTGAATCCCATGGTACTATCCCACACTTTCTAAACCCATTTTGAAGTAACTCCGGTTTTAGTTTTTCGCTTATAAGTTCTTGCAATAACGTGCAAAAGTGATGCTTTTTCAAAATTGGAGAATCGTAATTATGAATTGCTTTCCACCCCTCTTTTAAAGCTCTAAAGACGGCAACATCAAGTGGTTGCAAAAGGTGCGTAGCATTGGGGTGTAGAGCAATTAAGATAATTTTTTCTTTTTCACAGAGTTTGCTTGAGTGCAGCGTAAGATGTGAGCTGTGGCCATCTATAAAAAGAATTACTGGCAGATGAATTTGATTACGATGTAACCACGGAACGAAAACATTCGCTAGAAATCCATAAAATGTTTCTCCACACATCCATCCTGATTCCGATTTACCGATTCCCCAATTTGTTGTCCAGTTAGATGAAATGTTGCTTGGAATGCGTTCGTATCGAAATACGATCATAGGATCTACTACTTGTCCATCAGCATTTCCTGTTATCAGTACAGTTAAGCATTCCTTTTCGTCGCTATTTACGTGTTGATAAACAGTTTTATCGCCTCTTCGTGCCAGCACTTTACTGCCTTTCGGGTTCAGGAAGAAAGAGGTTTCATCCGAGTTATAAACCCTTTTTGGGTCACTGTTTTAAACCACGCATCTAATGATTCTTTGTCTACCGCAGCACGGCTAGCAGTAAGGTTTTGAGGAGTACGAAGTGAAATTTCAGGATTTCTCCTCAAGAAACTTTTGTACCACTTCCTGCCAGGTTTATTGTTAGTAAAATTATTATCTCGGTTGAGTTTTTTAACTAAGATTTCAACACTTTCAATCAGTTGTTCTTTTCCAATAGGAAATCCTGCCTCGGCCATACGAAGCACCCATAGCACAAGGCTTTTCTCCTCTTCTGTGGTTAAAATTGGACCTGGACCCATCTGTCTTTTGAGTGGAGATTTTCCGCTGATTTTTGTTTGAAGGGTGGACCTAGGTACTCCATGCAATTTTGCTGCTGTAGCGGTAGGTAGTCCCTTTGAAACTGCTTCCAAAGCAGCTGCCAGCTGCTCTTCGGAATAGCTCAGCATGTGTCCTTTTACTGGTGGCATATTCACTCCTGAAACACCAGTAGTTGTCACATTCATGTTCCAACTGGTGGCATATTCACTCCTGAAACACCAGTAGTTGTCACATTCATGTTCCAGTAATTGGCAGGGTGCCATCTACTGGTCAATGTGTATTAAACAACTTAGTATTTTGTTTGCCATATTTACAGCTAACTAATAAGTAATAAAATATGCTTTAATTACAAACGTACATATCTTCTCCAGTAGATGGCACCTGTGCCAACTACTGGAGCCTGATATAAATTTTGATCCAGTAGATAGCACCAACGTTTTTTTGTTAAGTATACTAGGTTAAGGAACAAAATATATTAAAAGTTGTGGTAAAATGTTTGACCACAACGCCAAATTCATCATATTATTATAAAAATATTCAGTAAGGAATAAAATTTCAGCATAACTACTCACCTCCTTACGAAATTCCACAAAAAATACAATAAAAACATTCACGTGGCAAAGCTGACAACATATAAATCCACCATCTTGAAAAGAATAACCACATGATTTCATCACTCAACCATGAAAAAATAGATGGCGTGAGGTACCCTAAATGCTCATTTTAATAAATATGGACGAAACTGTAAGCTTATAATTTGACTTTGTAAGTTTAAGTGCCATACACCGGTACAGTGCCAATTACTGGTTCCATTACCTTACAACTATGAATATAAACTAAAAAAGGTTCGGAAAATTCAATCTATTCATTTCAAACCACTTTTGATTTCTACATAGAAAAATCCAAAATTTTGGATCATAGATTTAACAGCTATTGATATCGCGTCAACCCCAACAGTCCAATTTCTTCCTCACCCTACCAGGCCTAGAGGGCAAATACTCATCAAGAGTGGGAGTGAAGGTAATGAATTCGTTGGCTATTAGAATTTCTCAATCGTATAATTTCTCAGTGCGTTTACATGAACGCACAGAGCTTGCCAGCACATTTTGATGAAATTCATTCGTTTATTGTCAGTAAAAATTCCTTTTTGATTTGCTCGTCGGAAACACACCTAATAGAAAGTATTGATGATGGTGAAATGCACATTTTGGGTTACAAATTATATAGGACAAACAGCGAAAATAGACATACTGGTGGTGTAGTAATATATGTGAAGAACAGCATGAAAGTAATAGATATTAAAAAAGTAATCATTGAAAAAATGTGCTGGTTGCTTGCTGTGAAGATCATCCATGAAAAAGATACATTTCTTGTTTTTTCATTATACATATAGATCTTTCAATAGTAGCTGTATGAACTTTTTAAACTGTCTTGAGGACTGGGTAGATGACAATGCATGTGATAAAAGGATAAATGTGATAATTGCCGGAGTTTTTAATACAGACTGGTTATCAAGAAATACCTATAGTAATAGATTGAAAAGCATTATTAGTGACGCTGGATTAGAAAATATTGTAAAGGATTGCACACATATCAGTAGGGATGGTGGTACGCTAATAGATTTAGTTCTTACAAACGGAGGTGAACTCAAAGCTGAAGTCCTTAATACACATCAAATAACTGATCACAACATTATCGTAGTAAAGTTAATAGGGCTTTCTAGAGAATCAACGGCAGTACAAATTCAAAGCAGGGAAAAAAAATTAGCTATGACCTAATAAACCAAAGACTTAGTGAAATAAATTGGGACTTGAGAATACATGACATTGTTGAGAAATTTCAAAAGTTCTTTTCAGTAATGATCAATATGCTCAATGAAATTGCCCCCAAAAAAAAAATTATAATATATCCTAAATACAGGGAATGGTGGACAGAGCGTGTGAAAGAGACAAGAAATCGAGATAACAATTATTAAAAGTTCGTAACACACAGAAATCAAGAAAACTGGGAAACTTATAAACAAAATAGGAATATAGCGCTGAAAATCATGAGAGAGAAAACGCGTAATTATTTTAAAAATAAAATATCAGAAAATAAAGGCAATGCTGTAGAAATGTGGAAAATCTTGAAATTATGTGTACCTATGAAAATAATTGATAATACCTTGAGAGAAATTGAAATTGACGATGATGTAATAATAAAAGACATATAAGCAATGCCCATTGCTTTGAATAAGTACTATGTAGAAAGTATGTAACAAATCAGTAATAAAATAGACAATGCGGGCCCTGATTTTCTAATTCTGCGTAGATACAGAGAACATGTTCTTGACAGCTTCATGTTAATTGACTATAAAAAATTAGAGACAATTATTCTCTCTCTGCCAAATAAAGGTAGCCCAGATAATGTGGACACCCTTTTTCTCAAGAACTTTTTTTGTAATATTGCCCAACCTCTGTTATATCTAATCAATTCATCCTTTGAAACCTGTAGAGTTCCCAATAATATTAAAGTATCCACAATTGTGCCAATCCCTAAAGTAAAAAACTCTACCAAAGCTAGTGACCTGAGACCAATTAATTCGTTACCCATTATAGAAAAAGTCTTAGAGATGGCTGCATATGAGCAAATTGTGGACTTCATAGAGCAGAACAGAGTGGTAAATAGTGTGCAGTCAGGTTTTCGGAGTGGTCACAGTTGTGAGACAGCCATACAATGTGTTCTGGATGATTTTAGAAGAAACTGGGAAGATAATCTTATGACAGGTGTAATCTTTCTAGACCTTCAAAGAACTGTGGATAGGAATAGACTGGTAATGAAATTAGAAAGCATTGGTATTATTGGAAATGCATTAGCATGGCTTGTAGATTACCTAGAGAACAGAACAGAAAAGGAAAACTTAAATTGAATAATATTTTATCTGATGAAATATTGAATGAACAGGGAGTCCCCCAGGGTAATGTACTTGGCCCGTAACTATTTCTTATATATATTGACGATGGTGTGGAAAATGTTATTTGCAGATGACGCTCAGATTCACTTCTCTGATTCAGATATCTTGGCAGTGGTAGAGACCGTGAATGAAACTTTGAGAAATGTTTACAAATGGTGTTGCGCAGACAAACTTAAGATAAATACAAGCAAAACTAAATTCATGATGATAGGTAATAACAAAGAATATAATAAGTTTCGAGAATATGATTGTAAAATGAAAATAAATGATATTTCAATTGAAGTAGTGGATACTTTTAAATATTTAGGAATCATTATTGATCGAGAATTAAAATTCAAAAATCATGCGAATTATATATTTAAAACAATTTCATTCAAATTTAATTATTTAAACAGATGCTCCAGTTTTCTCTGGAAATGGTCAAAAACTATTATATACAACACACTGATACTTCCTCACTTCAACTACTGCTCCACCATTCTATATTTGATACAACAAAATGAAATAGGTCGCTTACAAAAACTACAGAATCGAGCAAGGAGAACAAAATTATCTTGTTCTAAACGAACACCTGTTAATGAAATGTTAAGTTTATTGAAGTGGCTACCAGTAGATAAAATGTTATTCTATCAAAGAACATAAGAACAGGTGATGCCCCAACTTATCTGAGGGAAAAAATATCTTTTGTTTCTGAACACCATGATTATAACACCTGATCGAGACATAATATATTCATTGAGCCTGTTAAAACAATGAAATCACAAAATTCAGTTTTTTTCAAAGGATTGAGTAATTTTAATGGCCTCCCGGATAACCTGAAAAACGCACGGTCGCTACCTATATTTAAAGTAAAATTAAAGAACATCAAGCTGAATGAGTGCAAGCCTTGACTTTGATACTTATTTATCGTTCTTTTATTTTATTTGTTGACTGATATGTTTCTTGCTGTCTGCTTGTTATCGATGTACCTATTCTGAATCTATTTTTATTGTATTTTTATCTAATTAGGTAACTTATATTTTATTTTATTTAATTATACATGTACATTAGTCTCAGACTAAATAAAGGATCAATATATAATCGGTTCCTGCGAAAACTAACCAAAAATCACTGAGAATCACGAATTCAACATATGCATTAATCTAATAATGAAAATGGATTAACTAATCAAGACCTCTGCCTGAACCTATACAAGAGGTAAAATCGTCAGCCAGTCTTCAACAGAAAACAACTACTGTCCCTTACGACTATTGAATTGTATCTGTTAGATTTTTGGTAAAATATTCTACAAAAACTACTTTGCAATGTTCTCTCAATCTCAACGCCAAAACATGTCTCAACCCACATAGGGACCACCTACGGGGACCGGTTTCATGCTATTGTCAATAATCAGCGCAAAACAGCTCAAATTCAAAGAGCACTCCAACTATGGTGTTTGTTGACTTCGTCTGAAGACAAATAATTCCAAAAGAAAATATTCCATGACACCACTTGGTAGAAGCCCATTGAACTAATAATAAAAATGGATTAGGTATACCCGACCTCTGCCTCAACCTATAGAATAAGTAAAATTGTTAGCAAGTCTTCAACAGAAATCAACTACTGCCCCCTATTACTATTCAATTATATCTTGTAATGATTTTTAAGGTTGATGAGAAAATAAATTTCAGAACTTTCCATATAAATGAAGTCAAAATAAACACCAGACATCATAAAAAACTTTACAGCAGATAGAAAAAATTATTGACATAATCTCAGTTATCATTTATAGTCGAACTAATGAAAAATAAAAAAAAATAATTGATACAATAAATTTTAAAGCATTAGAAATCAGAATTTACAGTATCTACTGTAAATAAAAGCCAAAACACCCTGTTTATCATAAAATTAATTTGGTCTCTATTTAAACAAATGAATAATGACAACAGAAAGGATAGACAGGTTTTGGCGAGAGTTGTTTTGTTGAGAGGAAGATGCCACTTTTTCCCCATGAAGAAAGTTAAAGTTTAAAATTACACAAAAAGTTTGGTAAAATTTGAAAATTCTTGAAATCAGGAGTGAACGTAAGAATCCCATATCATAACCTAATAATGGAATAATAAATATTACCTGTAAGTGCTGTGCTGTGAGAATTGAAGAAAACTTTCTGAAGCCGATAGCGTCCCGTCCATAAAAAAAACACAGGTATTTAAGAACCTTATTAATAACTTCAAAGGTGAAAATTCCATCAAGCCTCATAGAAGATACCATCTCACTGTTTTTCCAATGGTTTCCAGTAATTCGAACTTTCTAATCTTGGCCCAAATAATAAACTTTTGCGCAACCTTTCGTGCACTCAACAAATTAAGTGACATTAGTATAATTGATTGAAAAAGACTCTTTGTTAACTTGTAAACTAGAATATTAGAAATTAGAAACATTGTTTGATAATTAATTTCACTTTTGACAACTCTAAATAATTTGTGCATGCCCTCTTTATTGCGGGTTTCGCAATAAAAATTCACAAACAGAATTCTGTGATTCAAAATTATATGACCCTTGCGCCATCTGTGATTGACGTACGCAAGGTACACAAGGTTAGGAAATATTAGATCATAGCCATTGTCTAAAGAAGAATAGTCAAACAATCCCTGTGCAAATTGCATTGGATGGCCGTCACCTGAGACATCTGTACTATTTTACTGGAAACATTGAAAATGTACCCAGTAATGTGGCGCCGTTATCGGATGGCACGCAAATCTATACTTCTGTCTCTTTTTAAAATAGAACGCCAGTTTTCATTCGCTTCATTTAGAAATGTGCAGAATATTGTCATTGGTGAGATGTTTAGCAGAATAAAAGACGAATCAAAGTTTGCATTCGGATGTTTCGAATATCAGATGATGATCAGTGGTAAAATTTTATATTGCTGTAATTAAGCCTAATATAATGAAACACGTAATGTAGCAATATTCTTACAGAAAAATGATCCCTAAGTATAGGTACAAAAAATGTTCTATTACGATATTATATCGCAGTTGATATGTTTTGAAAACACATAAAGAATATTCATTAGTGCTTGAAGGCACCTAATAAGTAGGTAAATAATAATATATCAGTATTATTTGTACAATCTTTTGTTTATTTTCACTCACACGTAACAGGTATAGTATCTACTGTCTAGGTATAACGGGGTCAAAACTACAGTGAAAATTTTGAGCCAATTCCACTGATCCAATCATCTTTAAATTTGGCAGGTGTCCATTGAATTCATTCGGGTTCGTTACGACATTCACAAGAGAAAAAAACAAGATAGCGAACAGTTTTTGTGATTTATTGTCCAACTATTCATAATGCGAATCTCGAGCAGATTTTGTTTTTTTTCAAAATTCGAAATGGCGAATGCGATTTTTGATTAGATTCTTTCAAAATTGGTACTTATACAAGGGCTTGTTGTGTTGGAGACACGAACATTCAAGATGGAGGACAAATTTTGTGATTCATGTCCGAATCCGTCCATGATAGATCTAGAATTATTTGGTTAGGACAGTTCAAGGACAATTCAAGGAAAATTCAAGTGTTGGTGGACAGGTGTTCTTTAATTGATGGTTCGATGTTATCAACAATGTATATGGACATATAAGGAGAGTTTCAAAGGAGGTTGTCACCAGAAATCATTCATCTCCTACAAGGGCCTACAATACATTTTTTGTTGTACAATATAGTTATTTGTGTATTTAGAGCGCGAGAAGCGCGGTAATCTTTGGAGAACGGCAATGGCACTTTGTTCTCGAAATAAACCTATTTTTTTTTCTTCAAACGCAGCTTTTAAACATAGAAACGATTGACAATTCATTCAACATAGGCACCTAACATTACCCATGAGAAAATAAACACTCAATATAGTAATCCCAAATGAATAAGCTATCCAAATATCCAATAATTCACATCTCTAACAAAACAAGATAACTTGCTTGAAAAAAAAAAGTATGTCGAGATCGAATCACAGGCCTTCAGGTTGATAGCAGCTACGCTCTCAACACCACCACAGTTCCTAAGAGTGTTATGAATTTATTGTCTATACTAAACATCATGCAAGAATAGGTTCGTTTTCAACGAAAGAGATCGAGAGATCGACCGTTTCTTCAATACTTTCGCACTAGAGCGAAAAAGCTGTCACAAAACATTTCTGAAAAAACATCAGCTTTGCGTTGAGATCTAAAAGCGTCAAAGGCTACCTACTTTGGTAAGCGGTTGTAGAAAAAAATATAGTTTACTGACCATATGCACGATCATCGGGGAGATGGAAATATTTATGGTTTTACGCAGTGTCCACGTACAGTGCCTAAAGTGATACTTTTCAGGACACGTAAGTGAAAAAATCGAATATGCGTAAAGTTATGTTTTACGTATCGTTCATAAAAGCCAGTATTTTGCGTCAGATTTTACTCGAAAGTCATCAAATGAAAACTTCATAGAATATAATATACTCAACAATTGCTACAATTTGCCAATATAATAAGAGGCGTAGAAATAAAATTGTAGATACATTTTCATAAAGAGCTTTTTGTACTCACGTGTTTCCACGCTCATAAAAAAAGTCATAATTTACGAATTTTTCATATATAAATAACTATTTCAATTTCTTTATATGAGTTTTCTGTGCGTATTGGTCATGAAGTCATAAAGTTTCATTTTTGATAATGATATCCACTTACCTATAGAGGTTATTTCGAACGATCGACTGAAACTTCAAATTCAGTCGCAGATAATGCCATATATCAGTACCTAATTTCGAAAAAAAAATCTTATTAGGTTTTACAACTTTGACTTCATGGTAAATAAATAAACTTGAAAAAAAACATTTTAGAGAAAAGTTTCTATTTAAAAAGAAGAAAATAAATTTTAAAGAATAAAACCATCATTTTGTTACATTATAAAATTTTAAATGATATAAAAGCTTGTCGCGAGAAGTATATATGTAATTCTTATAGTATATAAAATTCAAAAATCACCTCAAGATTCATTCACACAAGCTTTTATATCATTTAAAATTTTATAATGTAACAAAATTATGGGTTTTTCGCTATAGTGCATTTAAATAAAAGCTTTTATCTGAAAAGGGTTTTTAAGTTTATTTATTTCTTATTTTAGTTTCCTGTGAATATGTTTCTTAGTCTGTTCATTTCAATCAATGCGCCATTGTTGCACGGTCGCTTGCCTGATGTTAATTTACCGTTGGAAAATGTTCCTAATTTCTACGTGTTCTCTAAATAGCTTTAGAGGGGGGCAGAGGGGTGAATTTTTTTGAAACCGTTTTGTTCAATGGCCAGATAATTTTCACTATTTTTACGGATTTTTTTGATTTCTATTCCGCGAGTTTTCCTATTTTTTTGTGACGGGAAAGGAGGGCGAACCCCCCGATCTATTTTTGTTTTCATCATTATTTTCCATGTCCGAAACTGTTGAAACATTTTCCGAATTCCTTTGCGTTCTCTACCTAGCTTTTGAGGGGGGAAAGGGGAGGCAAAATTATTTAAAACATAATTACCGACGGTCAGATATTTTTCACTATTTTTACAGATTTTTCCGATTATAATTTCGCGTTTTTTCCATTTTTTTTTCGAGAAAAGAGGGAGGCTGTAATTTTTGACGTCCAAATCCGTCAAAAAAACGTCCGAAAACATTCGCGTTCTCTATCTAGCTTTCGGAGGACGGGGGGAGACAATTCCTTTTTATAAACCATAACATTCGACTGTCAGATATTTTTCACGATTTTTAGAGATTTTTCCGATTTTAATTTCACGAGTTAGTTTTCCAACTTTTCGAGAGAAGGGGGGGGCATCCCCCCTCCCTACTTATTTTTTTTTTCGAAGTTATTTCTGACGTCCAAATCCGTCAATAAAACTTCCGAAACCCTACGCGTTCTCTATCTAACTTTCGGAGGGCAGGGGGGACAATTTCTTCGACTTTAATGTTTTGTCATCGGAACTGAACCAACACGAAAAATTTCAATTCCATAGAATAAGAGGAAGTGGTTTTAATTCAGCTTGCAAGATTTGTACCCATCTAACACACAGCGAGCAAGTTAAATAAAAGCACTCAATAAAAACAGAAAATAATAGGGTAACTGTCGGAAATGGCATTATCACCTTTATAACATGAAACCAATCATCAAGAACGTTGTTGTCATCTTGGACATCTTCCCCCAAACATTAGTCAAGAGAATTCACCCTGAAAATATCTACTATTGAATTCGAAAACTGACTGAGACCTAACAAGACAAAAACAATGAAATGCCAAACACCACGAAAGTTCGCTACTTTGCTCTCTCGTTTACATGCAAATTGCAAGTGGCAGGTGGAACGGACACTGAGCCAATCAAAAACTCGAAATAATGTCCATTCATTATTTACTTTACGCGATTACTACGACACTTTCCATCTCATTCGTTTGTCTCCTTTTTGGGGGCAATCGTGCTGGCGCCATCTACTAATAAACCCCATCGTCATCCAATAATAATCCCATAAGGTTGACTGACTATACTTCTTTAGACAATGTCATAGCATTGTTTATATAGAATATAGTTAGTCAACCTTATGGCATTGTCTAAAGAAGTATTAGGCAATGCTTATGGGATTATAATTGGATCAAAATGGATGCGACATGTAGATGGCGATAGTGAGCTCGCATCCAAGTCATGTCGTAACTTCAGTGATCTGGCCTCTAAGTCATGTCGTAACTTGATTAAAACAATGGAAAAGCATTAAAATCAGGGTTTTTTGAAGAAACCTGCATTAAAATGACGTCAAATATTCATGTTTGTAACTAATCGCGCTAGATGACACTCGCGTTTGTGTCTAATACCTTTTCCACAGACATTGACTAACTATGTTCTATTTTAAACAATGATCATAGTTATTAAATATTGTTAATTGTATTGATTTTCAAAATTTTAATTGTTATTAAACACCAATCATAGGAAGGTCTGGGATTTTTATTTTCTAACCAAACAAATAATTAAACAACAACTGGGCCTAACCTATGGGAACTCGCCCCAGAGAGAGAAAGAGTCTAGCCAAAATTTTCAGTAAAAATACAAATTACAAAATCTGGCTAAAACATTAGATAATCATATACTTTTTATCACATTCATAACAATCTCTTAGATTTTTGGCAAAGTATTCTACAAGAACTACTTTGCAATGTTCTCCTAATCTCAAAGCCAAAACATGTCTCAACGCACATACGGGAACACCCACGGACCGGTTTCAAGGTATTGCCAATCATCAGCGCAGGACAGCTCACCCAACGCAATCGAAAAACATATTGACCCCAAGATTCAAAGAACAATCCGACTATGGAGTCGACTTCGTCTGAAGCTACATAATAAAAAAAATCTGACACAACTTGGCAGAAGCCCATTAAACCAATAATACAAATGGATTAGGCAATCCAGACCTCTGTCTCAACCTGTACAATAGATAAAATTGTCAGCAGGTCTCCAGCTGAAAACAACTACTGCTCCCTACGACGATTGAATTATATCTGTTAGATTCTTGACAAAGTATTCTACAACGCCAAAACATATCTCAAATCGCATGGGGAAACACCTACGGACCGGTTTCATGGTATTGCCAATCATCAACGCAGGGTAACTCATCCAACGCAATCAAAGAACATCTTGACCCCAAGATTCGAAGAGCACTCAGACTATATGGTGTCGACTTCGCCTAAAGATAAATAATTTCAAAACAAAATATTCTATGACACTACTTGGCAGAAGCCCATTATACCCAGATAACACATGGACATCCAATGGATATTAACTGGACATCCGTTATAGATATGCTACTGACGTCTAGGAAATATCCACAGGATATACAAGAATCTAATAGATACAGTTCAACAGTCGTAGGGGGCAGTAGTTGTTTTCTGTTAGAGACTTGCTGACGATTCTATCTATTGTACAATAACAATATTTATAATAATACTAACTATTTATAAAATTGAAAACTAATTTGACAATTGCTCTTATTTGAAATTTCTTTTCCATCGATGAGACATTTACCATCTCTAGCACCAGTATTTGAACTTATTGTCGGTGTTGCCTCATTGTAATGGAATGGTTGTCTCGTTACCCTCATTCTCTTTGAAACTGAATTTCCAATATACGACTCCGCCACCGCAGATGAGTTCTAACCTCCCAAGTTCTTTTACCCATAGTAGATCGCCACCATTTTCTACAAGCATAGCAACCGAGGATCTGCGAAACGAGTGCCCTGTGTAGAGCTGAGGATTTTACAATTTTGAGAATGCTGCAATTTTTTTGAAATAGCTCCAATAGTATGAATGCCCACAACTTGTTTTACACATTCACCATTCCTATAACCAATGAAGAATCGCCGATTTTCCAAATTTGAAGGCCGCATATCTATGTATTTTTGGTAAACCATAGGCATCAAAAGGAAGTCCTTCTTTGGGAATGACAATTAATATCCTGTTCTTTTTGTTTTTAGTATACCTCAATGTAACCAAAACTCCGGTACTGGTGCTTTCAAAATCATCAACAGTCAGCTTAACAAGTTCGTCACGTCTACAGGAGCCAAAAATACCACACATTGATACAACCTTTTCAAGCAATCATGTATGATCATCTGCCTCCAACAAAAACGAAGTTACTTCTTCTCCAGACAAATTTTTTTCTTTCTTTGGTGTGTATCCATCAGACTTTCGTCTCAAGAACACAAATAATATTCCAAATCTGAAAATACCATTTCTGTAGGTAAAACTCTAATTTGGTGTACGATTTAATAGTATATTACGTAACAAAAGTTTTGTAAGTAACCCATTACGAACGAAATGAAAAAGTTCATGCACGAGCCGCGCAGCGGCTAGTGCACATACATTTTATAAGTGCGTAATGGACTTACAACTCGTGTAACGTACTATACTTTTTCTACGCCCATTTATTTTCTTTCATTAAATAAAAAACATCGCAATCATTTGAACTTTATTATAATAGTTGTTAGTAACAATTGAACAATTATTGTGAATCGATTGTGCCATATTATTTAATGGTGATGACCGGTTATTTATAATTGTAGTACTGCTCGGTATATCACAAGACAATGATTGATAATTGGTAATTGCCTCCGATATTCGTAATGCGTTGTCATTTTTATTTTTAAGAGATTGATTCACATAGCCTTCCGCTACTGTAGAAGATTGCCTACTTAAGAAAACGTGTCCTATTTTTAAAGAAATTGCATAACGTGCTGTCTACATTTAGGGGCATCACTCTTTCAATCCTAAATATATCTCGCTAATGCTGCGAGTTTTTATGTTTTTTAATTGACTAAATTTGTGTAAATAGACTAAATAAAGTGTTACCTAAATAAAAATTTGATTGTGATCTGATGAAAACAAGAAGTTTAAGTTTTCTTTTCAAAACGCACGTGTATGTTATGAGATCTCATTACGTGCATGTTATTGTTATATGTCATTTACAAGGAATGTTGACAGTACGATTTTTGACGTTTACAAACATGGGCATAGAAAAAATAACTAACCTTGAAATGTCAGTGTTATCATGAACTCTCTAAGCAAGTTTCAATATTGAAATCTTGGTCCACAGCGACTTAGGATAATAAACCTCTAATTTACATTTCGTATACGCTAATAATACATCTTCATTAACTACCTTTACATTCATGCTCTTACGCCACTCTTCAAAATTTTCATATTTTTTTTTATATCGCTCTTTACTTATTTTCGGCAGTAAATCATCACACGCTGCACATGATTCTCCCAATATTTATAAAGAAATTTGATTTTGTTCCTCAATTTCTTCAATTTCACCCATGGTCGTTGTTAAAGCGAACTCGCGAACACAAAATACTGACGTTGTTCATAATAATTTTGAGCTGTTCAATGACAACACGATGTTGGGATTTTTCTGTAGAATTACGAGGTGCGTGGTTGGTTCTTTCCTTGGAATCAAAATCTATTCTTTCAGCGGGATTACATAAAGTATTAAACGACACACGGCCGATACGCAAATAACGGATTTGGTTATTATAGTCCTCGGCTGCGCCTCGGATTACAATATCCAATCTCATCAGTCATTTGCTACATATTGGCCTTGTATCGTTAATAACTATAACATTATTTTATCCAATGCTTGATATTACAATCGCTAAAGTAACAAATATTCAAAACATATAGCAGGTACTTACTATTTTTTCATCCAAAAAACTAACTCATAACAGGAAATATTCAGGTAACATCTCAACCCACATCTGCACAGCTCTTCGCACTAAAAACCTGTTGAATGTTCACCACTCACAAGAGCAAACAAAACACGAATAACTCTGGCACTCCGGAATCCCGCGCGCTACCTAATTCTGAGAAATTCCACGCCGAACTGTTATCAAAAACGTCGGATCGGGGTTATGGAGAAACGTCCCGACAAACCACGCGCACTCCAGGATTTGAATTGAAGTTGTAGGACGGTGAGTGACGGCAGGTCCTTGCTACGAAACCATTTAAAGTTTGTTGTGTGACATTGTGTAGGTTTGTTGTATATGAAAAATTTTGATGTTATTTTTCAACTGGTATACATCAGGGAATATAATAATAATACGTCTTCGTTATTTTCAATTGACAGGAAATTTATAATTTGCGCATAAAATTTTCATAGAAAATAAAAGGCAGAGTTTAGTTTTCGCTTAGCAGAACTAAATGAACGCTGTTTTTCCACTGGACCTTTGAACATCTATACGAGTGGGCGAAACAGGCAGACAAGAAATAAACAATCTCAAAAATAACTTTCATTGAATGAACTAAAAAGAAGAAAATGAATTCCAAAGTGAATAAAACCCATCATTTCGTTACATTATAAAATTCTAAATGATATGAGAGCTTGTCGCGAGAAGTATCTATGTATTTCTCATTGTAAATTAAAGGACACCGCACACTTTAATAGGGAAAGTGGCCCCCTGTTCAGTGTTGCCACAAATGATTTTCTGGTGGAAACCTCTGACATTTTTCAGACGTTTTCTGATATGGTTCAGGGTTGAAACGGATACAATTTTCAATTATAAAGAATCACGTGTGTTCCCGGATACATAAATCGAAGTAACATTGGTGAAATAGACAAAATAAAAATATCCTAGGGAATTTTATCTGTCATATTGAAAAATGTACCAGCGTGAAATTCCCTAGAATATTTAATTTTTGACAATATCATCATTAGTACTTTGATTCGCATATCCGGGAACATCTAGGAATCCTAATTAAAAATTGTATCCATTCCAACCCTGAACCATGTCAGAGAAGGCCTGGAAAATTTCAGAGGTTTCCACCAAAAAATCATTTGTGGCAACACTGAACAGGGGTACTGGGATCGTCCATTGGCTGAATTTTTGATAAGTTATAGTCCAAGTCATTCCAAACAAAAAGTTCAATGGGCACAACTTTTTCTATAGGCTAGTTTTCGCGCTAGAGGCCCTCGAAAACGTTCATTTGTTCCCCATTGTTAAACAACACGAAACGTTATCCTGGATAATAATCACTATGCTGCTTAATCAAGATCTGAACACTCATCAATATGACATACTATTGAAAGTATTGTCCATTGCAGGTGATCAATTATACAGTGTGTTCCAGCTATTATGGTACGTTTCAAGAGACGATTCCCCTCGTGTACGATGGACGTAATACTTGAAATGTCCGACTTTTGGGTATTTTTATATACGTCAATACGTCAATATAGGTGATTGCTCTTCAATAATTTGGTTCAGGATTGTAGAGTGTGTTTGCAAAATCCGTAAGATGTCTAGCAATATATTGGCCTCTCTCTATGTGCTGATACCATACATTATGACATAATATTGAAATGTTTTTCTTTGGTGTTGTTACATTCGGTCAATTATACAGTGTGTTCTAGCTACTTACAATTTTCAAGTTCAATGATTCGAAAATGGTTACAAACTGTCTTAGGGATCTACAATAAAAAAATGCTAATGAATCCTATTCTACATCATATTCTACATCACATAGTCAAAAAATATAAGGAGTGCTCATTTTAAAAGAAAGCGAAAATTATAATCTAAAAATTCCGTACTTACTGAAAAATATTGGTCTACCATATTGTGAAATAACCCATAAAAAAGCATGAGCAATATTACGAATGTGGGGGTACCTCAAGGATCCGTGCTAGGACCAACACTTTTCAATATACAGAGTGTTAATTAAGTACGTTGACAAACTTCGGGAGGTGATTCTTTGAAGGTTTTCAGGACGAAATGTTCATATAAACATATGTCCCAAACGGCTTGGTTTTCGAGATACAGGGTGATAAAAATACATTTTTTTCAAGATTTTTTAAACTTCGACATTTTCTACAATAATCAGTTCAAATTAGGCAAGTACAATCCATTCAATAGTACGCACGATACAAAATAATGCATTTCTCAAATAATTCACAGGGTCCTCCTTTTTTCAGAGTCAAGCTTTGTTCAACCCTTCAGAATTTTTTTTCCGCCGCCACTGACATATTATGAGAAAGGAATAATGAATGTTGTTTCATGTAACATCTTTTTGCTCTCTTGATGTTTTTAATTTACTTGTACGGTACAGGAGTTACAATGAAAACATTAACGCAAACATTTTCCAGTAACGCATAACATAAAGAAATTTGAGAAGCAAATAGTCTAACAAACTTGAAGGGTGATTGAAAGGTTTCAAGATGAAAAGTTCATATAAACATGTCCCAAGCGGCTTGGTTTTCGAAGTACAGGGTGATCAAAATACATTTTTTAAGAGTTTTTGGAGTTTACTTCGAAATTTTCGACAATAATCGATCCAAATTAGTTCAAATTGGACAAGTACAATCCATTCAATAGTGCGCATGATATAAAATAATTCATTTCTCGAAGTGTCATTGCCACTCTCCAAAGATTAGCGCGTGACGCAATACGTCATTTTGTTCTCATTACACAAATAGCTATTTTCTGCTCGTGTAGAGAAAATGTAATGTTATGGAGCTCCCATACATTTTTTACCATAACTCAGGTTGAATATGTATTGCACAAAGTTAATTATGGCAAAATAATTTTGGACATTTTCAATAGTGAATAACTTTATTATCAAATACTAGAGCAAAGTAACATAAATTCCCTAGGAATAAAATTAAGTTCAGAAAAGGACCATTATTGCAATTGATATGTCAGAGCAGCTGCTGGAAATGGCCACCGCCAACTTCAATGCATGCGTTTATGCGCCTAACCATAGACTGGCGGACACGCTCAAAAATACCAGGAGTGTTTCTTATAATTCCGCATGACTCCTGTATGCGATTCCTCAGGTCTTCTTCACTTTGAACTGGAGTTCGGTACGCTAATGATTTAAGGTGCCCCCAGAGGAAAAAATCAAGTGGATTCATATCGGGTGACCTTGGCCAAAGTTGTGGCCCACCACGCCTAATCCAGCGATCAGAATAATTCTCATCTAAATATTGGCGTGCAACCAATCTGAAGTGTACTGGAGCACCATCATGCATAAACCAAATTCCAATTCTTTCCCTCAGTGGGATCTCTTCTAGGAGTCCAGGTAAGATGAATTCAAGAAAATGTCGATAATGGTCACCATTGAGTCTATGAGGCAGAAAATGTGGCCCGATAAGGAAATTCCCTACAATTCCAACCCAAACATTCACAGAAAACGTCTCTTGAAAATGGTTTTCAATCACGGCGTGTGGGTTTTCATCAGCCCACATATGATTGTTGTGAAAATTAATAATGGCTTTACGGGAAAAGCATGCCTCATCGGTGAATAACACTTGAGATAAAAACCATGGATTTTCCAACAATTTATTTCGAATCCAAGTGCAAAAAGTTATTCTCTTCGGAACAATCCCTTGGCAGAAGAGCTTGAACACGCTGTATGTGATAGGGATAAAGTTGTTGCTCTTTTAAAATTTGCCATACCAATACATGGGTTACGTTAAACTGTGCCGCAATTTGTCTTGTACTGGTGTATGGATGCTGCTCAATTTCGTTAAGTACAGCTTCTGAACTGTTCTAACTCTCCTGGGTCTTCCTATGAGAACAGCAGACCTCTTGAAAGTACCCGTTTCACGAAGACGGGAGTGAATATTGATGAACATTTGTGTGCTGGGAATATGACGTTGTGGAAATCTTTCTAGATACATTCGTCTGGCGGCACGAGCGTTACCATCAGCCATTCCATACATTAAGTGCATGTCTGCCATTTCTGAATTTGTATATTCAACCATTTTATCCAAAGGAATATTGAACGTTTTCTTTGTTATTGTACAACTGTACCTTTCAACAAACGAAATAAATTATATTATTATTATTATTGTTATTAATGAATCTGCTTTATAGCTTGCACTAATGAAGAATTAACAATGAGACAGTTTCTCAACTTTCGATAACTGTCAAGTTGTTGATATTGAAATAAATGAATTAATATCAAAGCCCACTTTGCTATTTTTATGAATTCAAATTGATTACAAAATTTCTGCGTTACTGCAGAAGAAAAAACAAACCGAAATTTCTGATAAAATAATGTACTCCGTACGGAAACAAAAATTTGTTTGATTTAGTTTTTCGGAGTTATGACCAGAGATTCATAAATGAAAATCAAATGTGTAATAATCTGCGACTATTAGATAAACCCTATTAACTATCTTCCATTACAGGATTACCTTTCGGAAGTTTTTTATGTTGAAAAGGAAACGTTCAATTGAAAACTAAAAAATATCTTTTTTTAAAATAACAAAAAATGTGTATGAGTTCTCTATCAAGACTGATGGGTAAAAACATTTTTAATCAAATATCTCAATGAAAATGCACATTTTTACCATCAGAATCTTCAGGTTGAAAGTTAAGGTTTTCCCAATATCTGTCAGATCTAGTTTAATATCCAGCGTACCGCAGTGACGGGGAGATAGTAGTTTTCTGTTAGATATCACAAAAAGAAATCACATCTTTACAATAACAAGCTTTTATTTAGCTTCACTTGTAACTAACTAACAAACAATTTAATAAAAGTTGAATTTGACCCACTTCTAATACTCCGATTAATTTGAAATTTGGCAGGTTTCCGTAATTCCGGTGACAATGCATTAAAAAAATGTTTTTAAAAAAACAAAATGGCGGCTCCAATATGGCGGACGAGTTTTGTGATTATGATCCGATTCTGTTCAAAATTAGTAGGTATGTGATGGTTTTTGGGTTGGAGATTTTCAGTTTCACATAAAAAATGAACTAAAATGTTAAAAATGAAAATTATAAAAAGAAAACATTTTAAAGTTTTTATACAATACACTGAAAAGGAAAAAATAATTCATTTCATTGTTTGATCTAGGTAATCTTGTACAGAAAGATTTTGATACTCACAGAATAACCTACAAAAAATGAAACAAATTATTTTTTCATTTTCAGTGCATTTGTATAAAAGCTTGTCTTTATATTTTTTAATTGTATAATTTTTATTCATCGTAGATTTTTCTAATTCTGATAAAATATTTCCATCAATTTACAATAATTGAAAATATTTAATTTTCAAATTTTCTAATGTTATGCCACACTGGAAAATGTTTAAATTAATATTTTCTTTATAGCCCCTGAACCGTACAAGTAAATGAAAAAATGCAGGATATCAAAAAGATGTTAAATGAAACAACATTGATTATTCCTTTCTCATAATATGTCAGTGGCGGCGGAAAAAAAAATTCTGAAGGGTTGAACAAAGCTTGACTCTGAAAAAAGGAGGACCCTGTGAATTATTTAAGAAATGCATTATTTTGTATCGTGCGCCCTATTGAATGGATTGTACTTGCCTAATTTGAACTGATTATTGTCGAAAATGTCGAAGTTAACTCTAAAAAATCTTGAAAAAAATATATTTTTATCGCCCTGTATCTCGAAAACCAAGCCGTTTGGGACATATGTTTATATGAACTTTTCGTCCTGAAAACCTTCAAAGAATCACCACCCAAAGTTTGTCAACGTACTTAATCATATATATATATATATATATATATTAACGAACAGAAAGCAGACAACTGGAATTCCCTGAAAATTAAAGTTGAAACGGAGCTCTCACTTATCAAATGCTTGCTGGATAAGAAGTTGCTGACGGTTAATATTGATAACACGCATTACCTACCGTTCTGTTGTAATGCAGCTGGAGAACCCCCCTTCGATGAACTGATAATAAGAAATGATCCACCCTTTCATATCTTTCCTGAAAAGAAAGTGAAATACTTAGGAGTAATTCTTGACACTCATATGAAATGGGATCTCCATATCAAATATACCGTCAACAAATTGAGGACCATGTTATACAAATTTAGAAAACTTAAGAAACTCCTACCACTGAAATATCTCAAAATTTTATATTACTCACTTGTGGAAAGCCATATACGCTATGGAATTGCGGTGTGGGGAGGAGCATTGAATGCTCATATTCATCAAATTGAAGTAATACAAAGGCGTTTTCTTAAATTAATATTTTCAAAAAACAGCAGATATCCCTCTGAGCGTTTATACACCGAAACTGGTATACTGGACATAAGACAGTTGTATTTTTCATGCTACAGCACTAAATATCATATACACAAACATACAGCATTGCTTCCCGCACACCAGTACCACACACGCCAAAGAGATCAGTATACTACACCCCTAATGGTCAGGACTATTACTCAAAGATCATATACCTACTTTGCGCCTAAATTGTACAATCAAATTCCCGAAAGTATAAAATCAGTCATAAATATCAATTGCTTTAAAAGAGATTTGAAAAACATATCCTCCAAAGTCAACGACTTGAACTACTACGTCTATTTGAATAAAAAAATCATTTTATTGCCTTTGCTATATTGTTTACTAACTGTTCTGATATGCATGTATATATGTATCACGTCCACTTTTATAATTGCTGTATGGATTTTCCACGTTTTTATTTTTTATTTAACTTAATATTAATAACACATGTATTTTCAATTACAATTTTATTATGTATCTATAACGAAACAAGTACATCTGTGTACTTATCGTTGTCGAATAACTATTTTCGCTGTGTGAGTATTGTGTCTCAATTGTTTTAAGTTACTGCTGTGAATAAAGTTATATTCTATTCTATTACGAATCTATCTATAAAATGGCCTTACAAAGACTTTCTTTCAAAATCTATCTCTATCATCAGGGATTTTTACGGTATGCAAATGGACCAATTTTGACCAGAAAGTTGTACCTAACACGTTTGGATGAAGAAAGCAGAGACATTGCCGAACGTCGAAGGAATGAATTAGAATTGCCTCAAATACCTTTTATTGAACAGACAAGGATTTGCCGAAACTGTAATTTGAGTATTCTCTCAGAGATACAATCTTATGAAGAAGATCCCGTTGCAACTGTACTCAAAGTTTTGTTGCAAACCTCTCATACGTCATGTTTAGTATGTGGTAGATTTCAAAATCTTGGTAGTAAGTCACCTTCTGCTAGGTTGGATGTATTTCTGAAAACAGGAATGTTCGCACCTGACGGCGTCAGAATCTGGGGTGGTCATTTGAATGGAGAGGGACATTTTCTGCCACCTTTCATGAATGGGCACAGAGGAATAACAAGACCATACAATTTAAAAGGTAATGAATTCAAATAAATTTTAGTATTTAGTACAAGAAGCTGTGCTGAACTATGAATCAAGGAATAAATACAATAATGAGGATAACGTTACTGATGAAGAGTTTCAGGCGTTAACTCCAATAAAAAAAAGTGCAGTTCACAGACCTCTTTGAATTATGCAATCACGTCAATATTCAGAAAAATAGACCAGTAGAAAAAAAAGATTTGTTATGTTTCTTGTGCAAATTAAGACAAGGACTTTCCGATAAATTCTTGATGGGCATGTTTTCCTATTCCAGTCGTCAAGCTGTAAGTTTGGCAATTCAAAAAGTGCGTGTATCATTATTACAATAATTCGTTCCGCAAAATGTAGGTTATCAGCACATAGAGAGAGACCAGTATATTACTAGACATGTTACAGATTCTGCAAAAATCCTCTACAATCCTGAACCAAATTAATGAAGTGCAATCGCTTATTTTGACGGGACGTATATGAAAATAACCAAAAGTCGGACATTTCAAGTATTACGTCAATCGTACACAAGGGAAATCGTCTCTTGAAACCTACCACAATAGCTGGAACACACTGTATAATTGATCACCTGCAATGAACTACACTTTCAATAGTATGTCAGATCTCGATAACGCAGAATAATGATTATTATCCAGGATAACGTTTCGAACTGTTTAACAATGGAGAACAAATGAAAGTTTTCGAGGGCCTCTAGCGCCAGAACTAGCATATAGAAGAAGTTGTGCCCATGAACTTTTTGTTTGGAATGACTTGGACTATAGCATATCAAAAATTCAGCCAATTCGACGAGGGGCCACTTTCCCAATTAAAGTGTGCGGTATCCATTGAAATTACCTCAAGATTTATTCTCGCAACAAGCTTTCATATCATTTGAAATTTTGGTGCATTTAAATAAAAGCTTTTCTCTAAAAATATGTTTCTTTAAAGTTTATATATTTTTATTCTAGTTTTTTTGGGATATGTTTCTTAGTCTGTCCATTTCCAATAATGCGTCATTGTTGAAGGTCGCTCACTTGTTAATTAACTGAAATCTAGTTCTTCAATGAGGAGACCTTCCAGTGACTTGATTGACCCTACTTTAAGCCACATACGCCCAAGTAGCACACCTACATTGGTAGAATATTGGTTCAATATTGTGAACATATTGGCAAAATATTTGAAATGCAATATAGGCAATATGCAAAATGGAACGTCGTTAGGTACGACCAACGACATACAAAAAGAACTCGTACTGTTCCTGACTGATCCTGAAGAGAAGTTCCGGAGTTGCTGGATTAGCGACTATGCTGTGCTCGGAGAAAGAGCTAGCCGGATGAGGTGGAATCCTCCAATTTCCGGATCTACGAGTACACGCATTTGTTGACATGGCGCCCAACGTGGGGCTCAGAAAACAAGAAGTTTGTGTTGCACTCCAGTGGGAGGCAAGGCCCCGAAAATTCCAGTAACTCGGACATGGAGGAACTCATCGGAAAGTTTTCTTGGATGCACTTTTGAGACGATTCTGAAGCGAGTTATGTCAGTGGAACTGATTACCCATGTCCTTCGTGGGTTCGAGTGGTAATGTACCACTCCCGCAGCCAGCCAGTTGTATCCATGCCAGGAGGCTGGGGTGATTTGACATAGTGATAGCTACCTCACCAACGGTTGGTTGTCCTTAGCCAGTGGGCAAGGGCGAAGTGATATGAGGTATCTATTCAGAAGCTGGGCAATGATCGTATGTGGAAATAAGTTGTAACACCAAAGACGCTTTTGTAATGGTTACTTGCTCATTGTATACAGCAGTGCCTGTGAGCTGCTCAGATTGGTACGGGAGGTCGTGGATTTCGTTATCTGCCAGTTTAATAGATATTTTTCACTGTTCCTACGGATTTTTCACATTTTAATTTCACGAGTTTTTTTTTCGAGAAATAATGGGTGGGGCGAGACCCTTTACCAAATTTTTTCGACGTCTAAATCCGTCAACAACACTTCCGTTCCCTATCTATATTTTGGGGAGCAGGGAAATATGTTGTCATTGGAACTGAACCAACATGTGGAATATTCCATAGGATAAGAGGAAGTGTGATTCAGCTTGCAAGATTTGTACCCATCTAACAAACACACAAACAGTGCAAGTTAAATTATTAATTACCATTACATGAAAGTTGCATACGCGATTTTTTCTACACCCGATAAATTATTATCATTATTATTATATTTATATTTGTATTGAACACAATAAAAATAATTACTCGTATTTCCATTTAAAAAAAAATTCTACAAAATTCTGGGTATTACGTCGGGTAGTACCATGGATGAAGGAAAACTATAAACACTCCATTTATATTTATATTGAACATAATAAATTTAATGAATCCGATTCCTTAAAAATATTACGATTATTCATTGTGCTGTTAGAAAAGTTTATTTCAGGTCCCACTGATATGGGAGTGGAAGGAATATTCACATTTATTTCAGTATTGCTAGTCTCAATAGAGTTCAATATTCTATTGGAAATGCTTATTACATTCTGAACCGAATTTTCAATGTAGCCTTCCGCCACTAAATTGGATTTCCAGCCACCATGACGTTTTAATGCAGTAATATCACCACCGGCATCAACTAGTACGGTTGCAGATGTCCTTCGAAAACAATGCCCTGTATATAAATTCGGATTAGGTAGATTTAAATATGTTGCTATTTGCTCAATATATAACAATATCATGCATTGGGAAAGGGAAAAAAGGTGACGGCAGTTACTATATTTGTCTGATCGATTACATTTTCTGTTGGGTAATTATTGAAAATGTCGTCGTTGCAAAATATGAGAGCTGTTGATCTCTTTATTGATACACTGAATTGCTTCTGATATAGTAGAATATTGAAATGAGAATTACAGCTGCCTATCATCTGCATAAAGATGATAGTCACAGGATTTAATCGAATTAGGAAAGAGTGAAGTATACAAAGTGGAGAACAATGGCCGGAGAATACTACCCTGAGGTATTCTGAAGGTGATTTTCTCAGATGTAGATTTTTGAATATCAATTTGTACTGTTTCGGCTATTCAAATACGATGAGAGGAAAGAACATACAGTTTCACTGAAATGATAGTATCCAAACATCTGCTAAAATATCATGATTTATTTGATGACTATTGATGCTATTTAGAATATTTTTGGAAAAACTTCTGTAAATAAGGATATATTGAATGAATTCGATTATGACTGTCATTGGTATGCCAACGATTCCTTTATGTATTCTATGATATCTTCTTCTGTGACGGGAGCGAAAGAAGGTATCAGTTAAAATCATTCTGATATTTTGTAGATATTCATGACAGCTGTTTTCACTTGAATTTCTCAAAAAATTCTCTGGATTTCTCTGCCACTTTAGATGCATTTTCAATTGGCTGCCATTTTCATTTATAATTATTTAGTTATGCTTGTACAGTTTTCATCTGGTGAAATGGACAACTACCACTCATGTAGTTCTTGATTTTTTTTGTGAGGAACTGATAGTATAACCGTATTGAAGGGATTCAGTGTGTTCAATCATATTTTCTCAAACTTGTCTATATTTATTCATGAAATTGAGTAGATATAGGTGCTTTCTCAGTATATTTTTCCATTTGTGACATTAAACATTCATTCTTACATGAGTATTCGATTCCTAAAGTTATCCAACCATTGAGGAATATTTGGTCAATAAGAGTATTCTTCGAGGGAAAATCTTTGGACAAGCATGAGCTAACTAGGCTGTGGGACATTTCATTTGCCTTACTTGCGTCCATTATTCTGTAAAGTGGTTAGAGTTAGAGTTCAATGGAATCAAAAAGTTTCTCACTGCAAGCTATCATTATTTTGATGTTCTTTTCAACAGGGGTCCTAGGGTCCTGTGAATAATTCAAAACCTGTGCTCTATGATCAGAAAGTCCTATTTCAACGACTATGGTATCAAAGGTTATGAGTGATTTTATGATGACGTAGTTTATTGCAGACTTGTATTAGTAGTCACATTCATGTTTTTCATCTTTCCATCTCCGTTTTTGCTGGTTATCAGCTTATTGTGAGTATTTTTGTTTATATTTGTATTTATCATCACATATTCAGAGTTCACTCATTTATTCACCTGCTTTCGTGGCAACTTTGTTTTTTTGAGTAATTTTATTTTAATAAATACTTCTGATAAATGTGGGTGGGTTGAATACAGCGTAGAACCAATCCTCTTGCAAAAAGCCAATGGAGTAATGACCTGCGGCACGTGGTGGAGGAGCCCTAGTGACACGTGGTGGAGGCGCCCTGTGACACATGTTGGATGTGTCCTGGTGACACGTGGTGGGATGCTGCCGGTCTCTTCTCCTTCATTTAGAATAATAAATTGAAGAGGTATTTCATCTATCCTGTTTAAAATGTTAGCATTTACATAACTTCGTTGCTGTTCAATCAATCCCCTTCATTATCATAAACATGACAATTGGGTTTGAAAAAGTTTTTGAGCTTTACATTTTGTTTGATAATCAGTTGTCAATTTTGTTGTTCTCAAATTTATTTCATTATATGCAAAATATACAAATATAAATTAATTCAACCTGGTGGCAGATTCGAAAACGGAACTCTCAATCTACAAATGGGTCGATCAAAGATTATTTTAATAGGGAAGGTTTTGAAAATATGAGCATTCACATAATTTGTTTATTCAATAACCTGTACTACCATAAATATGGCACTTGAGATTGAAAAATTTTTGGAGGTGTATTTTTTGTATAATAAACAGTTGCCAATTTTTTTAAGCTAAAATCAATTTGATTACATTGAAAGTTTACGAATACAAAATATTTCAACATATTCGATATTTTTTCGAATGATGAAAAAAAATGTTTGTTTGTGAATCAGAGTTTTTTCTCTATTTCAATTTGGTTTCACATATATTGTTGACTAACTTTATTCAATTGAGTTTCTTTTGCAAGCTATATACAGCTAAAACTTGTCACCCCACTAATCTCCGAACTCGTTAAAAAAAATTAAAAAATCGCTCAGCCACGTCGATTTTTATGTCAAGGGAAAACACTTCCACCCAACACATCATTATTGTGTTGTAATGCCCCTCAGTCCCAGCACTCCCTACTTCTGAATTTTCAATGGTACCTACTATACTTGTGATAAATCATTTTGAAGGGAATTCAATCCCAAATACATCGGTGTACTAAAATTGAGGATCGATCAAATGTTGTTGAAGTTTCAATGATAACTTAGTTTTATCAAGATATTTTTATTTTTCATCACCCAAACTGTTATCATCGTAAGAAATGTTCATTATGGGTATGCCACTGTATTGAAAAATAATATGCTATCGGAAATAATCGTTTAGAAAGTGAAAGTTTTTATGGAAAAAGAATTGTAGCAATGTGTTTTTGTATACGCACATCTTTGTTTACGCCTTGGTATTTGATGTATTCAAGTCACTATATTCAAAAATTTCGAAAATGGTTTATGTTATACAAGCGAGAATATCCATCGTAGCTGCGTATTTTCAAAATAGACGATGTGCTGAGCTGCGGCTAGAATTTTCAATGAAATTCGTCTAGCAAAAACCACTTCATATCAGTACGTGCTTTAATTGATGAATAAGTTCATGAAGTCGGGATAAGTGCTGAATAAAAAACACGAACGAGAGATTGGCCAATAAACAGAGCAATTTTTCTCATAAAAGTTCAACTTGAATTGCTCCGCCGATTTTTTTTTTGCAATTCGGTCGTCACGGAGGGTTGAATAATTAGCAATAAAGTAATCACCCCCTGGGGGGTGCAACCTCCCAAAATCATGAAAACTTTTTCTGGAAGGTATTTTCTTGACATTTAGCTCTGGGCAATAAATATGAGTGAAAATCGGTATTAATAATGTGGGCGAATCATTTTCAACAATTAAACCTCCAACCCCTTTCCGAAATCGTATTTTTTTGGGGTATTTTCTATGAATATGTGAAATTGTCAGTATTTTCTAATAGTGTCCAAGCCTCGTTCTATACACACAGTATATTCTACATCTAAATCTTGATTGCATATTATGCAGGTGGTCATAGAGGCAGGGGGTTTCTGATGATCGTCATCCATTGTCGAGGGTCCCTCTCCAGCAGAGGTGCTACAGGTACTATGCCAACTGGCATCCTTTAAGGAATACATATATCTTCAATAGAGAAATTATGGAATGTTAGTGTAGAATGTTAGCCATATAATACGCAATTCAGAAGAAAACTTGAGAAAACTTGCTTAATCAAATAAAAAGTAAAATTTTGTAATATAGCACATAAAAATCAAAACGGGTACACTTCTGGCAGTGTTGAGCAAGTTTGATTCACAAAAATGTCTATATCAAATTGGTAGTTTCCCCTAAATTCCTACTTGGACCTTTGAAAATTTGAAAATTTTTAGTGGCATCATGGCCAAGTTCTGAAACAACACTAACACTGGGCACTTTCCATTGAATGGAAAAAACTTGGTCGACTAGGCAAACATTTATATTCTGCAGGTGGATTTTTGAATGAGCATTTATGCATTTTAAGCAAGTTCCTTTCAATAAAATTTTAATAACAAACTGGAGTTTTTTCCTGAATTCCTAGGTGGACCTTTGGAATCTTGGAAATGTAAGTCATATCTGACATTGCGATATTTTGAAACAGAGCTGAGTTGACCATGAAACAAATATTTCAAAAATAAACTCACCATTTTCAATAATTAATAACGGTGACAAAGCACTAAGAGGTGTTTCCTCGTCTCCTACTATCGATATTATCCCAGTATCCAGTGTTTTCTGCACAAGAACTTTTATATTATCTGACATTCACATAGAGCAACGTTGACTGATGCCTACTGCGCACCGACAGAACCGCGCCGCTGTATACTATACAGCGGCGCGCTAGCTGCCGCATTGACAAGGTCCCAAGCCGATATTTTTCAGGTTTTCGGGACAGTTTCTTTTGCTGCACTGTCTTCCTTGGTCTCGAATCTCCATATTCCATCAAGGACTGATTTTATTTTTCTTTCCATAGAACAATAATGCGATCAAATGCCGAGTAACCTCTATTTTAAGTACTCAAAAGATTGACTGGATTGCATTCAAAATTTGTAGAAGTAACCGAATTTGTATGAATATTTTCAATAAGAGAATGGTTTTTTCTGCAAACTGGCTTTTCATTCATGTTGATACGTGCTTTTTACTCTGAGTTATTAGCATTTGAATTTATAAACTCCCTCAAGATTTTGTATCCTAAAATAAGCAAAAAATGTAAAACACTCGTATTTACAACCAACATTATTTGGACCGGTTAAACTTCATGCAATGTGACAATGAAGTATTCCTCAACTGTTCATTTTACTTACTTCAAGTGATAAGATATTATTTCAGTAATCACAAGCATCATTTCACGAAGTCAGAAACTTTAATATTATAAGATTTTTAATTGCAGTTTTGCAGCTGGCAACTGCGCGTATAAATATAAATAATATCAAAATACAAAGCTGCAATCTTAATCTTCAAAATAACGTAAGATTTATCCGAATTGAACATTTACGAGTATGTGAGGAGTTATAGAACTTTACTTCACGCGCTGGTTGAAAAAATGCACGTTGGCGGGAGCCGGCGCAACACCTGCCCCATTGCGAAAGCATATAACTTCAACAATTTTTTTCAAAAATACCGTGCGATTTCTGAAAATTTTGGTTGGGACAGTTTTTTTGTAAAAATTTGTGCTCTTTCTGAATAACAAGTTATTTTTTTGATTTATAGTAAATTTTTTGAAGTTTTTCGAAATTACCTTAAAAATTTATCTCAACGCGTTTTTTGGGGGGTTCTACATCCCCCCCTCCTGGAGGTGATAATTTTTCTCAGAAGTAATGTGCACACTGTGTTCTACAATTAAAAAATTAATTATCGGCGGAGCAATTCAAGTTGAGGTTGATAGCCCTGTTGATAGGCCTAAGAAGCCTTTGAGAAATAAAGGGGTCGCTGTTGCAGTTGTAGGACATGCAATGATGGACAACTATCAATGTTTAAGACAACTTGAGACTATTTCTGGAGTTTCTAAAAGCAGCGTAAATCGAATTATGAAAGAAGCAAAATTCCATCCATATAAAACGGAGAATGTACAAGAATTGGATGGAGATGATCCCGACAGAGTTTTGTGAAATCATGAGTCAATTATTGATTGGTGATACTAATGACCTCTACAATGTGTGCTTTTCTGACAAATCTTCTTTTTACTCAAATGGACATGTGAACGTAGTTAGAAGCGATTATACGGATTGCGATCCGGGTCCCACCACGTCCCGACACGATGTCAGCTTTTCGGCTTATTCACGAGTGGCTGCAAACGCAGTGGAGATTTGGTTACGCCAAATCAACGCGTTTCGTCTTGTGAATTCCGAAGACGACACAGGTCGAGCTACCATGTGCATATTACCAATGGTGAGGCCGTATGCTCAAGCAGTGTCAGTGCCCGAGCAAATTGAGCGTTGCTTACCCGCCGAGGGGGGCAATGCTACCCACCCCAACCCTAAGAAGGAGGACCTTGGCCACCTTTACCCGAAAAGACTAAAATTTAACAAGGAGAGTTTAATCCCCATAAGACAATGAGGACAATAGTAGAAAGAGATGAAAGAACATTTGTGATGAAATGTGACGGAGTTGGACGTGTCATGGCCGCCGTTATAGACAGTGACGGACTAGCTCTTGGTATATGAGAGTTAGTGCTGACAGTTTTGTTGCTTGGTTCGAGTTAGACTCTGAACTCATATCCAAGTACGTCACTATGACGCGTTGATGCTACGAGATTCTGATTGGCTAGAGCTTATTAAACCCTCCTTATTAGTTTGGTCTTTTTGACCTCTACCAAGGTACGGTATTCTTTTGCTTCGAAACCCCCACCCCCTAGAGACCATCCTACCATCTTATGGAAGGGCGTCAAGTTGCCTTGACTGGGCTCCTCTTGCCCCTAGGTAGTCATTTGCCACGTGTTCTGGATAGGCCTTGTTACTAACTCCATATGCCACCTCAGGAGCAGCACTGTTTATTGGAACGTAACAGTGAATCGTGCAGGACTCACCCCAGTCCAGCCACGAGATTCAAATAATTTAATCTGTCAAATTGAATTTAAAAATCCCAGCTGCAATTGGGGCTCGAACTCCGGACCTTTCGACTCAGAGTCGGACGCTCTAATCACTGCGCCACGCCCCGACAGTACTCATGTTAGTTAAATTCCCCCGACAACGTTGATGGGTCACCGTCTGCAGTCGTATTCACCCATATTGCATACCCATGTCAGACTGGATCCCTCCAGCCTACGTTAGATGGGTGACCGTTCGTGACTTTCCAGCTGCTACCATGTTGACTGGACGAGGACCCACGGCCTTCAATCAACGGTGTTTGGAATCGCCGCAGGCACTCCTTGCCTGACGCCGAGGGCACATGGTGGACCCCCGGCCCGGACATGTGAACAGGCACAACTGCAGATACTGGAATGACGTGAATCCCAATTGGTACAGGGAACTCATTCACAATCTCCCCAGAAATTGAATGTTTGGGCTGGTATTCTGGGAGACCATATTGTAGATCCATATTTTATTGTTGGTAATCTCAACGGAGAAGCGTATCTTGAACTTCTTGATACAACTGTGAACCCCAGAATAACTCAGTTACTTGATGACGATGATAGGCTACTTGAACGTCAGCTCACCTCTTAACAACATGGAGCTCCTCCACAATTTCTTGCACCTGTGCGTCAATTTTTAGAAGACAATTTCACAGGGAGATCGATTGGGAGGTGCGGACCAATAGAATGGCCGGATAGATCTCCTAATATCACCATTGGACTTCTTCGCTTGATGATGTATGATGATCGATCCTCAATTTCAGTACACTGGTGTATTTGGGGATTTGGGGATGAGGGTGTTGACAACACCATGATGGTGTATTTGGTGAAAGTGTTCCCCCTTGACATAAAAATCGACGGGTCTAAGCGATGTTTTTCACGAGTTCGGAGATTTTGGAGGTGACAAGTTTTAGCTGGGACACATTGTATAGTGTGCATATGTTAGTTTTCGTCATTTCTTAGCAATTTTTCTTTAACATTTCGGGAGTTTCCATATAATACGGAGTATTACCACTATAGTTTAACATTCAATTATTCATTTGTCTTTTTCCTTTACTGCTTAAATTACGAGTGATAAACTTTCTGATAACTGTTCATCAGCTTGGAAATGTATCATCATGATAAACCTATCATAAAAAATATCTATTCATTCACCTTCTTATGATTACCAATCACATATTTTGATAATTTCAATTTCCCGCGTGTAGCTTTCTGAAACATTAACGGAAATTTTTTTAGGTTACTGTAATTTTTGTATTATTTTTTTTCAATGTTTGAGATTGGTTCGATAACCTAGCAATGAGATTAAAACATGTAATTAAATAACTTACTGTCGAATATATCTTGTTTCATGCAAGGCACTGCAAAGCAACCCCTTGAACAGTGACTATTTCATAAAACCCTTATCGGTTTTCCACATGCAGGAAAAAACATAGTTGAATCATCAAAATATCAATCAACTCGAATGAATAAAAGTGTCACAATTAAATATTGATTCCAATGAAACAAATATTGTCATTATTGATTTGCATCTCTGCAATCATTTCAGATTGAATGCAATTTGCTTTCCGTTGAATATATGTTTTGTTCATAGAATATCTCGTTTTGTCTTTTCGAAAACATCAGATGTGTCAGTCGAACATAATCTGATTTGATATTTCAACAACATTTCATTATTTTGATTTGAGTTTGATTCCAACCAGCAAAATATTTTGTTAATTTATTCAGTGCATCTTCGGTTCGACTTCTCAAAATATTCGAACAATTCTTTTTGTTCAACCATTTCATCAAATTTCCAGGTAATACACAAGTTATTTCAATTCACATAATCGTCCAAACGAAATATTTGTAATAGTTATAATAATAATTCAATTAAAATGTCGAACTGAGTCTGATACTCATGTCCGGTACATGAAAGAGTATTCTATGGATTGACGTGGCCGTTACTTGATGGAAATTCATAGTATATGACACTAAGATAAACACGTAATCGTGTTACGTGTTTACGTAATCGTGTTTATCTCAGTGTCATATATTCTACCGAAGTACATATTTTGTCATATCAACAAAATATTCTACATATTTGAGTAAAATATTTTGTTCGTTCAATGAATAATGTAAGTTTATTCAAGCTTGTTTTTGCTGCAGCTGCAAGTCATTTCCTTCATTCGACAATAAACTCTCATCAAAAAGAAAGTGATTGAAACAACAACATTGTTTTTACCGCTAACTTCAGGATAGTAGGCAGAATTTATCATGGTCAGCAGTAGGACCTAGAAACATGAAATTGAATCTTCATGACCTAATTCTAATTACATGGACTATAGAGATACCGCAATCACCAATAATCTGCGGTAATCAACCAGAAACTAACACCTACGTTGTTGTTTCCACTGTTTTTCTGCGTAGTAAACAATTTCTGTGTGTGCAGGCAATATCTAGAGACAAATATGAGCATATGTAGAAGGACTCAAATCCCAGGAAATACAGGAAATATTATTGCAGAACTCTTATTAGGAATACACGAGTTTCACAATATGCTGAGTAAACATAACTTACCAGATTTTATGAACGATAGATGGTTGAAGCATCCCAGAATAACCAAGTAATAATAATATATAATCCAGGTCGTCCAACAACAACTAGATATACGATTACACAATGAACATGAGTAAGAATGTTTTTTGTTACTGTAAACCAAACAATGTTGCAATGAAGCAATTATAAACTAACGGACTCATCAAAACCAAACAAGATTATGTGAGTATACACATTCATTATTCCTATAGCAGAATGTAGAGGTCTACAAATAGACTATACGTTTGCCTTCATTATAAATCTTGTGGCAGACATTTGTGAAATGAAATTGTTAACATGTTGGAGCTGCATTACTACAAGATGAAGGGAAAAAATTCACATGTTGTGACTACTAGACGTGACTATCAATTTGTTTGTCCAGGAATTCAACATTTCCATAACTTGCTCCACTGTTTATATAACAATATATATTTTCTGAGTTTGAGTAACACATACATCCTTGATTTTATTGGAAATATAAACAGGATGTTCATAAAGTCAGTTGCGGAATCATCTACGACTGAAAGTTGGAATTTAGTCGCTATTTTCCGTCGTACAAGATAACTTCTCATGGAAGGGATTCATGTTCTCTTTACGACATACATCCTCATTATCATATCAGTATCATCAGCATATTATACTATAGTACTCGTACAATGCATATTGTTGTTCCTAATGTAGGACCTACTATGGAACTATGAGGTACTAGTTACGGCTGGGAGATCTGAGACATTTTTTCCGATGACTCCCTGAAAACAATCAGATATGAACTATACCAGTCATTGGTGATGATGGAAACATAATACCTGACTCTACAAGGCAATTCACGATCTAACGATATCTCTGTCAATTGCTGGAATTACGAGATAAAATTTCTGGAATTATCAAAAATATTTCAGTTGAACCTCCTTACCCTTACTAAATGTTGCTATGAACTTTTCAATCCCTATAAAATACGCATGCTCATAAATCATTTGCAGATTGTGTTACCTGACTGAGCAGGAACGGCTATTATACCTTGACAATTCGCCTTATTATCTTTGACAAAACTTGTAACGATCTCTCGTCATGACGTGTTACTTTGACGCCGACTGCAGGTTACGGAATGCATCGGGCATCATCTCTGTTCAACGGGGAAATGATTACTTGCTCCAGGCCAGTAAAAAAGGTTTTACACCAGGGGTCACTATGGTATTGAATAAAGCTCCGTCACAGACTGGATTAGAATACTGTGTACCAGCTGCTATCCGCTGAAATAATCGTAAGTAATTTTCCAAAAGTTTGTAACGTTTCTTTCACTGCGAGTTAAGCTCAGAAAGTTGAGAAGCGTCCAAGGTTCGGTTTCTACTTCAAGTGTACTTTTATTTCTGGTTTGTTTGTCCAGGTAGTGATGACATGAGTAGAACTAGCGGAATCAATATATTTAACTGTAAGATAATGTAACAAAATATATTTCTTTATCTCGAAATAAAATCTTCCCTTCTGGATCTTCGGTTTTAGCTTCTGTTTCACGGTTCTTTGTTTAGTGTCTCTGAAAGAGTACCTAAGCAAACAAAGCTCGAGTATTGTATTCTCCAGGCACGGTGGTTTGTTTAGCTTCTTACAAGAGTACCTAAACAAATATGGCTTAGGCTGGAACCGTTCTGGATATTCGGAAAAACAGTTGGCTTATTCCACTGGACTGATCTACCCTTAGGTACAGTGATTTGTTTAACGTCTCATAAGAGTACTCAAACAAATATGGCTTGGGCTGGAACTCTTCTGGATATCCGGAAAAAATTGCCTAATTCCACTGGATTAATCTATATGGCTTGGACTGGAACCCTTCTGGTTATTCGGAAAACAACTGCCTTATTTCACTGGACTGATCTACCCTTAGATACGGTGATCTGTTTAGCGACTCATAAGAGTAGGTACCTAAACAAATATGGCTGGACTGGGTATTCAGATAATTTTGCGTCTCGGTTTGAGTACCAAACTTATTGGAGATGTTTACAAGTTGAAGCGGTCGAGATAGACTGCTGTTTCTGCTCCGGAGCTGACAACTAAATGCGTGATTGGAGACTCGGAAATTGGAGGATGTTTCACCTCAACCGCCAGCTCGCTTTCCAAGCACAGCATCGTCGCACATCCAGCAACTCCGGAACTCTTCTTTCAGGATCAGTCAGGAACAGTACGAATTCATTCTTAAAATATTCGTGTTTAACCAAAAACATCTCATTTTTCTATGCCAGGCTGTGGATTTCCCAAGAGGAGCTACAACCTGGCCAGAAATACTTTGAAAACAGCAATAATGCCATAAAGCCGCGGTTGAGTCATCCGGCTACCACTCCCCGAGGAATACCACTATTCGTGCTCTTCCGTGGCACAAGGATGACTGGTTTTCCACCCACCATGCACCTCCTAAGGTTGAGGCCCGAGAGGATGAACGCACTCGTACGAACTCGAAAGCTCACCCTCCCCTATCCACCACCCCCGTTCGTTAAAGCGGTTCCTCATCCTGATGATTGGCGATCAGCAGAATGAAATCTGACCATTTGAAATAGAGTGCCCAGCCCATTCTCGGCTTGAAGCTCCCTTCTATCTGACATGAGTTGACTTTTAAAACTTTACTTTATGTGCATGGTGCCCCCCTGAAACTGGCTGAAGGCCTGAAAAAACTCTCGGCTGAGGTCCGAGTGCTATGTAATGATTTAACTGAGATTGAAATTACTTCTTGGTCGGTTCTTCTTGGTATCTGAAACATAAAAGCATGATCAATCGAGATTTGGTGCCTGTTGAAGTAGACGTTGGCGTCGCCGAAGGTCTCGCTTCCGCCGTACTTCTTCAGGGTTGTCGTTGTCTCCTTGGTTTACTGGATGTCTGTATTTGTCTCTGTCGTCTTGCTCACGTCTGTTCTCGTGGAGCTCCGTGAGCAGCTGGTTCATGTGGGTATCTACTCTCTCTAGAGTAGTCCCCACATGTTGTCTAATCAGTCTGTCGATATAGTCCGGGTGGATGTCCAAGTCTCGATAGACTGGTTTGTCAGCCAAAACGGGCTTCTTCAATAAAAAACGTTGACATTTTCTCCTGCCAATGCCGAAGCAAAGTCGCTGGTGGAAGGAGCCTATTAGAGCTCCGCTCCCAGATAAAATCTTAGAGTAAAATTTATTTTTATAATCCTGCCGAGGATGACAGAGCAGCGCTTTTGTCAGTGTTCCCCACCTTCCACATTTCCTCCACTCTTGAGTCATGCGCAGTAGGTCTCGTGGCGGAGTTATCTGGGGGCTGATTGCGCGCGCATTGAGCTCTCGGTTGCAATGTCTGTCTCTCGATGCATCCAGTTTAAGTAACGGAATTTTAAGTTCATTACAAGTTGAGAGAAATAATCAATTATTTATAACAAATGAATATTTGAAAATGAATTGCTCAATAACACCAAACACTCTAATAGTTAGGGAGGTGGCTTGCATTTTGGTATATGATTAGCACAAGTTCCACAACGAGGTGAATTGCAGTTTAGAATACTACGAATTGATTTGGTCCTATGTCGCTGCATTTCTGCGTTACAGTGGGTTGAAGTTGCTCAAAAAAGGGAGGTTATTAAATCACTTGCATATGTCTGCCTCTGGGGTTTAAGGTCACAATCATCCTGGAAACGACAAAAATCAAAGAGACATACATTCAGGGCTCTGCATTAACACGGGACGGAGTTGTGAAAATGTTAAAAAAGCTTTATTGAGTCATGTGCACACGGTTCTCAGTGCTTCAATTTGATTCCTTATGACTCCTTGGGAACGAAAAAACATTTGGCAGACACTGCCCACTGATTTTGAGATGTACAATTGTTTGAATTTCACGGAATCAAAGAAAAGCAGAAATTGCATTGGGTTATTGCGATTCTTTATGGTTTTACTATCATTATTCCGTTTAATATTAATCGCTGAACTCACGGTACCGATTCAAATTCTGGAGCTGAAATCTATAAAATGATATTTTTTTTTTAAAGCGAACCAGAAACGAAATGCGTTTGGAAGTTTAATTAGAGAGTAAAAAAAAAGTTACAGCAGTGGGATTCGAACTCACTATTTAACTGTCATTTTAACTGAAAACGTCAAAAACTTTCCAGTGTAATTTCATGCCCAAGAAAGAAACAAAAATTTCCGGAAATTTCATCAGTTGCTATCGTAATGATATAAAATACAAACCTTCGATTGGCCGAACATGTTGGGTGTGGAATTTTCAATAATATTCAGTACACGTAGAATTTTGTTCTCGTAACTTGGCGCAAGCGTCAAGTTAGAAAAAAAAAACAAATGGTCTGAGTGGTCTGACTTTGGAATATCACAGGCGTAGATGTCTGTCATCAATTTCCTTGGTTTTTATAAGAAATCTACTCATTAGTTCAAGAGGCAGACATGTGCTCATAATATAGCACACTTTTTTTACATTTCTGAAGCGCTATCAATTGACAACTACATTGACAACTCACATGCTGGCAGACTATTTTCACATGGTCCTTCTCATTGTTTTTAATCGAACAATTCAGGCTTCGACCGGACGGGAAGCCAAATTTAGTCTCCAATCAACCTCCATATTCACAGCAGCACAGCGATTCTTGAAGCATTGCGTTACGTAGATGACCAAGGTTTTCCTCAATCCCTCGTAATCTCAGACTCCCTTAAAATCTTTATCCGTCGTATATACCAGTCATCCAGTCCTGTTGAAAATAAAATCATAACTATTTCAACTACAACAAAAGAATACCAACATCCAATTCCTCTAGCCACCATCACATTTCAGAATAGAGGGTGATGAAAAAGCCGATAAACTAGCAAGAGGAGCCACCTCCGAGCAATAAAAGATATAGAGGTGCCATTTCTATATAAACAACACACGTTTTTATGAAAGCTGCATATCACTATCCTTTGTGATAGATTGTGGGTGAGGGGTAACCTCCGAGTTCGGAGGGAGAGATTTGTTATTGTTATTATATTCGGATGTAAGATTAGAACCAGTGGCGGCGTGCTTACAATTTTTTTTCTTTTTATATATATATATATGTATATATATATATATATATATATTATATACATGAATTATGATACACATAAAAATTTACACATAAACTATAATACACATAATAATTTACACATACACTATAATACACATAAACATTACATTCAAATTTATGTTGAAAGTGTATCATTGAAATACTCATCCAAAGTATGGTAAAAGCTTTAATAGCTCTTTAACTATTTTTCTTATATTTTTTCTGAATTTAGATCATTGGTATCCTGGGGCAGATAATCAAAAAGCGTTTTAGAGTTGTCAAAAAGTTATGTTTCTACTTATGTAGAAGGCTCAGGGAGCGTTCGATATTACTAGTCTGCCTGGTAGGAAAACGAGAATTTTTCATGTAGTTATATTTTCACTTCTGTTTCTTAAACATCAAACAGGTGAGAGTCATTGAAGTTTATGAGTTAAATAGGGATCGACATGTATATCTGAAGACATCTAGACATACCAACCAACAGCTCTATTTTGATGTAGTCCTGATTTACTCACAGGGTGGAGCGATGACTTGTTCATTGTAAATTGTCTGTCCAGTTTGAAACAAATTATAATTTTGTATTGCATTCTTCTATTCTTTTGCTGGAGTAGTCTAATTTTTTGTATCTAACGGATTATAGTTCTCGTTGCTACTTCTAAACACTTTCTTCTGGTATCATATGTGTCCATATCAACGGTTCATATCATACATTTCAAACATACACACACATAAATGCCAAGTTATTATAATGATATAGTTGCAGAACAGTGAAGTAAATTCAATGTCCAACAAATTCAAAGTAAAAAAATATCACTAAACTACCTATCGTCGTTGATACTGCAATACGAGCAATATATGTTCAGGAACATTCTTTTTACAGAAGACTTTAGATAATAACTACTAATGACCATAGCAGTCGATGCTAAAACACCAAAGTAAAAAAATAACTACTACATAAGAATTTCTACCGGTCATTGTTTTGGAATTCAAAGTATAAAATAATAGCGAGTAGAAATTTTAAGTAGTACCTATCATTTTACAGTCTCCTGTGAAATAAATGTTTCGTGACACAGCTCGTATAGCAGTATCATCGACGCTATGTTTTAAGTACTCGAAAGACATTCCAACAAGACAGAAGACAGAAGAGTTCAGTTTGCTTATTTACTAGTGTACCTACACTGCAACAAGTTTTTTTTTCTAATTATTGATAGGTAATCGTTTTTAAGGTCGACTTAAATAGAATTAATGTTTAATACAGCTATTTCAACAAATATTTGCCTCAAAATCGGGATTATGCCATGATTACCATGCTGCGACGCCCATGGCTTGATTTGACAAGACGAGAAATAAGTCGTAAACGGACGTAAACAAACATGATCGAGAAGTTAAGAGTGAAAATAACATGGAATTCCAACTTGGTCCCCGAGTGCAAACGGATATATCCGATAATGTCCATTTTAAATATGATTCGGGCTGAGATGTTTGTAAACAAAGTCGGGTAAGTAGCTTTCAAGAAAGAAACAGAGAAGCCCTTTCTATATCTTTTATTGCTCGGAGGGAGCCACAAAGCCCCCACAAACAGCAGATACCCACAACACTGCTCACCCGGACCTGAGAGTACTGATAAGAAGAGCAACAATATCCAAATGGCAAATCAAATGGGACACGTCAAATGCCAAACTAAAGGAGGTAAAAAGTTCAGTGATGCCTTGGAGACATAACACAGATCAGCGCAGAAAACAGACAATCCTCTCATGACTGAGAATAGGACGAACTTTTATAACACACAGCCACCTCCTCAAAAGACAAGATCCACCGATATGCTACATATGTGATCAAATTACAACAATCAAACATATTTTCGTCGAATGCCCGTTATACGCAGATAAACGACAACAACACAACATAACAGAAAATCTTAAATCGATAATTGGTGAAGAAGCAATTCAAAAACATCTATTTGCATTCCTCAAGGACACTAATTTACTGAACTCAATTTGAGATCAACTCCAAATATTGTCAAATTTACTTACTGCATAATATAGTTCAGCTAATAACCCTATGTGGTTGAAGCTTCGAAAATTAAAAAAAAAATCTGGTCTGCCAAATTTGCACTTCATTTACAGTTTTTTAAATCATGAAAATATTCGAAAAATCAAATACTACAACAGTCAGAGCCCTGAATGTCTGCCTCTATGATTTTCTGTCTTTACAGGACGGTTGTGACCATCAGCAACAGAGGCAGACATGTGCGCATAATAAAGCACACCTTTTTTTAATATTTCTGAAACGCTGTCAATTGACAACGCAGCTCCACCATAGTGGCAGATGCGGTCCTTATCGCTATCAATAACGTCTGCCACGTGTGCCGATTATATCGCAATTTTGCTCGCCACCTCCCTTACTATAAATAATAAGCAAACAAAATTCTCAACCGGAGGTGTTCAACGGCAACTAACTCATTCATACACCAGTGGGCGGAAACAGCAACAATGACCATTGAAGGGGTCGAACAGTTTAAGCTAGGCAACAGGGAATCGGTAGGAGGGGATCGCAGGCGAAGTAGAATGCAAACTGATGCTTGAAGTTCAGTTGAAGATCTAAGGGTCACAGGACGACAGTTCTTAGGTTCGGGCTCGTTTCCTTCGGTCGAATTACACACGTAATTGCGGATCCTTCACTCTAGGACTCACAAACTACCTAATAAAAGCGTTCTATCAATCATTTTCACTTTTCACATATAGTTTGTTTTTTATTCCGACAAAGCTTGAACCAACAAAATTCACTTAACTATCTGTACCGTACGAGGATGTATTGATATCAAGTTAGCCTAGACCAGCCCTGTATAAACAAAATATTGCGTTGCCATAGCAACGAACAATAACTTATTAGAAGTGTCAGTGTGAAGTTTGACGTCCAAAAAGTAAACCAGAGTTATGCAACAAATTATAAGAAAAAATATGTCCATCGAAATTGTGAATATCGAAAAATTGGAGTATTGAGCCATCATCAAGTACCTGTATTCAAAAGGGTTAAGAGGTAAGCAGATTTACGAAGGTATACTTAATACCGGTGATCAATGTCCTTCGTATGCGACCGTGATAAATTGGACTGCTAGCTTCAAAAGAGGTAAATTTTCCATTGATGATGATGACCGATCGGGAAGGCCAGTTTCTGTGTCAATCCCCGAAAATATCGATGCAGTTCATGACATGATTTTAACAGACCGTCGAATTTGGCTAATACGGATATCTGAAGCACTGAATATTTCATACGAACGCGTTCATTATATAGTTCACGTCAATTTGGACATGAGAAAAATTGCTGCAAAATGGATCCCCAAATGTTTAAATGTTGACCAAAAGCGTGCAAGGGTAGTAGCATCGCATCTGTGCTCGATTTGAAAACGATGTAGACTTCTTAAACCGAATTGTTACTATGGATGAGACTTGGGTACATTTCTACGATTCAGAAACAAAGCAACAATCGATAGAATGGCGACACTCCGGTTCTCCAAGACCTAAGAAGTTTCGTGTCCAAAAATCTGATGGAAGAGTTCTTGCTTCAGTTTTTTGGGATTGCCATTGAGTAATCATGATTGATTTTTTGGATGAGGGTAGAATAATAACTGAAGATTACTATTTGACATTACTGAGCTCTCCACATTAAAGAGAAAAGACGCGGATAACTATCCAATGTTGTTTTTGCATGACAACGCCCCTGCACACAAATCTCATGTTGTCATGCAAAAAATTCGTGATTTAGGGTTTGAATTACTAGAACACCCCCCTTATTCACCAGATTTGGCTTCGTCCGACTATCATCTCTCTCCACAACTGAAAAATAGTTTAAAAGGTCGTAAATTTTCTTCCGACGAGAAGGCAATAAAAGCTGTGGAGGTCTGGTTTGCAGAGCAAGAATAACATTTTTTTTAAAGGTGGCAGATTCGCTGTAATGAATGTATCTAATTAAAGAGGAATATGTTGAGTAATGAAATATTTTGACATTGAAATTTTGTTTGGTTCTATAGTAGGCTAAAAATTTTTCAATATGTTAAAATTGTTTTTTTTTGTTTGTTTGTCCTCGTACATTAGTAAATTCCTATATCTGATGTGATTGTTACCTATAATCTTCACCCTCTTTTACATTTATTTTGATCTGCACATTCTCACCTTTCACCATTTTTGAAAAATCTTGGCCACTAGTAGAATGTACGCGTGAACAAGTTCCTTTAACTCGTAATGCAATTGGTAATAAGTTTCTCAATTAATAACTATGAAACTAGTCATAGTAGGACACTTAATTTTTGGGACATTGTTGAGGAGAGGATGATGAATATACTGAATAATAATAAAGGAATTTCACCGAGGTAATCGTGAATTACAGGGTGTTTTCTGAAACGTTGATACTTTTTATCATTGAAAATTTTTATAATCACCCTATATATCCTACGAAATCATGTTTATACGGTATCAGCTATCTTCGGAGGATGATAATTCACTTGAATATACAGGATATGTATGAAAGAACCGGCCATATATTTCACCTATTTTTCAAATCACCCTGTACGAAATATATAAATCGTGATTAATGATGAAATAAGAATAGTATATTGCATGCCAAAATAATTTCATCAATATTTCATTATTACATCGAATTTTCAGACATTACTAAAATGTTTTTATTTTTCACTCTGTACATAATGATATAATCTGCACCATCTATAGTACTATGAAGGTTCATAGATGATAGAAACGAAAAAAAATGCAGTTGTCACTTTTGAATTCCGAGAAAATAATTAAATAAAAATCACTGATTTTTAACTTGAACGCCCTTTATTTCAAAATCTATCCACCAACGAACTTTGAGATTCTGCACATTCAATCAGTACATTGAAAACTACAATATACTGAAAATTTAGACAATTTCACCGAGAACCATTTTACCTAGAAATAGTGCGGGGTCCTTTGTATTTCCAAAACAATGTATTGGTTTTTGGATAAAGTTGAAGACTTTCGGTGTAATACTTCATTTTGACATCAAAGACAGTATACGATATAATGTCATCCATAACAACCATGATAAAAAACATCCAAAGAATAAACACAAAATCAAATCTCCATATTTCAACATCCCTCCTTAATTGGATTTCTACATAAAATCAAACCCATCTTCTGAGTACATTTTGAATGCTCCATCTCCGTAAACTCTTTACTTAGTGAGGATATGTTCTAGTTTCATTGATTCTTTCGCTACCAATTCTCGAACAAAATGATGTCTTACATCAATGTGCTTCGTTCTTGCCTTGTAAGAGTTTGTTGTTAATGCATGTATCGTAAGTTTATTGTGACAATAAATGATACTTTGGTTGGGACAGTCAGGAATCAACTCTTTCACAATTTGTTTCAACCAGAATAACTCCTGAACTGTATTTCCCACTGCCATGTACTCCGCTTCCGTGGTTGACAATGCTACTGTAGGCTGTTTCCCTGAATTCCATAAAATTGCACCATCTCGAAATTTACGAGGATATATTGATAAATTCTTAGCCTACTATAGAACCAAACAAAATTTCAATGCCAAATATTTTATTACACAACATATTCTCCTCTTAATTGGATACATCTATTACAGCAAACCTGCAACGTCTGTAGACCTTTCAAAAAAAATGTTTCTTCTTGCTCTGCTTACCAGACCTCCACAGCTTCTATTACCTCCTTTTTTTCAGTTGAGAAAAGAGATGATAGTCGGACGGAGCCAAATCTGGTGAATACGGGGGGGGGGGGGGGGGTGTTCTAGTAATTCAAAAACTACATCACTGATTTATGCATGGCAACATGAGATTTGTGTGAAAGGGCGTTGTCCTGCAAAAACAAAACACCTTTTGATAGCTTTCTGCGTCTTTTCTCTTTTCCCGTAGAGTGGTCAGTAATGTCGAATAGTAATATCCAGTTATTGTTCTACCCTTATCTAAAATCATGATTCCTCCTTGACAATCCCAAAAAACTGAAGCAAGAACATTTCCAGCAGATTTTTGAAAACGAAACTTCTTATGTCTTGGAGAACCGGAGTGTCACCATTCCATCGATTGTTGCTTTGTTTCTGGATCGTAGAAATGTACCCAAGTCTCATCCATAGTAACAATTCGGTTTAAGAAGTCTACATCGTTTTCAAATCGAGCACAGATGCGATGCTACTACCCTTGCACGCTTTTGGTCAACATTCAAGCATTTAAAGATCCATTTTGAAGCAATTTTTCTCATGTCCAAATTGACGTGAACCATATGATGAACGCGTTCGTATGAAATATTCACTGCTTCAGATATCCGTTTTAGCCCAATTCGACGGTCTGTTAAAATCATATTATGAACTGTATCGATATTTTCGGGGACTGACACAGAAACTGGCCTTCCCGATTGGTCATCATCTTCAATGGAAAATTTACCTCTTTTGAAGCTTGCAGTCCAATTTTTCACGGTCGCATACGAGGTACATTGATCACCAAGGGTATTAAGCATATCTTCGTAAATCTACTTACCTCTTAACCCTTTTAAATACAGGTACTTGATGATGGCTCGATACTCCAATTTTTCGATTTTCTCAATTTTGGTGAACATATTTTTTCTTTTAATTTATTGCGTAACTCTGGTTCACCCTTTTAACGTCAAACTTCACACTGACACTTCTAATAAGTTATTGTTCGTTGCTATGGTAACGCAATACTTTGTTTATGCAGGTAACTGGTCTAGGCTAACTAGATTCTCATATTAACATATCCGGTTACTGATTTCCTCTTCTCCAAATATTCAGCCCAATCGGCGTCAGAATAACCAATTATTTCAGTATTGCCTTGTCTTTTGAATTCGAATTTCATGTCTAGTGTACCTTTCAAATAACGAAAAATTCTTTTGGCTCCTCTCCAACGTTGTTAACCAGGATTTCCATTGAATGTGCTAACTAGATAAACAGCATACGGATGTCAGGACGTGTAGCCTGAGCAGCATAAAAAAGGCTTCCAATAGCTCCTTGATAGGGTATGTTCATTATTTCCAATCGTTCTGAGGGCTCATCTGTTTGTTCAAACGAAGTCCAGTGCAAGTAGGTGTATTTGCTGGGTTGCAATTCGTCAATCTCTGATCCACGTGAATTGTACTAGGCTGGTGCCAAAACGAATTCTAAACGCTTAAAATAAGAAAAGAAGTAACAGGCAAGGACCAAGTGGATAATGTTTTTGAGGTTCAAACTTTGAGGAAGAACAAAAATTCAACACGAAAACTCACAAAATGGTGACATGGGTATGCAGTTTAGGGGTTGAAAATGGTTTATTGAGAATTGCGGCGAAACGAGACCTCTTAGCGGAAAATGTTCGATGAAAAAGTTGTATATAATGAGATGATCGAAAACTTCTGTATTCAACACTTTCCGACATAACTTCAAAGTATCCGTTGAAATGGTGAAAAACCGATTTTTCAGAATTTAATTTTTTTCTCTCTTGTAAAAATTATTCAATCTGTATAAAAATTTTCAAAAACTATGGTATCAAATGAGCATGATTTTTTGGCAATTCAGAAGACGACTAGTTTTCCAGTTATGCTTGCATATTTTTCTTCTTTTCCATTTTACTCTGATCATTTGCGGTAACACAGTGCCAAAGGTCTTCATGCTCCTGGTAATACTGAACTTCAAACCTCCAGGTAACCTTCAAACGTTCTATCGGAGGTAAATAACTACCGGAAGCCATCACTTTCACAATTGATTTCTTACAGAATCAACTGACAAAATTATTCGGTATTTCTACATCTCTATATTCAAGATATACTTGTTCTGGGCTCACAACCTAAAGAAATTTGTATTTCCAGACCAATTTATTGATTTTCGAATAAAGTTATACTCTTGGTGTAATACTTTATTTCAACATTGATGACTATATACGATAGAATTTCATTCATAACAACCATAATAAAAAACATTCAATGAATAAACACAAAATCAAATCTCCATATTCCAACAGGTTCCCGGTAAACTGAAGTTTATCACTTGCTATTCGTCTTTTCAACTTCCACATCTAGAAAAGGACATCCGCCCTTAGCTTCCTTCTTCATTGTGAAGTTTATAGACGGTCTCACGTGGTTCAGATCAGGACCGATTATTCTTTCTAGATGTGCAAGATGAACCATGAGAGCTAACAACAATGTGCCTTCCCTATGTGAGAGTTCTGTCTGAGAGAATAAGGCGAAGGGTGTCACAACAATGTAACAACCCGGTGTTTTTTGATGTACAAGTTCACCAAAAAGCAAAATTCACAAGTGATATCCAATATTTTCTCAAGTCTAAACCCCTTTGAAGAATCCATTTGCTTGGATAGGAAATAACATGTCATCAAATTCATGTCTATAAGATATATAACTGTGAACCGAATTGATCAACTAGGTATTCCACAATTTTTTTGTCTCTTAATATTGGAAATCACTCCATTATTGATTCACAAGTCAGGACGATAAACTATAATTTTTCATATATTTGACACATACATTCCACCATCATTTTATTTCGTTTACTCATTTTTCCTTATTGGTAAGTATTTTAACGAAATTATTTGTATATTTACCTGAAAACTACTATTCGAAAAATGTTTTTGTTTAAATGAGTGTTTTTACTCTCTGCATTGCGAGGTGGTGGGCTGATCTTATTAAATGAGTGGATAATTAGTCTGGGCATTTGACAGTCAGATATTTTATCGTTTCAAATATTTTGCTTACGTTTTTGTATTCAAAAGTGGATTCACGCGGTGTTACACCTCTGTTTTCACTGTTTTTTATATTTAAGAAATTGGCATGCGAACTCACGGCTGCTCTATGGTGTAAAGCTGTCGTTTGCACACGCTGATTAGATAATAATTCCTTATATAAAATATAGCTTGTTGCAGTCTGTGGCCGAAGTCATCCATGGAGGAAAACACCCCAGCTAACAAGGTCACGTTATATCGACGTCTTTCCAAGGTCATTTTTAGTCGATGACGTCAAGCACTTTAGATCGACGTATGACAGACGTCAGATTTTGGACAAAATGAAGACGTCGTTTCAATGACATCAAAATAACGTGACTTATGTCTATATTAACGTTACATTGACGTTATATTGACTTCTGGGATCAACCAAGTATTCCATTATTCAAAAGACTGTTGAAAGTTGAAATTTTTATTTTCTATCTGTGTGACAGTTGCACTTATATTTTTGATAAAAAAAAACCAAAAAAAAACCAAAAAAAAACCATGAGATGAATCGTTATGAGTTATAATATTCCGCTCAACAGTAATTCACCAGAATTTTTTTATAATTGATGAATACTCTTCAGATAATGATTTTTATTTTCATTTTCTCGTTGAATTTCAAGTGGAGATGAACTCGGGTGGGCCCGTTAATTCAGGACAATTATCTGCGCCAAATTCATATTTCGCGCCAAGACGTCTCCAGAAGAAAGCATAGATTCTCATTGGTCGATATCTCCGTAATCAAATAGTGCAGAATACCTGTTTCTGATTGGCCATCGTCCTTCATTCGTCAATTATTCGGAATTATTCGTTCGCCAATTTCGCCATTCGTCATTAGCAATAATCGGCCATGATAATATTACTATTAATAGTTATTTGTCTTGCAATTTTTTGGCAAAATTTGTGTTGTATTATTCTGTCGTTCAACAAAATGTTTATTGGAGTCGAGTTCAGAAGTAGTGCTGATGGAGGGACACTAGCGATTGTCCATAAAAAATGGTTAACTCCCAAAAAACGGGACGAGATGTTTATGACCGGCTCTAAAAAACCAGAGGACATCACAACGTTTTAAGAAGTGCTGCGTCACCAGATGAGTGTTGGAAGCTCTATGAATTGGAAAGAATTTTCTTCGAATGTGGTAAGTGAATTATTTCAGTTGACTCTTTTATTCGAGTTGAAGAAGTTGTTAGCAAGTGAGCACGCGTGTTTACCAGTAAAGTGTGGATTCTTGCAACCCAAATCAACAAGTATCAAGCCAATCATCAATTACAATTACCTATATAGTAAGTGCAGAAATTCTTATTTTTGAGTTACAGTGTTTAGGCAGCCAAGTAACAATTATCAGTTAACAAGTATCATTTAACAAGTATAGTAGAAGTTGTCCAACTCTCCGAGCAATAAAAGATATAGAGGGGGCTTCTCTGTCTCTTTCTTGAAATCTACATACCCGACGTTGTTAACAAAAATCTCAGCCCGAATCATGTTAAAATTGGCATTGTCGGATATATCCGTTTGCACTCGAGGACCAGGTTGGAATTCCATGTTATATTCACTTTTAACTTGGCGATCATGTTTGTTTACGTCCGTTTACGACTTATTTATCGTCTTGTCAAATCAAACCATGGGCATCGCAGCATGGTAATCATGGCATAATCCTGATTTTGAGACAAAAATACACTATTTATTGAAATAGCTGTATAAAACATTGTTACTATTTAAGTCGACCTTAACAACGAATAATTAGGATTAATTAGGAAAAAACTTGTTGCAGTGTGGGTACACTAAGAAGTAAATAAGCAAACTCAACTCTTCTGTCTTGTTGGACTGTCTTTCGAGTACTTAAAACATAGCGTCGTTGATACTGCAATACGAGCTATGTCACGATATATTTATTTTACAGGATACTGTAAAATGTTTATAGGTACAAAAATTTCTACTCGCGATTATTTTATACTTTGAATTCCAAAACAATGACCGGTAGAAATTCTTGTGTATTAATTATTTTTTTTCTTTGGTGATTTGGCATCGACTGCTATGGTCATTAGTAGTTATTATCTTATAGTCTTCTGTAAAATGAATGTTTCTGGACGTATTGCTCTTATTGCAGTATAAACGACAATAGGAAGTTTAGTGATATTTTTTCAATTTGAATTTGTTGGACATGGAATTTACTTCACTGTTCTGCAACTATAACATTATAATAACTTGGCAGTTATGTGGGTGTGTGTGTTTGAAATGTATGCTATTTTAGAGGAATTCGTGATTGTGAAACCGATGATATGGACGCAGAAGAAAGTGTTTAAAAGTAGCAACGAGAACTATAATCCGTCAGATACAAAAAAATAGACTACTCCTGCAAAAGAATAGAAGAATGCAAAACAAAATTTTAATTTGTTTCAAACTGGGCAGACGATTTACAATAAGCAAGTCATCGCTCCACCCTGTGAGCAAGTGAAGACTACATCAAAATAGATCTGTTGGTTGGTATGTCTGCAGAGATGTCTTCAGAGATATATGTCGACCCCTACTCAACTCATAAACTTCAATGACTCTCACCTGTTTGATGTTTAAGAAGTTCTTGTTTTCTTACCAGGCAGACTTGTAATATCGATCGCTCCCTGAGCCTAACTCTACATAAGTAGAGACATCACTTTTTGACAACTATAAAACACTTTTTGATTATCTGCACCAGGATACCAATAATCTAAATTCAGAAAAAACATCAGAAAAAGAGTTAAAGAGCTATTAAGGCTTTTACCACACTTTGGATGAGTATTTCAATTATACACTTTCAATATTAATTTGAATGTACTCTGTTATGTATATTATAGTTCATGTGTAATTCTCATGTGTATTATAATGCCTGTACGAGGATGTATTGATATCTAGTTAGCCTAGACCAGTTCCTAAACAAAATATTGCGTTACCATAGCAACGAACAATAACGTATTAGAAGTGTCAGTGTAAAGTTTGACGTCAAAAAAGTAAACCAGAGTTGCGCAATGAATTAAAAGAAAAAATATGTCCACCGAAATTGTGAAAATCGAAAAATTGGAGTATCGAGCCATCATCAAGTACCTGCATTTAAAAGAGTCAAGAGGTAAGCAGATTTACGAAGATATGCTTAATACCCTTGGTGATCAATATCCCTCGTATGCAACTGTGAAAAATTGGACTGCAAGCTTCAAAAGAGGTAAATTTTCCATTGAAGATGATGACCGATCGGGAAGGCCAGTTTCTGTGTCAGTCCCCGAAAATATGAAATTATTTCAACAGACCGTCGAGTTGGGCTAAAACGGATATCTGAAGCACTGAATATTTCATACGAACGCGTTCATCATATGGTTCACGTCAATTTGGACATGAGAAAAATTGTTGCAAATTGGATCCCCAAATGTTTGAATGTTGACCAAAAGCGTGCAAGGGTAGTAGCATCGCGTTCGATCTGTGCTCGATTTGAAAAAGATGTGGACTTCTCAAACCAAATTGTTACTATGGACATTGTTTATATAGAAGATAGTTAGTCAACCTTATGGGATTATAATTGGATCAAAATGGATGCGACATGTAGATGGCGATATAGTGAGCTCGCATCCAAGTCATGTCGTAACTTTATTGAAACAATGGGACAGCATTAAAATAAGGGTTTTTTTGAAGAAACCTGCATTAAAATGACGTCAAATATTCATGTTTGTAACTAATCACGCTAAGATGACACTCGCGTTTGCGTCCAACAACAATTACACAGGCATTGACTATCTTGCTTCTATATAAACAATGCTATGGATGAGACTTGGGTACATTTCTACGATCCAGAAACAAAGCAACAATTGATGGAATGGCGACACTCCGGTTCTCCAAGACCTAAGAAGTTTCGTGTCGAAAAATCTGCTGGAAAAGTTCTTGCTTCAGTTTTTTGGGATTGCCATGGAGTAATCATGATTGATTTTTTGGATAAGGGTAAGACAATAACTGGAGATTACTATTCGACATTACTGAAAAAATCAAAGAGAAACGACGTGGAAAGCTGTCCAAAGGTGTTTTGTTTTTGCATGACAACGCCCCTGCACACAAATCTCATGTTGCCATGTAAAAAATTCGTGATTTAGGGTTTGAATTACTAGAACACCCCCCTTATTCTCCAGATTTGGCTCCGTCCGACTATCATCTCTTTCCTCAACTGAAAAAAAGTTTGAAAGGTCGTAAATTTTCTTCCAACGAGAAGGTAATAAAAGCTGTGGAGGTCTGGTTTGCAGAGCAATGAGAATTTTTTTTTTGAAAGGTCTAGAGACGTTGCAGGTTCGCTGTAATAAATGTATCCAATTAAGAGGACGATATGTTGAGTAATAAAATATTTTGGCATTGAAATTTTGTTTGGTTCTATAGTAGGCTAAGAATTTTTCAATAAATCCTCGTATATCATATATATAGTTAGGTATAGTGTATAGTTTACTAATGTGATCCAACAATTTGAATATATTTACTTTTTTACTTCAGCACTATCATTTATTTTTTCAGTATTTATGACCTTATTGTATGCTTTGCCAGAAAAAATCTAATTTTTCGCACAATACAGTATTTTTGATTGACATCTTGACAACACACGTGCTTTCCAACCAGGCATGTTGTCGTCTAGATATGAAAATATAACATGAAAGAAATTTATAAGTATGCCGCCACTGGTTCTAATCTTACATCCGATTATCATAACAATAACAAATCTCCCCCTCCGAACTCGGAGGTTACCCCTCACCAACAATCTATCACAAAGGATAGTGATATGCAGCTTTCATAACAACTTGTGTTGTTTATATAGAAATGGCACCTCTATATCTTTTTTTGCTCGGAGGTCCAACTTCTAGTTTTAACTCTTTCATTTTATTTTAGTGCCTAACTAGTAGGGGTTGGTCAGTCTGATGACGAAACATAACCTAACTTTTTCATCAACAAAGTAACAGCTCATAGAAAGTTAGGTTTATTTTGTGTGAAAGGATATTTACGAAAAAAAAGCTCTTGTGCTTTTACTATTGAAAAATAAAAATAGATTGCGGTTTTCACTTGACCCTTTTAATTTTAACTAAAATCTGTCGAGCATGGTTACTTTTTCTTCTTTATTTGGTAATTTGGTAGGAGGCTAGTAGGAGAGCTATACAGGAACTGGAGAATTCGCGTTAAAGCTAACCGAAACACCAGGATGGACATCCTAGCAAATTTTTGATACTCCACTGTGAATCTGCCGCAATTTGGGGGACCCTAAACCCCCCGGGTACCTCATAGAGAACATTCTAGCAAATTTTTGATACTCCACTGTGAATTTGCCGCAATTTGGGGGACCCTTAAAAGAAAAAAGATATGTATGTATGTGCTTGGCGTAGAATCGAACTCGGTCCGTTCGCTTGAGTACAAAATATGTTAACCACTAGACTATCTGAGCTATTGAAAATGTAAGAGATTAAATACGAGTTATAAAAATGTAGGCGTCATCATTCTGTTTTTTAATAACGTAAATCTGTCGAAATTGGGCTGACACATCACGATGAACATCCTAGCAAAATTTTTGATACGAAACTATGAATCTGCCGAACTTGGTTGGACCTGACACATCACGGTGAACATCCCAACAATTTTTGATACGTTTCTGTACATCTGCCGAAATTAATGGGACCCGTCACATCACGGTGAAATTCCCAACAATTTTTATACGTTAAGATTCACTAATTATGGGAGTTGTTAAAAATGTTTTCTTTATGATGAGACGAAACCAGAGCGGACAAATTGGTGTGTCATTGTAAATTTGAGGTTCCTCACACATCCAAAATTTTGAGACGTTATGTTCGATGTGCCATTGTGGATCTGTCGAAGCATCCCCCGCCCTCCATTGTGAACATCAAATTTTTATTTCCAATGTAGAGTATTAAAATGAAAAGTTGACATTTTTGGTGTGCCATTGTGAATTTAACTCACATCCTATCAAAATTTTGACACGTTATTTTTTATGTACCATTGTGGATGTTTATGAAGGATACCCCACCCACCATTGTGAACATCAAATTTTCAACACGTTAATTTTTTTATGTGACACATTGTGGATCTCTCGAAATGAAGAATGCCACGCCCACCAATTTAAATTTGAGGTTCCTCACAACAAACATCCTATCAAAATTTTGAGACGTTATTAAAGAATTCAAGGTTAACCACTGTAAATCTCATATTTGATCATTTAAAAAAGTTCAAGTTCAAGCTAACCGAAACACCAGGATGGACATTTCAGCAAATTTTTGATACTCCACTGTGAATCTGCCGTAATTTGACCCTAACCCCCGGATACCTCATAGATAACATCCTAGCAAATTTTTGATACTCCACTATGAATCTGCCGTAATTTGGGGGTCCCACCAGGCCATAGAGAACATCCTAGCAAATTTTTGATACGTTAAATCAAGGATCCCCGGTACACATCTCTAACGAATTTTTGACACCCAGCTGAGATTCACTGATATGGATTCATGTTATAGAAAAAATCTAGTATTCATTATTCTTCTAGATGCCCCCGCTCACCATTGTGAACATCCTATCAAATTTTCAACAATGTTCATCACTCGACCTGCTTACTAACCAGCCTTTATTTTATAAGTTCGAAAATTGCAGATGAAAAAAAAGATGCGATGCTGTATCACTCGTCCTGCTACTAACCTAACCAGCCTTTATTTTATAAGTTCGAAAATTGCAGATGAAAAAAAAGATGCGATGCTGTGGCTGAACCAGCTACCAATGGCTTTGTTACCAGCCATCCTATGGATCCGGCTATTAAGCGTGTTAGTATACTTAGATGAAATGGTTGTTCATAAAAGAGAATGTGAAAGGCGAACTGTGAGGTGCGTCGTTACTTCATCATTCCGTTTTTTGTAATGTGAATCTGAGTTATTCTGTGTATCTATATCAGGTATAGTTAATTATCAACTGATTGAAACAAATAGATGCGTAATTTTGACCGTCCTATATCCCAATGGGACATTCGAAATAAATATTTGACAGTCCGCACCTTATTAGTGAAGAGTAATTCAATCAATAACTAATGAATAGTTTAGCTGTCCGCTGTGCCATATTTGGCAGTCCGTCCCTCATTAGTAAAGAGTAAATCAATCACTAATAGATGAGTATTTTTGGCGCTATGCCATCTTATTAGTAATTTGGGAATAACAAATCGATTCAAAGTAATTTTGGAAGCTCCTTGTATACATTTTTGACAATAAACAATTTTCTGTGGTTCGACTAAATTTAAGAGAGAGTCCTGTATTTCAATGAAACATTCGAAACAAATATTTGGCAGTCCGTCCCTCATTAGTGAAGAGTAAATCAATCAATAACTAATAGATGAGTATTTTTGACTGTTCGCTATGCAATCTTATTATTTTAGGTATAACAAATCGATTCAAGTAATTTTGGAAGCTCCTTGTATACATTTTGGATAATAAACAATTTTCTGTGGTTCAACTAAATTTTGGAGAGGGTCCCAGTTCATCAATGGGGAATTCGAAACAAATATTTGGCAGTCCGTCCCTCATTAGTGAAGAGTAAATCAATCAATAACTAATAGATGAGTATTTTTGGCTGTTCGCTATGCAATCTTATTAGTAATTTAGGTATAACAATTCGATTCATTGGAAGCTCCTTGTTTTCATTTTTGATAATAAACCCCTAATATTTCAACGTGCGATACAGTCTACTGATATAAGAGACACGGTTTTAAAGTGTGATACTATGCATTAATTCAACTATTTTTTTCCTTGGTGTTTTGGCATCGACTGCTATGGTCTTTAGCCATGCTGGATAGGCCTTACTCCACTTCAGGAGCAGCAATGTAAATTTTTAACGCAACAGTGAATTGTGAAGTAATTCAACTATTATAGGAGACATAGTCTTTTTATTTCAACGTGCGATACCCTTCATTCAGTCATATGTCTTTCATTTCCAGGTGTAATGCCCTGCATTTTATTTTTGTAGACCTTCATTTTTAAGGTGCAATACCATACATTCAGTCAACTATCCTAAGAAGGTTACAATCTCAAATTCAGCTGTTTGAAGAGACGAGGGGCCCTAGCTTTCAACGTGCGATGACAGACGCATTGTATCGTATTCAATATCCGTCATGGTATTAGCTAGGAGAGTAATTGTCCTGATCAATATCCGTCGTAGTATCAGCCATGAGATTACTTGTTTCAATATCAGTAGTGGTACTAGCCAAGAGAGCATTGTTTCTCATATCTGACATGGTATCAGCTAGGAAAGTAGTTGTTTCAATATACGTCATGGTATTAGCCAGGAGAGTAGTTGTTCCAATATCTATCATACTATCAGCCAGGGAAGTAGTTATCTCGATATCCGTCATGTTATCAGCCAGGAAAATAGTTGTTTCAATATCCGTCATGGTATAAGCCAGGAGAGTAGTTGTTCAAATAGCTATCGTACTATTAGCCAGGAAAGTAGTTTTTTCAATATTTGTCGTGCTATTAGCCAGGAAAGTAGTTGACGAAGTAGTTCTTGCAATACCCGTCGTGGTATTAGCTAGGAAAGTAGTTTTCTGACAGGTATTAGTCAAATTGTAGGAGTTCTCTAAGACGCTCTCTAAGACGCTTAAGGTCTGGTTCCCGAAAATTTCTAAAAAAACAACAATATCGCGGGTATTTGAATGTATAATTGAACGTCAATTGATTATTTTGATGTAGGTCATAAAGGAATTTAATAAATGGATTTACGAATTTTTTGGTTTCAAATGACCGATATGCAATCGAAATTGTTACCGAAATCAGTCTGTATGCATTACCTTAATAATAAACTAACCCTATGATTATTCCCCAATATCTTGTTATCATTGCAATTCTATAAATTAGTAATTTCCATTAGAATCGTTCATAATTATTACTCTGTTCAAAATAGGTAAAATCATTCAGTATGTAACATTAGAAAGTCAATGACAAAAGAGAATGTCCCAGCGGTGTTTAAGCGCGGTCGTCTTCGATTGCAGTGGGTATAATGATGGTATTCCGCATGGAACAGTTTCATAGGCTTCTACTAAAACATTCTTTTGAATTTTATTTCAATGTCGTTTGCCGCAAGGATGAGATCTCTAAGCATTTTCAAAATAATTATTACATAGACAAAAACAATCAGACATCAAATTTGACATGGAGATGAATAAGTTCGACAGAAGATAATATCAAATTAACTTGGAAGAATTCTTTCCGAACTCAGCGTTTGATTCAAATAGGCAGATGTGGACCCGTTGCGAGGGATAATGTATACCCCTTGGAAATTGTAGGCAATGATTTGTGAATATGAGACAAAACTTGTCTTTTAGTGAAAAACAAAGTGAAATGTCCGATACAATTCAATAATTATGAAAGATAAAAAATGTGCGATGGTTTCATCAAAGATTCTTTTAACATCAAACAAGTCAATTTTTCATTGAGAATATTTCTCTTTTCAACATTAAATAAGTCACTTGTGCTATGTTTCAGTAAGCAAGTTCGTGAGAGAGATTTCACCGGATGATAATGTCGAGCTGTTTTATTTGTCAACAAACACCCTTCATAACCTGCTCCAAAAATATAAGAATCATTTTGAGTTTATGGACCGTTTCAATACCTAGTATCTCAACATGTTTTTGTGTATTCTTCCACAACTCTCGAACAGTTTTACGAGAAAGAGGTACCTATTTAGACGTTCACAAGAAAACAATGAAGTTTTATTTTCAGACTCGTATGTTTACAAATAATATGTATCATTTTTGTTCAAGACGTCTTCCGTAGATTTTTTTATCTATTTTTTTAAATTACGTATCAACTGGGGAGGTATAGCCACTTGAGGTTCGTAAGATTTCCCATCTTGAGTTTTGTGAAAAAATGGGTAACTCTCAAATGAAATGGGAAATGTTACCATTTATTTATTCAAACGGTTCTTGAGATAAACATCTTGAACCCGTTCTCAAAAACCCATATGTTTAGTAAACGTAAACTTTTTTTAAATTCGCTACAGTCATTAGTTATCTTCAATTTTATATCAAGACCATCTATGCTAACATAACAGAGCAAAATTATAATCTCAACGAAATGTGCTTCATGGGTAGGTAAATCTCCACGATTGTGGGTATTGTCTTGGCAATAACAATGTTCCCGTAGAAATTATAAGGATGGTTTTCAAATTTCTGGACTTTTCAGTATATTAACACATATTTTTATCTCCTTAGTGCTCCTAAACGAACACTATCTTCGTGGAAGATTGACACAAGAACGTCCTGTGGACATATTTCAGACATATTTTTGTGGTATTTCTTGAGGAACCTAACAATTTGGCTAACAATTTTTTGAGGTGTAAAACTGCTATGAGATATGATGATTCGAAGCTGAAACTTGATTCGTAAATATTGTTCTGCGCTTTTCATTCAGAATGGGTCAAAGAAATATTTTGATACTTTGTACTTTGATAATTTTTTCACTGATCTAAACATATTTTATAACTCAGAACTTTTTAAAAAATTCCACTGAGTCAGAAATTATTTTGATACTTGATACTTTGAATTTCTTTCTCATCAAAATTACTAATTTCCAAAAAGTTTACTGATTGCAGGCTGAATAGGTGGTTCCTTCTTACAGAAAAACGAGAATTTACAAATTTAAATGAAAAAATAGAAAATTTTCAAGTGAAATTCTATGAATATAAAAATAATCAATTGAAAAAAAATAAATATCAAAACATTATTTAAGATATGAGAATTCAAGTCAAAATGAACATGCAACAATTTGACATTCATGGATTCTTATCACAACGAGATATCTAAAAAAATTAAGAGTTTTGGCAAAATATACAAGAAGTTGATAGTAGAATAGTTTTAGAATTGACAAATCAACCAAGAAAAATTTATTGTGCCACTTGTAATTAATATGAGTAAAAAGGAACCGAGCGAGTTAAAATCACTATCAACCAATCGGCTGAAGTTGAAGTGCCAGATCGCATCATGAATCAATATCAAGAAACTCCGTAGAGAAGGAAGGTGTCTGACAAAAAATGTGGAAGGTTGAAAGTATCTAAAAAAATTCTTCAAATAGAATAACTAATTTGATCAGTATTTGGAGCAAAATTCGAGAGTTGTATCATCACCAATGTTACGGCTTCAAGTTTATCAATCGTACAAAGACAAAAATCGAATTTTTGAGTGAAGAAGACTCACGTTGAAAATACAGGAATGACAATTAATTTTTATTTCAAATGCTGAAGTTTGTAAAATAACAAAAACTTAAACAAATAAGCATGTTTGAGGAATTGAAATTATTGTTTGAACAAGATGCTTTGAATAGATGTCTCATTCCGTCATTGGAAGCAAAACAACGGCTGACGAATAAAATTGAAACTAGTATTAAAATGATTAACAAAGAAAAACAACCTTGAATACCAATAATACTCGGGATGTATCATCTTTAAATCCCGCTGAGGTGATACAATTCATTTATAATTATAACAATTTCAGAAATATTTTCATCAATTGGTAGTAGCTCAAACTGATGCAAAATTGTCAATGGAAAAAATTATTAATTATTTTTATTCAGATTTTGTTTAAATATGATATAACTGGAACTGCACTGAGCAAACACACCCAAAAATATATTTTTGATTAACTCAGTTCAAGTGTAATCTGGTCGAAAATGCACAGCACAAACTCGGTAACATGGATATGGTAGGATTATTTCAGTACAAATGGAAATGTTTCCAAAACTACACTGTGCAAACTAGTTCAAATAAATATCAGTGTACCTTCACACCGATAAAAAGAGGCTGATCAAGAGGAGGCAGGACGATGTAGAAAAAATTATATACAAAATTATTTTATTTTCCTCAAATCATCATTGTCGTCAAAACGTTTGAAAAGTTTCTATTTTTGAATAATACCTCTTGGTATAAATATTTCATTAGACCATATGTTATAATTTTTTTATAGAATTGAGATGTGATCAAAAGTCTTTCAATGATTGTAAACATCATAACGATCATTATATTCTTTTTTCTTTTAGTTACCACAATTCCAACTCGTTTTCATCATAACAAATGTCAATATCATAACTTGTTTTAATATCAACAGCTTTGAGCCTATTTTCATTTTTTATACTCATATAATCGCGTACAATAAAATGTTATTTAATCAAGTTCGATCATGACCCCGAAAAGATTTGAACTACCGATTCAATTTCGAAATATTGTGCTCAAAAGTACGAAAAATATAAAAAAATGTAAATTTCGTAAAAAACTTGTTGGATTTGAAATTCCCAACGGGTAGTCAAAAAATTATCTCTTTATTGCAAATACTCAGATTCATGAAATAATATCCTTTGATGTGTTCAAGGTATTAACAAAATATTAGTGTTATTTTTCGAATAATTACCGTCGAGAAAGCATTCTGCCATACTTTCAAACTGATAAAAAGAAATCAATCAACACGGAGCACAGAACTTTAGAAAAAAATTTATATGAAGTGGTTGGATGACTTTGAGAGGGAGACAAAATGACTATGTTTTTTCTGGTTACACCTGGCAACAACACCACAATATTTTAAACAAAATTGCTGTAAAATAAAAAAACACTATCATTATCAACAAATTGTAGCATTTGAATTCTAATAGAATTGATGATGATTTTATATGATTCTTGGTATTTGGTTAAGTGAAAATATTCATGTTGATTTGCATCAAATTAAATTTGGTGAATTTTGTTGACAAAGAACAAAAGCAATTTTTCATTGTCACTAATACGAGTCATGTCATTTTTCGAATAGATGAAATCATGACCTAAATTATTTTTTTGGTTGTATGGAAGAGCAACTATGTTGAATACCGCCCCCACGATATAAAATGTATTTTGATGTATTTTTCATGAAAATAAAGTCACATATCATTATTATTATTATTTCATCGTAGGGATGATAGACGATTATCAATTTTAGTTTCTCATAGCTCATAAATCACAGTAAGCTTGAAATAACATACCGAGTGTTTGTTTCAGTATTTAAAAATAAACCATTTAATAGATTACTTCGTCGGTTGTATCACAATTCAAACAACAATTTTTGGTATTGTCCAACATTTTGTCCGTAAATATTATATTGAATGACGTGGTAAAGAGTAGGTTCTCTCGTCGATGATTCCTCACAAACGTGCTTGCTTTTCTGAAACACTGCACAAAAGTTGTTTAATTGGAACCGATCTGATGAATTACACCTTCCCACCTGTTTTTTGTATATAAAATTTTAGTTTTCTGCTGGAATTTTACTGCAATTCTCCTATGCGACACTTTCAATACGACAAGTTGGTATCTAATTTTGATGGATGTCAATAGAAAAGTCTTCGAAATGTATGTATCAAAGTTGATATTTTCCTGTATTTTTTTTTTCAACCCATCTCGAACACCGGTCTCATGCTTAGCATAAC